>CAVLJG010000007.1:14507509-14886787 GCA_963669975.1 Acanthoscelides obtectus | reverse complement strand
AATGTAGAAATAGAATAGCTTTGCAATATTCCTTAGCGTCATCCATTATTAATTTTGCTTCACTGTTTTCCTTACGTTCCAGGTCTCATGGCTTGAAGACGTTTAAGGTGTAAGTCTGTTTTAGGGTTAATGGTATAGGGGTTCAAGGTTTTTCGAAAAGGTGCAAGTCGGCCAGAATCAGAACTATTGTGGAATATTTTCTTGTAGAACTCGAATGTAGAAATAGAATAGCTTTGCAATATTCCTTAACGTCATCCATTATTAATTTTGCTTCACTGTTTTCCTTACGTTCCAGGTCTCATGTCTTGAAGACACTTAAGGTGTAAGTCTGTTTTAGGGTTAATGGTATAGGGGTTCAAGATTTTTCGAAAAGGTGCAAGAACTATTCTGGAATATTACCTTGTAGAACTCCAATGTAGAATAGCTTTGCGATATTCCTTAGTGACATCCATTATTAATTTTGTTTCACTGTTTTCCTTTCGTTGCAGGTCTCATGTCTTGAAGACGCTTAAGGTGTAAGTCTGTTTTAGGGTTAGTGGTATGGGGGTTCAAGGTTTTTCGAAAAGGTGCAAGTCGGCCTGTTAGAAACGAGTACTACATTCCGTTGTACGTGATATTCTGACTATAATAGAATCAAATGTGAATGTTGACATAAGCCGTTGATGTAATCGATTACTTTCAGTTCGCATACAGCAGCGCTTCCTTCTGACACAGTTAATGGTATATGCGTAGGTATATGCATTAATAAAGAAATATTGCAGACAGACATGAGTATCGTAGAAACCGTTCCAAGATATGAATCTTGATCATAGCGGATTTATTTATGGAATTGTATACAGTTGTTGAGCCAAGTCTATACACGGGTACCTTAATCGATTAACTTAATATCTTCGGTAAACTTGAAGAATAATGCAATAATCTGATAACAGTTTTCTATTCTCCTTATTAGGATCGCTAGGATTGATAAATTCTTTTATAGATCCTGTGTAGGGGAGTAAGAGGCTAGCGCGCGATCTACCCATGCTTTGTTAGCTTCGCGCATTTATTCGCCCATTGTTTATTTGTTCAGATATTCTATTAGTTATAGGTCTAAGTGATTGCAAATATGTATTTTTTATGACTAGAGTGTATCTAAAATGTTTTTGGGAAAATAAATTGTTTTAGAAGTAAATAGTTTCGTCATGTTTAGTTTATAAAGGCATATTTTGAAGTGGGCCAACTGAAGTGGGAAGGGGCTCGTACATAGTTTCGATCATATGCGCACACAGGAATTTTTCTCAGGGAAACGGGTAGTGCCATCCATCGACAAGAGATAACTTTTGTGTGAAAGCGTAACGGCTCGCAAAACGTTTTCAAGACCGGGTGAGAACATATTTTCTCACGATGCCAAATTCCCAAAATGTACAAAAAGCATCATAAATATTCAAATCTTAAATGAATGAGTTTGTTTGACTATCTTGATCCGTAATTTTTTGTTATACATGTTTCTAGCCAACTTGTTCTCTCAGAGCGAACATGATCCTAAACCTAATTGATCCAATTTTTTTGATCCGATTTTTACATTACAATACTTCCTCGTGGAGTGGGAAACAATAAAATCGTAAGCTAACAATTGAGTATGATTGTAATAAGCTTCCAAGGTCCGTAATTATTCCTAGGAGTGCCTGGGAGTGGTAGCAACATTCCAACAGAAGCTGAACTTCATCATTCATGACATAAATGGTACCAATAAGCTGTTTCACATGGTGTTAAGCACTGATTGAGTATTGAGAGTAGGTAATAAGCGTGCGTAAAATTATCTATTAGTTTAGTCAGGCAGCAAGTAATTTCAACTTCCTTCATATGTATAGACATAATTTGTTCATAATCTAATGTAGCTGCTTCATTTCTAAATTAGTGTGCTAAGTGCACACGCTACAACTTGGTGGCTAAGCGTTTCTGTTTATACAGGGTGATCCTTAATGATATGCGAATATTTAAGGTTTTATAAACTATGGTCCAAAAATGTTTCCTTACAAAAGCTCGGGGTGATGAAGTTTTAGGAAAAAAATGGAAATTAATTAATATTTTCAGAACCGCTACTGATATTTAGTAAGCAATGAAAGTTAGTAAGGTTGCATATTATTCAATAAAAAAATAATTTTTAGCTTTAACAGTGGCGTGCGTACGGGTATTGACTTCGATATTTTTTAAGAAAAAAATGGTACGCCAATGGTTTTTTGCCAAATAAAAATCATTTCTTAATTCGCCGTTCAATTTAAAACAAATGACCTCTCCGGATTTGCTTTCCTTCGATGCGGCATTTTTGAGTAAAAAAATGAAAACCGTTCTATTGTCTAACTTGCAAAATTATTATTAATTTATTTGGAAAAATTAAACGCATTAGGTAATGAACAACAACAACTGACAACATAAACGTAACATCAAAACCAACGAAATGATTACAAAAATTGTTGGAAATGGCTCCTTTCACTTAGTATGCTTGCTTCCGGCCTCATTCTCAAGGAATTGCGCACTCGTTGAAATATCCCTGGAGTGTTTTTTATTCTATCACAAGCTGCAACTATTCTTTCTCTTAATTCCTCTACAGTGTTAATGGGACTTGTGTACACTAGTGTCTTAAGATAGCTACACAAAAAGAAATCTAAACTGTTGAGGTCTGGGGACCTTGTTGGCCATTCTTGGGGCCCACCGCGGCCAATCCAATGATTTGGATAAACAGTTTGTAAATAATTACAAACCGCTACACTGAAATGCGCTGGTGCACTATCATGGATGTACCACATATTGTTTCTTATTACTAACGGAACATCATCAAGCAGCAAAGGCAATTGTTGTTGAAGAAAATTGAGGTCGTCCCGGCAAGAAGAATGGGCCAATAAAGTGGTTGCCAATCATTCCTGCCCATACGTTAACCGAAAATTGGTGTTGGAAATGGGTTTCGGTTACGGCATAGGGATTTTCTTCTGCCCACAAATGATTATTGTGGAAGTTGGAGAAAAATTAGCTTCGTCTGTGAACAGAATCATTGATTCAAATTGCGGATTTTGTGTAATTTTTTGAAGATACCACTGACTGATATCACTCTACTATGGATTTAAACTTAAGACTATTCAACTTATTCGTAGTTATTTGGATGACAGATCGCAGTCGGTCTCAATTGATGGGCTTAAATCAAAACCCTTGAATGTGGATAGAGGAGTTCCTCAGGGATCACTTTTGGTGATATAAACAATCTTAGATACGCTGACGATACACAGAATCAGCTTTCTTTTGCGAAGTCGGAAGCAATTGAAGCGGCTAGGAGGCTAAACGAGTGTTTGGATTCAGTTTTTAAATACTCTTTTAATCATGGCTTGAAATTGAACCTAATAAATCAGCCATAATCTACTTTAGGCCAGCTAAAGATTGGGCGTCTGTAAACTTGGTGATAGCAATGGATGGTGTGGCAATACCGGTTGTTGAGGAATATAAAAAATTTTTGCGTTATCTTTGATAACAAGCTAGATTCCAAAGACATGTGTCTAGGCTTCTACAAAAAGCCTATTTTAATCGTCGCAATATTTACAAAAGTAAAGATATTCTTAGTTTTAAGTTAAAAAAGGTTCTCTGCGAAGCACTGGTCTTGTGTCACCTTAACTATTGCAACTTTGTGTATGGTCCTTGCTTAGATGTATTTACTAAGGATAAACTCTAAAAAGTGCAGAATTCTTGCATACGACTTATTTACCAGCTTAGACGTCACGATCATGTCAGTCAAACTTTCCGAACTGAAATGGTGAATGTTTCCAATCGAGAAAAGTCGCATTTTGCTTGCTTTCTTCATAAATTGATTAAAACTAAAAGCCCTCCATATCTGATTGAAAAATTAACTCGTAGAAATCTGATTCACTCTCGTGCAACACGCTTTAATGTACTTTATGAAATACCTAAAATAACTAAAATCATGATTCAAAGCTCATTTTCCTATACATCAGTCAAACTTCTAAACCAATACAATATAGGTCAATTTGAAGATATGACTCCTAATATGTTCAAACGAAAACTGAAACAACTGCTTCTGTGAAGTATAAGTTGTTTATTATTGCTTATTTTCTTTGTATACGTACATCTGTAGTTATTATTGTTCATTGTTTTCATGTAATATTCTAAAATTAATGTAGTGTAAAACTTGTTTCTTGTCATATTACTTTTCTTTTTGGCTTGTTGTTACTTTTTACGTGCTCGGTTAAGTTAACAGCATAGCTGGCCTTCGCCGAGTTTAAAATAAAGGCGTTTTTATTTATTTATTTGAAAATCAATGGGAAAGTAATGCCTGTACTCTTAAAATATGGTAAGGATATAATAAAAATCCACTAAAATTCTCCAAACAATATGATGGCAAATATTTAAGTGTCCGCGATCTTCCTCGTACTCGTTTCAGGATGTTCTTCGACTTCGTGCAGCACTGCTTCCTCATTTTCAGGTATTCTCACACTTCGAGAGATGTTCATTTTCGGACAGAACCAGTTTTAATAAGACGACGATGAATATCAGAAAAGGTTCGACTATCTGACAAAGCACGATCGGGATATCTCTGGTGATAAATCCGTCTGGCTTGCTCACCATTACCGTCGGCAAGGCCATATGCGTAATGCATTTCCGCCATTTCTTCATTTGAATAATTCACCATTATTAACAAGATTGAAAAAACTAAATAATGAAAATGTTGTCACAGCGAACAGATTTGAATAACAAAGACTTGTCAGATGTCAAAAGCCAGTGACATATTCCAGAGCAACAAGACATTTATTGCTAAATTGCATTCTTCAATTATTGAATTAATTTCCTCGGACGATAGAACGGTTTCTATTTTTTTACTAAAAATGGCGCAACGAAGGCAAGCAACTCAAGAGAAATCATTTGTTTTAAATTAAACGGGCAATTCAAAAATAATTTTTATTTTGCAAAAAACCATTGGCGTACCATTTTTTTCTTAAAAAATATCGAAGTCAATACCCATACGCACTCCACTGATAAAGCTGAAAATTATTTTTGCATTGAAAAATATGCAACTTTATTAACTTTCACTACGTACTAAATATCATTGAAATAACTGAAGCGGTTCTGAAAATATTGATTAATTTCCATTTTTTTCCTAAAAATTTTTGGACCCTACTTTATAAAGCAAACTAACATTAATTGTTTATGTAGATTCACACCCTTAAATATTCGCATATCATTAAGGAACAGCCTGTATAACATACAAAAACATAGCTCAATACCTTAATTTTTCGCGATTACAATACTTCCTCTTCAGTAGGCGTGGGGAGTGAAAATATCGGCGACAGATCAACAGATCATCAGACAAACCGATACAATGGGCAAACCCACGAACATAATATAAGTATCTTCAGAAAACATGAAAAAATCGCGGCTACAACACTTCATATGCGTGGAAATAAGATTGCATGTACGAAGGTCTGTAGAGAGCTTTCTTTCAAAATATTGTTTGTTGGGTATTATAACGATCGATCAACAAATTTTCCACAGCATCTAGAAACGTACGACGCTCATATCATTTCCAATAAAATGATAATTCTCTGGCAGTAACGAGCTCTTAATAGTGTAAAAGCGGCGCGAAATAATAAACTTTGGAATAAATTCAAAATTCTCGGTGTATGAATGTTGCAATTGTTTTTATTACAGGCTACAAAACGCAGGCGGCATGGAACAGCAGCGCCGCGAAGTGCACTGAACTCGTATAAACGGAATTCAGGAATCTGCTGCTGTTTAATTTATGTCGTACTGTTAGACGTAGGTATTTTTGTTCATTGACTCTCAGATTATATGTGCATCGGTTCAGGTAAATGAAGCTTGGCCGAGATAATGTCTTGTGTGGATGTTAGAGGTTAAGAGAATGATAAAGAGCAATCCACCTCAATTCCATTTATACTAAGTGACATATAAATCCGAACACCCAGTTTAAATGGTTTTACTTTAATAAAATTTTGTATAAGTACTTAATGAAGCATAATAAGTAAATGATAAAAATTTCAAAATGATTGCACTGCTTTAAAGCCCTTTGACTTTTAATAATGTGTAGATGCACCCTGATATGCTACGCATTCTCCAACGCGCATGCGCATGCTTCTGATCAGGTCGTCAATGTCCTCCTGTGGTATCTCATTCCAGGCAACCACCAACTCCTCTCGAAGTGCTTCTAGAGTCTGAGGAGGACGTTGCAAATTGAGCAATCTCCTACCCATCATATCCCACACGTGCTCAATTGGGGATAAGTCGGGAGATCTTGGTGGCCATGGTAACAATGTGACATCATTATGTTGAAAGAAGTCTATTGTGACTCTTGCAACATGTGGTCGGGCATTATCTTGTTGGAAAGTTGGATCTGCCAGGGTGTCAAGATAGGGTAAAAGATGGGGTACTAGAACTTCGTGGATATAACGCTGCGCGTTCATGTTGCCTCTGATGAAGATTAAAGGTGACCTGGAACCATAAGCTATAGCACCCCAAACCATAACTCCAACAGTGTGATGAACATGTCTTTCAACAAAAAACTGTGGATTCCTCCTTTCACCACGTCGCCTTCTAACCCTGGCACGACCATCGTGCATGCCTAAACAAAATCGAGACTCGTCACTAACGACAATACTGTTCCATTCCTGATCCCAGAGTGACCGTTGTCTGCACCACTCAAAGCGATTACGTCGGTGTTCTCGAGTTAAAAGGAGGACTCAGTGTGGCCGGTATGAAAACAAGCCAAAACTTCTCATTCGTCGGTAAACACTTCGCATGCCAATAGGTCTTCCGTGTTCTGCAAACCATTCATTTGCAGTGGACCTGGTAGTGGAGAAACGGTCCCTTAAGGCCAATAATCTTAGGCGGCGATCTTCATGGTCTGTTGTTCTACGGCGGCGTCCAGTGCCCTTGCTCTTTGCGTACGGCCTTCTAGAAGCCATGCTTGACAACACCTAACCACAGTGTCTACACTTCTTTGCACTCTAACTGCAATTGCCCGAAAAGAAAGTCCAGCTTCCCGAAGTCCCACTATACGGCCCCTATCAAACCCACTAAGTTGACGAAATCGTACAGGTCTCCGTACTCTAGGCATCGTAACCGATCGTAAAGGATGTCAAGAACCAAAATCCGCCAACGTTGATTCTTTACTGCGGCTGAAATATTCATTTTTAGAGCGTTAGTGAATTAAAAAAAAGTAGTATAAAAACCGGAATGTCCAACTGATAAGGCTGAACATTTTTTCACTTGTTATTTACAGTAAGATAAATACATTCACCAACTTTTATTAAAATAAAACCATTTAAACTGGGTGTTCGGATTTATATGTCACTTAGTATATGTGCATCTGTTCAGGATAACGAGGCTTGGCTGAGATAATGTCTTGTGTGGATGTTAGAGGTTAAGAGAATGATAAAGAGCAATCCACCTCAATTCCAATTATATCCTAAAACCTCCCAGAGAAGCCTTGCAGATGGGTGGCTGACTTTTTCTTTTCAAGATGATCACAACGTCAACGCTGGTGCTCCCTAGGTTCCAATATCGTTTTCATTACATGTCAACGACCTCATCATCTGCTGTACGACTAATCCGATCCACAGCTCTGCTCATGACAGCACTCTACACGCAGGCATACCGAGGACTTATTCGACACAACAGCTGCTAGGAAAAAGCCAGGTCATTTGCTTGGAGCTAAGATGTACTTTTCTCCACATAACACCATCATTCTATACATGGCTAACATAAGACCCAGCCTGGAGTCCTGCTCACATGTTTGGGGTGCTGCCGCCCAGACTACGTCATCCATGCTCGATGCTGTTCAGAGAAGGGGTCTCCGACTGATCGAAGAGCTTTCTCTAGTCGGCAGTCTCGAAATCCTTTCGAGAGCACTAAATAATTTTACACCGAAATGGAAATTAATCAATATTTTCAGAACCACTTTAGATATTTCACTGATATTTAGTACATAGTGAAAGTTAATAAAGTTGCATATTTTTCAATGCAAAAATAAGTTTTAGCTTTAACAGTAGCGAACGTACGGATATTGACTTCGATATTTAAAAAAAAAATTGTACGCCAATGTTTTTTTGCCTAATAAAAATTATTTTTGAATTCCCCGTTCAATTTAAAACAAATGATCTGTCCCTCTTTAACTGTTTTCCTTCGATGCGCCATTTTTGAGTAAAAAAATAGAAGCCGTTCTATTGTCTAACTTGCAAAATTATTATTAATTTAATTGGAAAAATTAAACACATTAGGGGTAATGAACAACAACAACTGACAACATAAACATAATGAAAATGGCCCCGTTCACTTAGTATGCATGCTTCCGTCCTTCTTCTCATCTAATTGCGCACTCGTTGCGTAGCCCCACAAAAAGAAATCTAAACTGTTGAGGTCTGGGGACCTTGGTGGCCATTCTTGGGGCCCACGGCGGCCAATCCAACGATTTGGATAAACAGTTTGTAAATAATTACGAACCGCTACACTGAGATGCGCTGCTGTACCGTCATGCATGTACCCCATATTGTTTCTTATTGCTAATGGAACATCATCAAGCAGCAAAGGCAACTATTGTTGAAGAAAATTGGCAAAGCACGAACGGGATATCTCTGGTGATAAATCCGTCTGGCTTGCTCACCATTACCGTCAGCAATGTACGTAATGCATTTCCGCCATTTCTGAAATTATTAATTAATTTCCATTTTTTTTCCTAAAACTTCAACACCCCGAGTTTTTGTAAGGAAACATTTTTGGACCATAGTTTATAAAGTAAACTAACATTAATTTTTCATATAGATTCACACCTTTAAATATTCGCATATGATTAAGGAACACCCTGTACATTTCTAATTGTGTGAGGCTCCATTGTTGTTGACTCTACGAGTATATTATTGTCATAGGTGACTACGAAGTCTACTATTAAATTTTTTTTCCTGTTTAATATCCAATAATAGTAGATCTGGTCTATTTGCAGGGGTAGTTCTGTCCATAAGGATGGATCTGTCCCAATACAACTTGTAGTTTTGATTATAGATCATACTTATACTCAAACCTACTCTCCTGCATAAGATTGTGCCTAGCAGCAAGGGCATGGTGAACTATCTTACCTACAGCATCATGTCGTAGTTTGTAGTCTTGTTATTATTAATTAATATTATTAATTTATATTAATTATTGAAATAGTGTTGAAGATGATCGACGTTGGTTTCGGAAACTAGATGCTACACTGTATCCATCGAAGAAACAAAGTGAAATCAAACATATACATGTACACCCGTATTGCACGTGATCAAGAACTTAACCGTAGGAGACGCTACAGGGCCGTATCAAGCTATTGTGACTGATCTATCAAAAAATGTCGTACAAGATATGTGTTGCTGTAAATTCTATCAAAAGCATAGTAAATTATCAGGAATATACCACGCCTTTCTAATCATATTTCGACATTAGGAATCAGTGCAAAAAATTCTGTATTCACCATTTCAGCAAAATGTTACTAAAACGCACACGAAAAAAACTTGTGGACCATCTCAATTGAAATTGTTCATATTTTATTATTAACTTACATATATACCCAATAATATTTACAAATCAACCTTCTATTCACAATGCAGAGCAAATTTTTTTGAGCAAATAGAAACTACAGACGTAGTAGTAGTAGTACAAAAGTTTATTACAGACTCCATAAAGTTTGTTAGTTTGATTGCTATTAAAATTTACATGAGAAATAGGAAGAAGGTCAAAATGGCACTATTATGCTTTGGAACTCCTAAATTAACCCTAATTTTGTGTAATTATAAATTTGGAGTTTCCACATTAATAACTAGAAACTTACACTTTGATTGCAGTCTATAATGAACATACCTGTCTTGCCAAAAAGCCCGTTAAACTGCCAGTCTTAATGGTATCAATCGATTTATATGCTGTATTCCGAGGAGCTTGAATCATCAGAATTGTTGATGTCAATTATAAGGGGTTCAACTTGGGTGTCAATGATATTGTCCATATCCCACATTTTGGTTTCAACCTTCTCTTGGACATGGTCAATACATGTTCTCCA
Source organism: Acanthoscelides obtectus (assembly GCA_963669975.1). NCBI lineage: Eukaryota > Metazoa > Arthropoda > Insecta > Coleoptera > Chrysomelidae > Acanthoscelides > Acanthoscelides obtectus. Next base: position 14,876,709 of record CAVLJG010000007.1, on the reverse strand, counting down.
TTTTGCTGGCGTAATTCTATCGACAGCAACATCAAACAGTTTTTTAAGGTCGGAAAACTTAAAAGTGCTGTTATTTGACGCCACGTATTGCTTGATGTCGGCCCAAATCAACTCGATAGGATTCAGTTCGCAGTGATAGGGAGGCAGCCTGAGAATCGTTTTATTTTGTTTTTTGGCCATTTCGTAACAATTTTTAAATCATATTTATACTTATGTCGCTTGACTATATTTATCAGCTCAGCTTTGACCATTGTTTGGTCGAAGTCGATCTTCTTTGAGACAAGCCACTGTTGAATGTCTGCCTTTTTTGGTGGCCATTGTTGGAATTTTTTCCAATTTTCTGGAGTGGTACGGGGCATTATCCATTACAATAATTGCGTTATCATCAAGTGTCGGCAAAATTTTGTTGAACCAATTTTCAAATGAGTTACCATCCATTTCTTCGTGACAGTCTCCAGTTTTTTTGGATTCAAATGCCCACAATGCTTCAGGAACAAATCCATCTACGCTACCTATGTGGCAAATGATCAGGCGTTTTCCCTTGCCTGAAAGTAATTAGTTATTTTACTTCTCAGCGAGCGCACTAAATGACGAAATTAAGCAACTTACTCTTTTTAGGTTGGTGTAGGATAGGGTCTTAGATTAGTTTTTGGGTGAAGGAAATACTCAGAAACTTGGATGAGATAGCAAAACTGAGTTCGGAGCTTCCAAATCATTGATTCGATCAGAAAATGAATTATCTGCATCCAAAAAAGTTCATATACTTCGAAACTTACCTGCAGGATTTTTCAATCCCGTCGAAAGGCCATCTAAAAAAGCCTGCCTTGAGGACCTCACAGATCTGTCTACCCAAACCTTTCCCTGCGTATGCCCCGCGTTCACCCATGTTTCGTCTAAATAATAAATTTTTCTTCCTTCAGCGCGGAATTGCCTAATTTTTCTAAGGTATTCTCTCCTCCAGATAACAATTTCCTCCTTTTCTATCAATAAACTATTCCTTCCTCTTTTCAAAAATCGAAAGTCTAGTTCTTTCAACAGCTTATGAAACGTAGATCTTTTAAAATTTGGCAGGTCCTCATCATCATTCACTTGCTTCAATATTTTATCTATTGTAGGTATTTCATTCCTGAAGAAAAAGTGATGTACTTTTCTTCTAATGGCACTTTTGTCAAAGTCATCTATTTTTTCGATGATTTTTTTTCTCGCTGGATATGTTTTTGGCTCAGATAGTGAGTGATTTTGTCTATATTCCTTCAAGATTTTGTAAACACTTGATCGACCTACTCCAGAAATTTCAGCAACCTTACATACGATATTTTCTATAGCCAATCCACTATTCTCTTGCATCTGGTTCTTGTAGATATTTAGAATAATTTGTTTTTCACCTGGGCTAAGATGAAGCTTTTTAGCCCTTTTTCTGGTTGGCGTTAAGCTGATTTCAACCACTTCATCAGCTGTATCTGTGTCAGACATTTTAGACTAATATTAAATTTCCGCAAGAAAAATCAAGTCAAGTCGTGCATAAAACGTTCGCGCTCATAAACGGGTATCCGTAACTGATTACAATCCTGTGCGTGGTGACGAACCATCAACGTGACGCTGAGAGTTCCCTCTACTATGCAGCGTTGCCAGGCCTAATGTCACAATGATCATGTTTTATTGGGAAAATTGTCAGAAATCGCCGAATGTTGAACAGAAACATTACAAGAAGTCTAACCTTGAAATGTGAGGCTACAAATCGATATTCTTATAGGGGGGAAGGGTAGGGAGCTGTTATGGTTCCTATTAACCTTGGTGAAAGTTGGAAACGGTAATATCATATATGGCATACATTCGGTTGAAGGTGTGTGCACGGAAAATAGATTGCGGATAGGATTTTAATAGATAAATCTGCACAAAAAAACACAAAAGGAGATTTTTGTATTTCCCTGAAGAATATTTCAAGGTTATTTCAGATGTACTCATCGAAGCTTTATGGAAGGATTATCGAAACCTTATTTTCAATTGCGATAGGGCCACATACCTCGACATCGCATTAATGTGAAAAATAAGACAATAGAAAAAAATTCCCTCACTGATGCTATCTCTTACGAAAAATTTAACTATAAAGATTGCACAAAAATGTTCTTCACCTTTTTGAGCTTGTTTTCGCATCTCCGTATATGCCGTTCATAATTTGCTGCAGATCAAATTGGAATATACCTTTGTGATGCCATTTATTGTTATATAATGTCCTTTACATCAGTTATTGCACGTATTGCACCAACAGATTGATTTGTGATCCATGCGAATGTGATCAACCACTCTGGCGAAAACTCGCCGAGCGTGGCAACCGTGCGACTTTGTCTGGAGGCTCGACGCTACAAGCCAATCAGGAAGAGGCCGACAGAGCGCCATGGCTACCGATCACGCGTTGATCACGAATCAACCACTGTTTACGATTACTTTGTAGCTTCGTTAGATACACAGTAGATATATTTTATCTGTTTAGCCTCTATAGAGCCCTTCATTCTCATATACCTTTTTGTTTTTACAAGTTGTCTATCAAATTGGGAAACGACGCAGCTCCGTAAGCTGTTAACTTCAATATTTTTTAACACGGGTTATTTGCAAGCATACAAATATGTTTTTTTCAGCGATACACTGCTCAAATACCGTATTCAATCTAATTTTGTTGAGTTTTCGTTTGAAGACGACCAGCCTGTTTATGTTCTTTAGTAAATTAAATCCACTTAACGGTGAGATAAACAGCCTTCTAAATAATACTGCTTTTCCAATTTTGTTCGAGTAGCTCCCACTCGGTTTAAAAATATTTTGTTTGATCTCGTCATGTTTTGATCGAATGCATTTATTGGAGAACGGATCTGATGCAAATGTTACGTTTGATTATATGTATATTCAATATTCAAGGTGCTTCTCGGTGTTAATCAAACCGATTTTTCGCTTCCTACTAGATTATGACGTGAAATGAAAATGAAATGCAGTCAGACATGATCCAGAATAATTGTTTTCTGGATTATTGATTCCGGTTCAACGATAAGCGTGGATTGCTGTGAAAAAAGGAAGAAGCTGTCTTTTTTTTACTATTTTGATCACTTACCAGTAAGTTAAATTTCTTTTTATTAATGCTAGAGTGCCAATTCCTAGGCCAAACCCTGTTTAATGATTTTCTTTTGTGAAATTTCATAGTTTATTGATTGTATAATTTCACACGTATTATATCTTACTTTCTCAGCGACTCAATGTTGTGTTGAAATCTATTGGACACAAATAAAATATCGTTGGTCCCTCGTAGAGTTGGTTTCACTAATTGTCAATCAGCGCCACCCTGTGTTTCTAACTTATATAAGAATATTTAATAATAATAATAATAATAATAATAATAACAATAATAATAATCAACCCCACAACAGGAAAAAAGAATACTTAAACATATAAACAAAATAATAACATACCAAACAAAATACAATTCATAAGAATGACAACATTCATTGCACGAGACAAATGCAGATAGTATTGCGAGAGTTTTAAATTTGAAACAAAAATAGTAGAAAATAGTCAAACAAAAAAAAAATCACATGAACACAAGAAAAACTGAACTAAATGGACTCCAGCAGCTGACTTTTCATTAATTTCTTGAAAGAAACAACCTGTTTGGATCGATAGCCACTGTTGACTGCATTGTAATGCTTGACAGCATTATAGGTGTAACTTCTTTCAAAGACCGAGGTATTGTGAGGAGGCATGTTAAAATTAGCATTAAATCTAAGAGCTCTGGTAACAAAACTACCTCGGTGAACTAATTTGCTAGCGAGGTAAGCTGGTCTGGTAGATAATAGAACTTTATGCGTGAAGACGGTCAAAAGATATAAAAATAACTTATCAATTAGCAACCAGTTGTGTTCTTAGATTTTATCTGAGACGCGACTAAACTTGCGCAATCCAAAAATAAACCTACAACAGCTGTTCTGAATTTTCTGGAGTTTCATTTTGTGGACGTAGTCTAAGCATGGGTAATACAGAACAAGAGAGTAAGAAATGACAGACAACACAAGACTTTCAGCGAGCTTTTTTCGGGTTTTAAAATTCAAGATGTATCGATTAGAATAGAGGAGTTTCAAACGCATATACGTTACTCTAGATAAGAAAGAGGCATGCCGATCGAATCTCATATTTAAGTCAAGGGTAACACCGAAATTCTTGGCGTAATCCACAAGAGGGATGAGTGTCTCATCCAAAAAAACACAAATCCTCTGCTTCATTTCATGGTAGGAGTTCTTCGAACAGTACAACATTGCAGTAGTTTTATTAGGATTGATCTTTAAGCAGTGTTTGTTACAGTAATCACCGATGTTAGCCAAATCTAAATAAACTTTAAAAGAAACTTCATCAACCTTTGATGGATCGAAACAAAACACTAACTGAGTATCATCTGCATAAGTTTGCATACTACAGTGGACTAAACAGTCTTGCAGATCGATCGTATAAATCAGATATAGTAAGGGACCTAATACTGAGCCCTGAGGAACTCCTGAAGGAACTGGCTCAGAGGAGGAAATTCCCTGATCAGTTTTCACTGTTTGTTGACGATTTAGCAAGTATGACTCAAAGAACCTTAGAACTATATCTGACATTCCATATTGAGATAACTTACTCAGTAGTATCTGGTGATTGACCATATCAAAGGCTTTCGAGAAATCTAACAGTACCAAGACGGTGTTGATGTGATTATCTAAATTCTGAATGATGGAATCAGTAAAATGTAATAAAGACGAAGTAGTGCTGTAATCAGCTCTGAAACCTGACTGATGTAGAGGAAATAAGTGGTTTTGTTCGAAAAACTCCACTAGTTGTGAGTAGACAGCTCTTTCGAGTATTTTTGATAGAAAGCATAATAAGGTAATTGGCCTGAGATCCGAATATTGTTCTGGATGATTAGTTTTAGCTATTGGAATAATAATACCATTTTTCCAACTGGCAGGAAAGTAACCTGTTTCGAGACAGACATTTATAATGGGAGTTATATGGTCTATGGTATTAGGCAAACATAAGCAAACCATGTTTAAAGTTCATATGCCGTACACTTAATGTGAGAGATTATATTGACGATGTCTTGCTGAGTAAGGAGTTTAAAAGCAAACAAAGGTGCATCCGATGCATGGCATCTATCGCTATAAGAGTTAGAGACACTATCAATCAAATTTGGATCAGCTGCAGCTGTCTGGAAAATTGAAAGAAAATAATTATTTAAAATTTTAGGCTCACGGAGACTGGGAGGTATCGCAACATGTTTCTGGGCTACCACATTCATCCTCCTCAGGTGTTTCCAAGCTTGACTGGAGTTAAGATTCCGGAAACGTGACATATATGCTTTTTTCTCTCTTCTAAGCGATGCAAGGGCATAATTTCGCAAATCTTTGTAGCTGGCCCAATTCTGATCAGACCTGTTATGCTGATAGACAGCGAATGCTTCGTCTCTGAGTTGAAAAATCATTTTCAAGTTAGGAGTGAGCCAGGGCGCAGCAGGTTTTGTGACACGTACTGTATGTAGCGGAGCGTAGAGATCGAATAGATGAATAAGACTTCCGGTAAAAATAGAGACTTTAATATCCACATCATTCACGAAATAAATGTCATTAAGCTGCATTGATGCAATCTGCGTCTTAAAACTTTGAATATCAATGCTATTAAGATTTCTATCAGTTACAAATTTAGGCTCTATTTTTTTATAACAAACGGCAATATCACAGTATGTGAGCCGATGATCACTAATTGAGTCTGCATTGAGTGTCCCTGACCTTTTGACGATAGTATTGTCACTAACAAATATTGGATCAAGTAATGTGGTTTCCTATCGAACATACCTTCTTCAGGATATGCATTAATGCACATGGCCCGATACTGTAAATTAAAATCCGATAAGAAAATGGACGGGGTAGCACCCAAACCAAAACAACTAAACGTAAGATACAAAATAAAAGTGTATTACTCCATAAACTGATGTTAGGGGGTCTAAGAATCTGGTAGTTAACGAAACGACGCCCACTCCACAATCTCCGCAGGAAAGTAAATGACGCAGAACACCTAACTTTTTAAAAGGAGGTTAAATGAGCGACCTTGAAGTATGTTTGTTTGATAAAAAAGCAAAAGCAATGGAGAAAAACCGGTGAAGAAGGTATCTTGATAGGTGAAGAAGGTAAGTTCGATAGGAAACCAAATTTTTTTTTTACGTTAGAAACCACAGAGTGGCGCTGATTGCCGATGGGCGGAACCTACTCTACGAGGGACCAACGATATTTTATGAGGAAATGTCTAAGATAGTCGTTAATAATACTATAACATTAGTGTTCAAAGTTTTCAACACAATACTGAGTCGCTAAGAAAGTAAGATATAATACGTGTGAAATTGTACAATCAATAAGCTATGAAATTTGCCAAAAGAAAATCGCTAAAAGGGGTTTGGCCTAGGAATCGGCACTCTACCATTAAGAGAAATTCAAATTAAAGGTAAGTGATCAAAATAGTAAAAAAAGGTTACGTGATTTTGGCATATCAAGTTTCAATCCCATATGCCAAGAAGAAGAAGACCACCTTTCATCTTCTTAGACATCCTCTAGTAACCAAAATCCTCTATTGAATCCCTCAGTCCTCTTAATGAAGCCTGAGATGTCTGGTCATTCCTCTAAACATATTTTTTCCCATTGAATACAGTTGCACTGAATATCTTGGCACTTGGACCGTGAAACACAATACAAGAAACACGCTGTTTTGTCCTCCTATCAGCACTTGGAAGTAGAGTTTTTGTTAAGCATAACGTGTACTCAAAAAATCAGAACAAGGTCTTCAAAATTTTGCAAGCCGCCTTTGAAAGCACAATGCCGCAGTTGTACGTTTTTCAGTTGTAACATAATTGCGTTGCTATACAGAGAATTACTTTATGATCTATAACAATAAACATCAATCACAGACATTAATAACACTTTCTTGAGTCTAATCGGGGAAACTGCTAGGTCATTATGTATAATTTCTGCAGCAACCATGTGCTCATGTGCTAGATATACAGAAATAAAGGTTACATTTGTTAGAAAAGCTGATGGAATTACTAACCTGAATTCTTTTACAACTCTGACAATATGTGTGTAGCCTATGTAACATAATTTTTGTTCTCCACAGTTATATATTATTATCTTTTCACTTATGTCTGTTATTATATTACACAAAAATTCAGAAATAGTATTATTATATTCACGAAAATGTCTTGCAATGCCTATTAATGAGAATTCTTGAAGAGTCAGAGGATGAGTTAAAATTTTCCATGCGATAAATTAGATAGACTCCAGATTAGCTTTGCATTTTTGTATCCAAGCTTCTATCTTTTGCTACATGATTTATTACCATTTTGTAGATATTTTATATGCAAGAACATTACAAATGATTTGCAGTATAGGCAGTATGGTCCTCATCACCAGAGATAACTACAGAACTGTACCTCACATCTCGAGCTTTTGGAGTTGGACTTTGAGTCAATACTCCCTAGCTTCCCCAGCATTTAAAACATACTTTCGTCTCACATGTCAGTTGTTTTCCCTCACAGTATCAACCTTGATATCCACAAGGATCGTTCTTCCCCTAACGTTGCTCATACTCCTAGCAACTTGTCTAGCAGTAGTTTCGCGTACGATAGCGCTTTGTTTTCTTAAATTTGAGTGAGCTGCAGGAAGAAATGGCTTGCAACCTGTCTGTCAAAAAGTTAAGAGGTTCATTACCTCATATTCAAAAGTAAGTCTACTACTACATATTTTTCTCGATTCTACTAATGTCAATTATTTCAAAGCTCGTATTGGAATCTTCTGACTGTACTCCTGCATCTGGGCATTGTTAAATTTAAAAAGAAAAATTAAAGGTTAGTTGTAAATCTGACGAGTCTTTTGTTTCACCTTGTACAGGTACATTAAACCTCAACAAATTGTCACGGTCTGGGTAACAAACAGCCTTATTAACTCTTAACTGTCTATCGAATTAGCATTTTTACATGGCGTGCTCAGTATGGAAATGGCGTAGGCTTTTTCTCCTGGTTAGTATACAGGGTGGCGCATCGAAAACGAAACAGACGCATTTACTGGCAGCTCAGTTTTTTTTTGGAAAAACGCTCAGACCCGCCGATTTTGTTTTCGAGGGGGACACAAGTTTGGCGAAAAAGTCACGTTAACACGTGCAGCCCCTTGGGCGGGGGTGACACCAACCCTAAAATCTTAAATGGAAAGGGGGGTCGAGTGATACCTTATTTTAAAGTAAATGCTTTTCTTCACTACGCCCATGGTTTGTTTATTATTTTGTTGTTGAAAATAGCTATTGGAGCGTTTTTTGTGGCAAAAAAGTTATTTCTTGAAGAAAGATAAGGAAATATCTCGTACTTATTTTAAATAGGAATTTAGCACATAGTTTGCGATTGATTTGACCAAACTTTGTTGCTAAAATAACTTGTAACGCTTAATTACATAAATTAACTATGGTATATCCCACAGCAGAAAGAGTTGAATTTATCGAAATAAGCGACATGAGAACAGTAACGTGCATCGAAAATGATTGCATGAAAGAACTTGCAGCTAAATTTCGGGAAACTGGGTAAGTCGCCAATAAAAAATGCAACATTGAAAATCCCATAAGAAATGAAGCAATAGAAGTGGGGGTTTTAGGGCAAGTTTATGTAGATCCTACGTTAAGTACCATAAAATTGGAGACTGTGTGTGATGTTAGTCGACGTAAAGTCCAACGGATTCTAAATGCCCATAGTTTTCATCCGTATAAAATTCACCTGGTACAAGAACTTAATGAAGACGATTTTGATCGGCGATTACAATTTTGTGAAGATATGACTGAACGAATTATAACTGAACATTTTCTATTCAACACTTGCTTTTCCGACGAATATTCCTTTCTCTTAAATGACATAGTAAATCGTCATAACTGCCGATATTATTATTATATATATATATATATATAAGCTCATGCAGTAAATATAGTGTACGGACACGTAACACAAATACATCAAATAGAAAAAAATAAAAAAAGACAGTTCATAGCTATAAAGTTTGTACACTGCTCCAGCTATCATACTGCACTTATTACTATTAACTGAAGTAGCACCAACCACACTTTCAGGTAAACTATTCCAGGTGTTGAATATGCGGTTGGGAAGAAACCACTGTCGGACTGTTGTTTCAAATGGCTCCTTATGCAGTTTGAAGCTGTGTCCGCGTAGATTGCTGCGCGAGAGACGGTATAGATGCATGAGGTTGGTGGTGCCCATCAAACCATGAAGTATCCTGAACGTAACTATAAGATCGCCACGAAGTCTTCGCTCAGAGAATGAGGTCAGGTTGAATAATTCAAGGCGATCTTCATAGCTTGATCTTCGTGCTCCAAAAGGGATACGAGTAGCCCGACGCTGTACTGATTCGACGAGATTTTTATCGCGCAGAAGCACAGTGTCCCATACCGGGCCAGCGAATTCAAGAATTGGCCTCACGAATGCCTTGTAAATGTAGGCGCAAGTGTTGACATCGGATCCTTTGAAAGACCTCTCCAGCATGTATAGAAGTTTCTTGGCTTTTGATGTAACGTGGTGAATATGCTCTGACCAGGAAAGACGATCGTTGACTACAACGCCCAGATCAGTGTGGCTGGAAACTGCTTCGATGTTGTGGTCAGAGATCTTGTATGTAAATCGCGGATTTGTCTTCCCGAGGTGAAGGACACAACACTTAGTTAGATTTAAGGGTAAAAGCCAACTGATTGACCATTGACAAACAATATCAAGATCTCGTTGAAGCATAGCAGAATTTACGACAGTATTGTAAATCCTGGTGTCGTCGGCATAAGCTGAACATGTGGAGGAAATCAATGCGGGCAGGTCACTTGTATACAGAAGGAACAGCACTGGCCCCAAGACAGAGCCTTGAGGAACTCCACTTGCTACATGATGAAGGTGAGACTGGCTATCACTGACGCGCATAGAGATAGTCCTCCCGGTGAGAAAAGCCTTAATCCACAGTAACAACTCGCCTCTTATTCCCATACATTCCAACTTAAACAGAAGCCTTCTATGTGGTACGCGATCGAAAGCCCTAGAAAAATCAAAGTAGATTATATCAACAGGAGTCTTTGTGTCCAGATACTGAGTCCAATCGTTGAGAGAGTGGAGAAGGTTGGTCATTATTGATCGACCAGGGAGAAATCCATGCTGATTATTAGGGATAAGGTCATTTTCGAAAGTAAATGACAGGAGCTTATCTAATATGATTCTTTCAGCTATTTTAGCGGCGATAGGAACGACACTTATTGGTCGATAATTTTTAGCGGAGGATTTGTCGCCCTTTTTGAATACAGGGGTAACAGAAGCACTAAGCCAGCATGAGGGTAGGGTATGAGATCTAAAAGACGATGTGAATATCAAGCTTAATGGTAGGGCCAGTGCTGAAGCGCAGTTTTTAAGTACAGCAGCCGTCATCCCATCTTTACCAGGGGAGGAAGAGCTCTTCAGATTTCGCAGGTGCATAAATACATCTTCAGGCAGGAACTCAACTTCGCAAAGGCTGTTGGGACACCTATGGCAGATAGTGGTCGGTAGAAGGTCTCCATTAGGCTCATCGACGAAGTCATCACTAAAGGACTCTGGTCCGGTTCTAATCAAAGAATTTATCATGAGGTTCATACACAGCAGCCACAAAAATTAAACGTTTGAGCTGGTATTTTTGGCGATCATTTAGTTGGTCCTTTTTTCTTACCTGGAAATTTGACCGGTGAAATGTACAGGTATTTGGAATTACTGGAAGACGCCATAGATCCTGCATTAACAGCCATAATTGAAAATCAGAATGATCGGCGGTACATTGCGAAGAGGTTGATGTTCCAACAGGATGGTGCCCCACCACATTACGCATTACGTGTTCGACAATATTTAGATCAGACGTTTCCAGATCGATGGATTGGTAGAAGAGGTGCCATTGAATGGCCCCCAAGATCGCCAGATTTATCACCTTTGGATTTCTTTATGTGGGGTCATTTAAAAAGCAAATTCTATGCTACTCAGCCAACATCATTAGAAGACCTGTGACAAAGAATTGTGAATGAGTGCCTTCAAATTACTCCTCAAATATTGCAAAATGTGCGGCAACGCTTTGAGTAAAATCTTTATTATTGCATGGAGAGTCATGGTGGCCATTTTCAACATTTACTAGCCTAACGAGTCAGTTCATTCTTCATGTTTAAATTACTTTGCTGCCAAATGTATTGATCTCCACTAATGATGATGTATTAGTTTTATTTAAGCTTTAAATCAATAAATCTTCAAAACTACTGAACTGAAGTACATTAATTTTATATCATTATAAAGGGAATTAAAAGACCTTTAAAATAAGGTATCACTGGACCGCTCTTTCCATTCAAGATTTTGGGGGTGGTGTCACCCCCGCTTAGGGGGCTGCACGTGCTAACGTGATTTTTTGCCAAACTTGTGCCCCCCTCGAAAACAGAATCGACGGGTCTGAGCGTTTTTCAAAAAAAAAACTGAGCTGTCAGTAAATGCGTCTGTTTCGTTTTCGATGCGTCACCCTGTATATCTTATCCTCTGTCCTCTCAGTAAAGTATACAGACTGAGAATACAAAAGTAGGCCCACTTTGCTGTGAAACCCGGGCCTTCATAAGTCCTTCATACCTGAGAGAAAGCTGCCAGTTATCGTTCTCTATGACAAATTAAGCTAGAAAGATTTTCTTACAATTTTTTTTCACTGTCCATAAGGGCATCCTACAATTGCAGGAACGACTAACGATACGGCCCTTAGTGTTTTAATTTATTTTAGAATTACCAATGATTTCCTTCTATTGTGATAAAATCAACACATCAGACACAAGACCGACGGAAATGAGTGACATGGTTTTTCGTGATATACATGTCACATAACACCCAAAAAACATCTCAAAAAAATTTACGCGATTACAACACTTAAACAACAAGTAAAGTTATTGTAGTCGGACTTTTCATATTATTTAAAAATGTACTTGTAGTCTCTATTCTTTGTTGTCTGCATTTTATTCAAATAACAACGTAAATTTAATTCATGAATGCGCTTTTCTGATCCGTCTTTCATCAGATTTCAGATTAAATTATAAGTATACAATAAGAACAATACTAGACAAGGATAAATAAATATAAATAGAAGCTAATGAGCAAGTAGTCTCGTATATTAAGTACTTTATATTTCCGGGAATTCATTTGATAAGTAAAGTTTATGCGACTCTGTCACGTGATAAATCCGATATAATGTTTTATGTAAAGAGAGTTAATTGGTATTTATATACAACACTGAATTTATATCAAACTGTAACTGTTGAAATTTTTTCTAGAAGGAAGGAAGTTTAACCAATCTTTTGTCAACAAGACCGGTGTTCCTCAGGGTTAGGTCTCGGGACCAATCCTTTATATACATGACGTCCCTCGTCCCAGCGACTGTGAAGTCTATCTCTATGCTGACGACACTGCACCAGAAGCCCATTCGTATTGTGGTTACCTGGTTCACGACTGGCTGTAGAGGCAGTCTTTTGTACTAAAAAACGTCCTAGTGTCCCATCAGATATACCAATGGATGGCAAATATGTGCCGTTTTTGTGCGTCTTCACATAGAGATAGCTCCGTTTACCCTAAACACTATTTTTTGGAAGCAGGTCCACTGTCGGGAGCGTTTCTATCACCAGGAGGTCAATTCTTTAACACGCGTCATCTGTCAAAAACAGTGTTGCCAAAAAGATACTAGCAAAAAAATCACCCATTATTATCTTTCAGTGAACTATATCTCTGAGCAGATAGAAGATTTACTCTCCGAGTTATTTGGAGCGTTTGGTGATATGAGGAGCCCAGGAACTACTTGGCGAATTTGGGATCATTTTACCGGGAAGAGAACCTACTCCTACGTTCTCTCAGTGATTCTACTCTTACTCTACCTCTTCTGTATAATAATAGAGGTCCTCCGGTTGAATAAGGCACACAGTTGTGATGTAAGCTTATTGAGTCATTTGGTGAGGCTCATGTCACTTTTCTAGATACTGCCAGTTGCAGTTATATAAATTTCCCTCATAGTTCTTCGCAATTGGTAGCTGCCTTCCCAGACGTAAGATAACCATAATAATTGTTGGGATCTGTTTTTCCTTCCAAAATGTCAACGCAATCTACAGTTTCGCGGATGACAGCACTTCACAAGCCGGGAATTCAAGAAGACCACTTCCTTTCTGATCTCGTCTGCCTGGAGGTGCGGTAATTTTGAAGCAGATTACGTCTCTAGGACGCAGCATGTCAACTAGCAAGTGCCAAAACGCGCATCTGGTTCTGATGAAGAACTGTATCAGCCACTGGTATCAGCTTGCTGACGCGGTTTAGAGTAGCCCAGACTTGCACATGGAGAACTGGTCGGTATGACGTGTCTTTAATGACCTTATAACACTCATGTTAAAGACTGCTTGATGCTGGTGCTCAATTTAAAAGATTACATCCTTAGCATTTCGTATGTTGATGGAGTCCATAGCGGCAATCAAGATACCAGAAAAGCAATTTCTTCAAGTATTAATAGGTACTTTTAATTACTAGTTAGATAAAAAGTTATAGGCGAAGGCAGTTTATTTTAGGCTCCTACTTTTAAATCAATCTCTGGTACATTCTGCATTAACGTACATATGTATGCATAACTGCACTCCTTACAGCTAAATTTCTCCTTATATGTATATTCAATACCAAACTACGTATCTTCAAGTTTATGATTGCCGCAAAACCTGCTACCTGCGTACCTATTATTGGAATTAATAGTTTGTTTTTTGAAGGTAATACGCTTTCAGTATAGATAATCATTAACCACAGCGCCAAAGTATTTAAGTAAATACCATTATCTCCACTAATTTATTAGTGGTTTTATGGTTTTACACTTCGCAGGAGGTCGAATATGAAAGTCATCCTCTCGTCTATACAGCTTTCCACCCGGCAGTTCCACTTGAACTTAGGCGATTATTCGCATATTTGCCTCTGGTTACCTTGTACATGATGGACTTCTAAAATGACGTGAAAAACATTAGAGGTATTGTTTGTCGAAATAGAAAGACTGAACTATCTAAAATGCCGTTCGAAGTTGGGTTAGTGACTTAAAAAATAGTTATAGCAGACAGAACACTTATTTTATACACAGTATAAATCAAATAGTGTAGACGATTGATGACGGTGGTCTCAACTTATGTTCATTAGAAGTATGGTATTATAATTCATCAACGACTCAATTTAGAGCAATAAACATCAACAATCTAGGAAAAGCTATCTCAGAATTGAAATCTAATAAAAATCTTTCGAAAAAGATTCTAAATTATTGTTTCAATATGATTAGAGAGAAATTATTATTATTGGTGAATCATTGCTTAGTACATGGTGAATTCCCATCAAAATTAAAGTGTTCCACCATTACTTATCTGCTAAAACTTCATTCTGAGCTATATACAAATATACAAACCATAGAATTCATCGAAGAAAACAAAATTTTGACAAAAAATCAAGCTGCATTTCGAAAAAAAATATGTAAATATACTAAGTGACATATAAATCCGAACACCCAGTTTAAATGGTTTTATTTTAATATGAATGAAGCATAATAAGTAAATGATAAACATTTCAAAATGATTGCACTGCTTTAAAGCCCTTTGACCTTTAATAATGTGTGGATGCACCCTGATGTGCTACGCATTCTCCACCGCGCCTAGGCATGCTTCTGATCAGGTGGTCAATGTCCTCCTGTGGTATCTCATTCCAGGCAACCACCAACTCCTCTCGAAGTGCTTCTAGAGTCTGAGGAGGACGTTGCAAATTGAGCAATCTCCTACCCATCATATCCCACACGTGCTCAATTGGGGATAAGTCGGGAGATCTTGGTGGCCATGGTAACAATGTGACATCATTATGTTGAAAGAAGTCTATTGTGACTCTTGCAACATGTGGTCGGGCATTATCTTGTTGGAAAGTTGGATCTGCCAGGGTGTCAAGATAGGGTAAAAGATGGGGTTCTAGAACTCCGTGGATATAACGCTGCGCGTTCATGTTACCTCTGATGAAGATTAAAGGTGACCTGAAACCATAAGCTGTAGCACCCCAAACCATAACTCCAACAGTGTGATGAACATGTCTTTCAACAAAAAACTGTGGATTCCTCCTTTCACCACGTCGCCTTCCAACCCTGGCACGACCATCGTGCATGCCTAAACAAAATCGAGACTCGTCACTAAAGACAATACTGTTCCATTCCTGATCCCAGAGTGGCCGTTGTCTGCACCACTCAAGGCGATTACGTCGGTGTTCTCGAGTTAAAAGGAGGACCCAGTGTGGCCGGTATGAAAACAAGCCAAAACTTCTCATTCGTCGGTAAGCACTTCGCATGCCAATAGGTCTTCCGTGTTCTGCAAACCATTCATTTGCAATGGACCTGGTAGTGGAGAAACGGTCCCTTAAGGCCAATAATCTTAGGCGGCGATCTTCACGGTCTGTTGTTCTACGGCGGCGTCCAGTGCCCCTTGCTCTTTGCGTACGGCCTTCTCGGAGCCATGCCTGACAACACCTAACCACAGTGTCTACACTTCTTTGCACTCTAACTGCAATTGCCCGAAAAGAAAGTCCAGCTTCCCGAAGTCCCACTATACGGCCCCTATCAAACTAACTAAGTTGACGAAATCGTACAGGTCTCCGTACTCTAGGCATCGTAACCGATCGTAAAGGATGTCAAGAACCAGATTCCGCCAACGTTGATTCTTTACTGCGGCTGAAATATGCATTTTTAGAGCGTTAGTGAATTAAAAAAAAAGCAGTATAAAAACCGGAATGTCCAACTGATAAGGCTGAAATTTTTTTCACTTGTTATTTACAGTAAGATAAATACCACCAACTTTTATTAAAATAAAACCATTTAAACTGGGTGTTCGGTATATATAAATGGTGGTGGAAGACTGGAGAAGAAGTATAAATGAGAAAAAATGTATTGTGACAGTATTTTTAGACTTCAAAAGGGCATTTGAGACTATAGACAGGGAATATTGTTAATGAAATTGCATTACGATGGTTTTAAAGGATCAGTATTGAACATTTATGAAATTATTTAATAAATAGAAGTCAAAAAACTAATGCTGGAAATATTACGTCAAGCGTTAAAAATATATCAGTAGGGGTACCACAGGGGAGTAAATTAGGGCCATTATTTATATAACTGATATCTCTGACATTTTAGAAAACTGCTAGATTCAAATATTTGCGGACGATCAGTTGTTTTGCTGTGCACAAACTCATAATTGAAGATAGACATGTGACATATCGCGAGATTGAGGCGTCCTTGAAGATCTTAAAGACCTCAATTCAAAAAATTTTACCTGTTGACTGAAGAGCAGAAAGTAGCCAGGGTTAATTGGTGTCAAAATACGCTTCGATCGTTTCAATTCCGGAAACTCAAAAAATGTGTACAGCATTGTTAGTGGTGATGAATCGTGGATTTACTGTTATGAACCAGAAAATGAACGACAGTCGGCTGTTTGGGTGTTCCAGGGTGAAGAAAAGCCAACAAAAGTCATCCGTTCTCGAAGTGTTTCGAACAAGATGTTCGCGACATTTGTGTCAAAAGCGGGTCATTTTGCAACAATTCCTCTTAATGGTCAAAGAACTGTTACTGCGGATTGGTATACTACAATTTTTTTGCCAAAAGTCATCACCGAGCTTCGAAAAATCAACCCCGAAAGAAGAATCATCCTCCACCAAGGCAATGCAAGCTCGCACACAGCTCAAAAAACAAGGCAGTATTTAACGAAAGAAAACGTAGAATTATTGGACCATCCTCCATATAGTCGCGATCTAAGTTCTAACGATTTCTTTATTTTCCCGAAAATTAAATACAGACTGCGTGGTCAGAGGTTCCAGTCACCAGAAGAAGCAGTTGACGCATTCAAAAATGCCGTTTTGGATCTGCCAGCAAACGAGTGGAATGAGTGCTTCGAAAATTGGTTCGAGAGCATGCAGATGTGTATTAATCTTCGTGGAGAAAACTTCGAAAAACAATAAAGTCATTTAAAACTACCTACCGTGTTGTTTTATTTCAATATGCAAAACTTAAAAGGCATCCCTCGTATGTACCTACTATATGGAAACTGGTGCAATTTCAAGGTTTTTTCGTTTTTCTTCACAAAAACTGTATTTAACGTTCGTTACCTGGATATACTCAGATTAATACATTCACAAAAACTAAAAGAAAACCTGCAATTACATACGGTATGCGCCCAAAAAACCTATACAGAAGCATGTGTAATGCATATGTGATTACAACAAACTGTACCGCGATAACATTCATTTCCATATCTTATAATTATATGCACCACTTAAACAGAAGTAAAATACATATCCATTTCTAACAAATAGATAAAACAATTTTCAATTATCGACGGTTAACATGGTCGCTAGATTTCTCTCGCGACTCTTCTGCTAGCTATCTAACTGTAATCGCATATTTGCAAGAATCGTAAGACTCGAACAAGACCAAAAGAAACGCGATAGTTGAAAGAAGAATCAGGAAGTTTTCACCTTAAGCGGATCGTGTGTTTGCCTTTTATCAATTACAGTATGGCATTTAGCAAAGTTTACTTGTACAAACTACTTTCATATCTTTTATCTCTCCTTTTACTGTTTGATATTTACGTTTCTGCCTGAAGTCTTTTACGGAAGATAAAGATCGATGACTTTTGATTGACTTTTGACCTCGCTAGGTGCAGTGGAACGACCAAGCGTCTTTTTACTTCCCACGCATACTGGCGGGGAAGTATTGTAATCGCGAAAATTTTCGAAAATGGGATGTTTTTCGGATGTTACACAGTGCTTTTCTATAATCTCACCCTCCCCTTTTATTTTTTGAACGGATCAATTCAAAAAATTAAAACTTGAGGTCATGAAATTGATGCGTGGATACCAATTTTAGAGAAAAATTGACAGATGAAAATGTCAAGATGGCCGCTAGGCGCCATCTTGGGAAAAAAATTATATGAAAACGGGGTCTTGTGGCACATCATTTTGAAGCTCCTGACGAGTACTTTATAACCCTAGAATATAAAGTCAATACCTTTATCTACTACAAAATGGTGGACATTTAATATTTACTTGAACACAAACAAACTAACATGCATATCTCTACAAATAATTGTAATTCCCTACCGTGTCCACAACAACAGCGATAAAAACTTGTTTTGTTATTTTTTGTTGACAGTAACAACGATATCAGTACGAAAACAAACATCATTGTGCAGTTAAAATATTATTATTTAGTTTTCGGTTTTAGTGCTAGATACTGTTTGAAAAATTTGTAAACTGGTCAATTCTAGTCCATTTGAAGAAAAAATCGCTATTATTTTTTTATGAAAAAGTAGCTAAATGATGTCTAAACAAGGTCGCGGAAACCGCATCGCGATTGCTTCATCCTAACCTAAAATTTAGGCCAAAGAAGGCTTTATACGAAAATCCGTTATATTTTCATTTTTTTAAACTAATTTTTCTGGAATTCATCAGAATAAAATCACACTTTTTGAAAATATTACAAAATATCTCTAAAAGGTAAGTAAGTAATGATGATGATAAAAGGCATATTGACTATGGGTATATACGAAAAAGACAATTAATAGAAACAGGCCATGGAATACAACAAAACAAATACCTAATCGAAACGTAAATAATCCTCAAATTGTCAATAGTTGTCAATAGTGTCGCAATAATTTGAGCAATTTTTGTGCTTTATTTTGAATGTCTTCAGAATGCTTAAAACGCAAAAAGTGAACACTTCATGTTCATTTTTGAACAAAATCCTATAAGTAAAAAGATCTTGACGGTAGGAAGGGTTTATCTCATTTTTAGATATTCGTACATTTATACGCTCTCCCAACCTTGGTAATTTTACGTACCTACGAGTATTAGACATTGTCTCACACAGAGATTTCTCTGTGCATTAACCCTTCAAATTCGTCGTACCGCCGACCTTAGTGAGTGTTCTGGTTTGGTATCGCACGTATTTCTGCCACGCCGCAGCATAGTGTTTCCTATGCTCTGAAGTGTGACCGAGATCTAGTTTGTGCTGAACATACCAAATTCTCGATGAGTTCTTCGTTGGAAGGTTTGCATCCGGTAATAATTTTGTTTTTGTTTTTACATAGAAAATGAACGTCGTAGCGCTCATGCGGATTTGATGCATGACCGAGTTCTGCCATAGAGCTGCATTTCGGCTGGTCGAAGACTTGATCTGGCACGAGCACATCTCGTCAATAGCGGCAGCTGCTGGGAAAAAGCTAGGCTACTTTTTTAAGGCTAACAATTACTTTTCTCCACAAGACCTCCTCTATACAAGACCCACATAAGACCTAGCCTCAAGCAACGCTCACATATTTGGGGTGCTACCGCCTGGACTACATTATCCATGCTCAATCCTGTTCAGGGAAGGGCTGTCCGACTGATCGATGACTCTTTTCTAACAGACAGTCTTGGGGCCCTTTCGCATCGGCGATCTAGCTCTCTTCTACCGTAACACCAACGGGCTTTGCTCCTCAGAGCTCTCTTCCATGATGCCGCCGCGCGATGGGTCTGCCAAGCAGACCCGCCTGACTTCCGTCTCCCATCCTAACCGTGTCGAACTTCGTATATCCAGAACTGGTCGATACGACCGCTCCTTTGCCCCTAGAGTGCCGAGATTGTGGAACAATCTACAAGAGGCGCTTTTCCCAGTTCCACTAACCTTAGTCTATTCAAAAATCGCATTAACAAAGTTTCTTTGGAATCCTCATAGCAGTCGCGGTGTCTGAAAAAAGAACCGAAGCTAAATTGGAAAACTGAAGTAGCACTTGCGTGGGTACAAGAAAAAACGTTACTGTTTCTGACTTCTGACCTTTGACCATCCCACTTAACGACCATACCCGTGCATTTGCTGACAGATCAAGCACACGATCATAAAACAAGCTCCTCGTAACTGTACTCACATATCTCCACCTCACGCTGGGTCTTCCGAAACGTAATCCAACAAAAAGAACTCCACCGGTCACAACGGGCAGTTGCTAATGTCGGCACGTACGGCGTGAGCGACCAATAAAACGAAGACAAACGAAGATCGGTCGAAAGATCAAGGGCGGCCGAATGAAGAGATAACAAAAGAACAGCGTTCGCGACGGCCACGCGCGTCATCAACGGTTACCTGGTCGGCACTGAAACCGCTGAAGAACAGACGCCACCGCTGAAATGAAGAATGGGGGAACTGAAGAGAAACGGTCGAAGAACAGCAACTTATAGTATAGTCGATTAGCGTCGAATTAAATTTCTCGGATTCACGAAGCAGGTGGTGTACTTTCCACCCAACGCCGTTATAGTTTATAAAGGATTATGTCCAGGCCAAACTATACTCTCTCAGCGAACAATTCATTCTTTCCCTGCCATTCCGGAAGCGCATCTGGAAACGTCGCCTCTCCCCGATACTTAGCCCGATCAGAAGAGGGAGCGCGGTCAGGGCGTAGTAAACACTATGCTGTGACGCGGCAGAAATACGTGTATTTATTGTACTGCAATGACGGTAATGCGTGTGTGTCGTGTGTGGGTAGAAGAAGATAGAGGACCACGAAGAAGGCCACGGCTACCGCGAATTCTGCGTCGCCGACGTCGCAGTCGCCTGCGAAAAAAAGAGAAAAAACCGAAGAATCCGAGGGCGAAGACGTCTCATCCTCCTACTAGCGAAATGGTGATCAACGCAATTAAAAGATTGACAGAGCGTGGCGGGTCGTCTCTTCAAGCTATCAAGAAATACATAGCCGCTAATTACAAAGTAGACGCTGAGAAAGTTGCGCCTTTCATCAAGAGGTACTTAAAATCGTCCGTCGCGTCTGGAGCTTTAGTACAGACGAAAAGCAAAGGAGCTTCCGGATCGTTCAAGCCAGCTTCGTCAGCGTCGAAAACTTCATCATCATCAGCCGCAAAGGTTGGCGAAAAGAAGAAGAAATCCGCGACCGGCTCAAAGAAGAGCGGAACCGTAGCTAAGAGGGCTAGCGGTGCGAAATCGGCGAAGAAGACATCTCCGAAGGCTAAGAAACCGGCGATGGCCGGTGGTGCGGTCGAGAAGAAAGCTTCTCCAGCTAAGACAAAGAAAAGTGGGAAATCGGCGACGTCGGCTAAAGCTTCTTCTGCGGCACCTTCTGCAGCGCCTGCAAAAAATCTCCTTCGAAGGCGAAGGAATCCAGCAAGGGAGCTCCGACCAAGAAGCCAAAAGCACCAAAACCGAAAACGGCGAAGGCTGCAACATCGCCGAAAAGGAAGGCCGCTTCTCCCAAAAGAAGAAATAAAAAAAATGTAGACGTGTTGCAACGTCGTAGATTACGACTACGTCGGTTCGCGACGTTATATTTATGCGAGAGGATGCTATACGTCTCCCCAGAAATTCAAAATTGAGACTTACATTTTTTTGTTCTTCTTTGTAACCCTTTGTGAGTTTATAAATAAAAAACTACACGCTGCTGGCAAGTAATGTTGATTTTGTAACATTGGTACAACATCACCCATTGAGATAAATTAATCATTAGGTGGACATACTCTTTATTTTTCCCTTTGTGTATTACATATTGGAGTTTTTACTAAAAAAAAAAATTAAAAAATCTACATAATTAATTCCGCTGTGCTAAAAACTGTTTGAGGGACTTGGGGTGATAGAAAAAGACCTCCTTTGTCCGCCATTTCAATTTGGCAAACGATGCACCAAACACCCTGTATATCTTCTAAGTTCCATAAAAACGATATTTTCCTTGTTAGCTGTTAATATAAATACCTAATAGACTTTGCGTCATAGTATACATATATCATATATCACGAAAAATTGTACATCATGTTTAATAATTATACTAAGTGACATATAAATCCGAACACCCAGTTTAAATGATTTTATTTTAATAAAAGTTGGTGAATGTATTTATCTTACTGTAAATAACAAGTGAAAAAATGTTCAGCCTTATCAGTTGGACATTCCGGTTTTTATATTGCTTTTTTTTAATTCACTAACGCTCTAAAAATGAATATTTCAGCCGCAGTAAAGAATCAACGTTGGCGGATTTTTGTTCTTGACATCCTTTACGATCGGTTACGATGCCTAGAGTGCGGAGACCTGTACGATTTCGTCAACTTAGTGAGTTTGATAGGGGCCGTATAGTGGGACTTCGGGAAGCTGGACTTTCTTTTCGGGCAATTGCAGTTAGAGTGCAAAGAAGTGTAGACACTGTGGTTAGGTGTTGTCAGGCATGGCTTCGAGAAGGCCGTACGCAAAGAGCAAGGGGCACTGGACGCCGCCGTAGAACAACAGACCGTGAAGATCGCCGCCTGAGATTATTGGCCTTAAGGGACCGTTTCTCCACTACCAGGTGCATTGCAAATGAATGGTTTGCAGAACACGGAAGACCTATTGGCATGCGAAGTGTTTACCGACGAATGAGAAGTTTTGGCTTGTTTTCATACCGGCCACACTGGGTCCTCCCTTTAACTCGAGAACACCGACGTAATCGCCTTGAGTGGTGCAGACAACGGTAACTCTGGGATCAGGAATGGAACAGTATTGTCTTTAGTGACGAGTCTCGATTTTGTTTAGGCATGCACGATGGTCGTGCCAGGGTTAGAAGGCGACGTGGTGAAAGGAGGAATCCACAGTTTTTTGTTGAAAGACATGTTCATCACACTGTTGGAGTTATGGTTTGGGGTGCTATAGCTTATGGTTCCAGGTCACCATTAATCTTCATCAGAGGTAACATGAACGCGCAGCGTTATATCCACGAAGTTCTAGAACCCCATCTTTTACCCTATCTTGACACCCTGGCAGATCCAACTTTCCAACAAGATAATGCCCGACCACATGTTGCAAGAGTCACAATAGACTTCTTTCAACATAATGATGCCACATTGTTACCATGGCCACCAAGATCTCCCGACTTATCCCCAATTGAGCACGTGTTGGATATGATGGGTAGGAGATTGCTCAATTTGCCATAGGATGGAAGTTTGCCTAAGAGGGCAGCGTGCCACAGCTGATCGAACGCTTTCGTGATGTCAAGAGCAACGACATGAGCCTCACCATGAGACTGGATGACTTTACTCCACAGTTGCGTGACGTAAGCTAGGAGGTCCCCTGTGGATCGTTGGTGCCGGAAACCGTACTGCCTGTCGCTAATCAAGCTGTGACGTTCGAGGTAGTCCAGAAGCTCGCGATTTATGCACTTCTCCATCACTTTACTTATAACAGAAAGCAGAGCTATAGGCCTGTAATTGTAAGGGTCGGTTTTAGATCCTTTTTTTGGGATGGGCTGTACATGAGCAAATTTCCAGTTTTCTGGGAAGGTGCCGGATTCATAAGATATCTGGAAGAGGACGCGAAAGAACTGGAGCAAGCTCCGCTGCACATCTCTTCAGTACAATGGCAGGAATCAAGTCCGGACCAGAAGCTTTGTTGATGTCGAGCGACAAGAGCACTCGTCTTACGGTCTTATGCCTGAATGTTACCTCCCGCATAGTGTGGGGAACCCTTTGAATTGACGACACTTGGGCGTTGGTGGGGACGTCCATAGTGGAGTTGGCAGCAAAGATCTTGGCTAGCACTTCCGCCTTGGCCTTTGAGTCGAATACAATAGTTCCATCCTGACACGTAAGTGGTGGAAGGCTACTGTGTGAGAAGTTCTTTTCAATCTGCTTGGCCAGCGTCCAGAAAGACCGACTGCCATTGCGCTGCGACATTACCCTGTGCCTAACTTTTATATCATGCTGGTTTTTGGCATTGCGAACCGCTTCGTTATATTTGTTTCTGGACTCGACGTCGGCTTGTCTGTTCTCTACAGTGGGGTTTTGTAAGTAGGTTCTGTGGGCCTTGATCTTCTGCTGGCGAGCAGTGTCACACGATTTGTTGAACCAGCCGTTGGACCCTGGTTTAGGAACTTTCACTGTGTGAGGGATGTATTCCTCCATTCCGACGTGGATAATTTCAGTTATTGAAGAACAGACAGTCGACGCATCCGCGTCAGTGAAACAGACATCTCTCCAAGGAAAGCTAGAGAAGAAGTCTCTGAGCCCCTCCCAGTCGGCATGTCCGTAAGGCTACTGGCGTGTGACGAGACGCGGGGGAAAAAAGTAGGGCTCGTCACCAGCTGGGTCAGCCCTTGAGTAAGAGCGAACGCTTCGACTGCACGACCTGCTGCATCGGTCTTATTTGAGCCCTAGCCAAAGCTCATTATGGGCATTGAAATCACCGAGAAGAACTACCTCTGAAGCGGGGTGATTGATGTTCAGGAAGTCGATCTGGACGGCGAGGTATTCGAGTAGGTCATCCCAGTTATGGTTCGAGGGAGAGCGATAAAGGCAGCAAATAAATTTGGGTGATGTTTTGGAGTTGAGGCGAAGCCACAGAATGTCCTTCCGGTCTGATTCCAAAGAAAGATCCCTGGAGCAGGAAAGACTGCTGCGGACAAAAGCCACAACTCCCCCGTTCTTTCTCAGATTGGAGTGCACCTCGTAGTTTGGGAAGTTGAGATGGTTAATCGGTGCAGTCTCTGAGATTTTTGTCTCCGCCAAGAAAAGCCACTGATTTTAAAAGCATATAAATGAAGCATATTAAATCATCACTACTTCAAAAATGTGGTAAACATGAACAAAATCTATATATCTAATCGTCTGTAAAGCGTTTTCAATAAGTTATGTATTAAGAAGGTATCTGGAGAGACTCTGCAACTGACAAAATACATCTGTCAACTTCCCACATGTAGATATGGATCAGCAACAGAGCAAGCAAACGTTTTTTCAAAAATGCAGGGTGGCGAGCATAGATGTAAAATTGCTAATGCTGAAGATAAATTATAAAGTTGAGAGTGGCAATGAACATTTTTTTTCAAAATTTACATACATCGCTTTATCTCCCAGTACACGCAATCAAGTGTTTTGGAGAAATCTCGACTAGACTATTAGTAGGGTCGCGACAGAGGCGATTCACCTGCCCGCAGATGCTGCTGTTTGTGGAAGGTACTTAGCTGGTTGTAGTGGTGGACAGGTGCCAAACGCGGACCGGACGTGATGAATTCGGACACGTATGTGTTACAAAGAATTTGAAATGTCCATCGAAGCCACATGGGCCCATGGAAAAAATGGCGCCAAATGTGCTACCCATTCGTTGCTCTTCACATACACAGGATTAAGTACGCTTTGTACACAAGTGTTTATTTAAATATTATTTATGTAAATTAATCTTTTGCTCAGGTCCGTAAGATATTTGTCAAGAATACACTCGTATTCGGTC
The DNA here is from genome assembly GCA_963669975.1 of Acanthoscelides obtectus. NCBI lineage: Eukaryota > Metazoa > Arthropoda > Insecta > Coleoptera > Chrysomelidae > Acanthoscelides > Acanthoscelides obtectus. The sequence continues at coordinate 14,851,321 of CAVLJG010000007.1, read as the reverse complement.
ACACAAAATTAGTGTCGAATGTTGCGACTCGGTACTCATCGACGATTCTATCCGAGTTTAGTACCGCAGACAATTTCATTGAAAATATACTACACTATATTAGTTTGACACAAAATATAGTTTTATATCTTCCAAAGTTGTGCGGTTGTCAAAGGCCTTTAAAAACCTCTTACACTTTACATCATTATTTTTATATCCTATCCAAACCAGCATTTGAAAAATGGCATCAAGTAGATTGACTCTAGACTTTCCGCGTCTCATTTCTTTGGAGGTCCATGCTACCGTGATATGGTGCAAAATTTTCTGGCTCCTCAGTTCCAACAATTTAACCTGCAAAACATGTTCTAGCAGGGCGGAGCAACATGTTATACAGCAGGGAAACAATTAATCTTTTGCTAACAATATTTCTGGCACGTTTAATTTCGCGATTTGGTGATGGGGATTTTTAATGGGGATTTTTGAAAAATCGGGTATATGCCAACAAACCAAATACTGTAGAGCAGCTGAAGAACAATATTACGGAAGCGATTGGAAATATTCCTCCAGAAACCTACCAAAAAGTGACTGAAAATGTAATCAAGAGCGCTCAGGTTTGCACGGGTTCTAGACGCGGACATTTGTCGGATATTATTTTTCATACATAATTTATAAGTTTCAATAAAATATTAAGATGAACAAAATGGACGTATTTTATTTCGTTTCACAAATATTCAAGATAAAAACCAGTCAGCCAATGTTTATAAGAATAAAAAAAAATCATACAGATGATAATTTTTGAAACAGAAATAGCTAACTATAACAGGTTAATTACTTCCTAATGAGTTTGAGATGTTTTCCATGCGAACTGAGATAATTATTTGGGGACAAGGTTCTTCATATTATACAGGGTGTTTCAGTTTATTGTTGCATAACTTTCAGATTCGATAGAACTTTTAAAATTAATGCATAAAGTCTATATAAACATTGGTCGAAAAATGCGTGGCTTCCGAAATACAGGGTGTTTAAATTTACTTTCTAAAATAGTTTTTTTTAAATATCTCGAACAATATTTGATGTATAATAGTGAAAATTGGTATACAAGGGTTTTTTGGTACGACAAAACGAACCATGGGTATAGTTTTACTGTAGCCGCTAGAGGGCGCTCTCTACTGTACCTGTAGTGTATTAAAATGACCGAACAAATTTTCTTAGTGCAATTTTTTGCTTTTTGAATAAAAAAACTGATTCTTCGCGCTTTTCAACATAAAAAAGCTCTCTTGTGAATTTTCGTTATAGTTAGCCGTTTTTGAGATATTTTGATTTTTAAGGTTCGAAGCATTTTTAATTATTTATGATAAAATAACGTTAAAAAGTCAGTATCTCGATAATTTTTAGAAGTAGGCTGTGCCTGCAAATAATTTTGAAATTGAAAGCAGAATAAGGTTAAACGTCAATTACTTTACAGTTAGCTTTGTTGTCCGTTGAAACCTGAAACGTTTTTTTGCAATTGTGAATGCACGAAATTTAGTTTTTTTTACCTGTTTTTTTTGTAAGTTTTATAAAAATACCATTTTTATTCTCCAATCAAGAGTTAGTGGATATTCATTTTGTGTATGGCTTTGTAAATGGAAACGCAGCAGAAGCAGCCAGAGAATACGCACGAAGATTTCCAAACACATCCAACTCGCTCAGTAATTTGTAAGAGTGCATCGCCAAATAATTGAAAATGGTTTTGGAAATCTCCAAAGGGATCAAAACATAAATGTTCGTCAGCGCAGATTTACCCGTATGATTCTGCGTGAGTTTGATAGAGATCCGACCACAAGTGTTAGGAGAGTTTCTGGTGCCTTGGGAATTTCAGCAAGCCATGTTCACCGTGTTCTTAGAAATGACCATAGATGTCCTTACCATTTGCAATCTGTGCAAGGACTACAGCCAGGGGACGGAGAACGAAGAATCACATTTTGTCACTGGATTCTTGATAGAACTGATAATAATAGGGAGTTTTTAAGTAACGTTTTATGGACCGAAGAGTCATGCTTCACTAGACGTGGAGTGGTAAATTTTCATAATCAACATATTTGGTAGCATGGAATTCCGCATGCAGTTCGGGAAAGAAATTTTCAGCATGAATTTAGTGTGAACGTGTGGATTGGTATCTACCGTAATCGACTATTTGGACCCTACCTTTTGCCTGCAAGGTTAAATGCTGCGACCTTCTTGGAATTTTTAAAGGCTGAACACAAATATGTGGGATGATGTTATGTTAGATTTAAGAAGATTGGCCTGGTTCCAGCTTGATGGTTGTCCAGCTCATTATTTGAGAATAGTTAGAAACTGGCTGGACGAAAATTATCCAGAAAGATGGATCGGCCGTGGAGGACCAGTCGCCTGGCCTCCACGATCCCCTGACCTACATCCATTAGATTTCTTTGTGTGGGGATTTCTAAAAGAAAAAGTGTACCAGACTCCCGTAACCACAAGAGATATTCTAATAGACAGAATCAGGAATGCATGTGATGAAAGAAGGCCTTATTTGAATAATGCTATACCACGTTCGATCATTCGTAGATGTGAATTGTGTATTGAACAATTGGGTTTACATTTCGAGCAACTACTTTAGATTTTGTATGTTTGTCCTAACTATCCAATAGCATTTTAGTTGTAGATAATTAATTTAATTTGTTAAAAGTGATATTGGAAAATTAAAGAAATTAATATTCTGTTTTTTTGTGTTTATTTGGAGTTAGCAATTATTGCTGTGTTTAAAATCACAATCTAAACGATCGTCTTAATTACTTGTAATACCCAAATCGAAAATGTAAAAAAAAATATTATTTTCCCATAAATAATTAAAAATGCACCGAACCTTAAAAATCGAAATATCTCCATACTACAGGTACAGTAGGGAGCGCCCTCTAGCGGCTACAGTAAAACTATGCCCATGGTTCGTTTGGTCGTACCATAAAAACCTTGTATACCAATTTTCACTGTTATACATCAAATATTGTTCAAAATACATTTTAGAGAGTAAATTTAAACACACTGTATTTCGGAAGCCACGCATTTTTCGACCCATGTTTATATAGACTGTATGCAATAATTTTAAAAGTTCTATCGAACAAACAATAAACTGAAACACCCTGTATAGCCGAACCAGCATCGTATTTTTGTATATTTTACTCCAACAAAAATAAAATCAAATCACCTACTGTCATATCGAGTCTGTGATTGTTCATTAAAATTATTTTGAAGATTTCATTTCTATATAATAGCACTAGTTTGCATTTTCAGAAATAACTAACCAAGAGCCCATCTGACAGACATTTGGAACACTAGCTCTTGATGTTCAGGGGGTTTCTGAACAGTTTTTTAGAACTGTTCAGAAACCCCAGATGAGTCAGTAAATAAGTCCTGAAACTATTTTGGTTCTGTGATATTTTTGTGTTGGTGGTTAAGATCGATGGTTGTTGATGTGTGAAACATTTATTTGTAAATAAAATATGTATTTCACGTAGACGCCACAAATACAACAAACTTACAAAAATGTTTCTTCCCAGTATTTCTGGATCAAAGGGCTTTGGTTTGTACAACGTTTTGGTCTGCAATAGTCTTCTCATTGCAAGTTGTTTTTTAACAGCTTCCGCCCCGTAGTCCTCCAAGCGGAATATTGGTTCTATCGGATGCTACAATACCAACATGTTAAAGAAACGCTATAAAAATGACACCTAATTCTCTACAAACACAGAACTGACTAACCAAATTCCAATAATAAGGATTCGCGTATTTCTGTACTTTGATTGATTTGGAGTCAGTTCATATAATTTTGCAAAAATATAATTGCCATGTAAAGTGTTGAATGTTGAACACGAAATCATCGGTAACTCAGAAAAATCCTTTAGAACAGTTTTCAAATGCCGTTAAAACCAAGTAAAATTAAAGAATGTTATATTTGAGTAATATGTATACTAAGTGACATATAAATCCGTACACCCAGTTTAAATGGTTTTATTTTAATAAAATTTTGTATAAGTACTTAATGAAGCATAATAAGTAAATGATAAAAATTTCAAAATGATCGCACTGCTTTAAAGCCCTTTGACCTTGAATAATGTGTGGATGCACCCTGATGTGCTACGCATTCTCCAACGCGCCTAGGCATGCTTCTGATCAGGTGGTCAATGTCCTCCTGTGGTATCTCATTCCAGGCAACCACCAACTCCTCTCGAAGTGCTTCTAGAGTCTGAGGAGGACGTTGCAAATTGAGCAATGTCCTACCCACCATATCCTACACGTGCTCAATTGGGGATAAGTCGGGAGATCTTGGTGACCATGGTAACAATGTGACATCATTATGTTGAAAGAAGTCTATTGTGACTCTTGCAACATGTGGTCGGGCATTATCTTGTTGGAAAGTTGGATCTGCCAGGGTCTCAAGATAGGGTAAAAGATGGGGTTCTAGAACTTCGTGGATATAACGCTGCGCGTTCATGTTACCTCTGATGAAGATTAAAGGTGACCTGGCACCATAAGCTATAGTAACCATAACTCCAACAGTGTGATGAACATGTCTTTCAACAAAAAACTGTGGATTCCTCCTTTCACCACGTCGCCTTCTAACCCTGGCACGACCATCGTGCATGACTAAACAAAATCGAGACTCGTCACTAAAGACAATACTGTTCCATTCCTGATCTCAGAGTGACCGTTGTCTGCACCACTCAAGGCGATTACGTCGGTGTTCTCGAGTTAAAGGGAGGACCCAGTTTGGCTGGTATGAAAACAAGCCAAAACTTCTCATTCGTCGGTAAACACTTCGCATGCCAATAGGTCTTCCGTGTTCTGCAAACCATTCATTTGCAATGGACCTGGTAGTGGAGAAACGGTCCCTTAAGGCCAATAATCTTAGGCGGCGATCTTCACGGTCTGTTGTTCTACGGCGGCGTCCAGTGCCCCTTGCTCTTTGTGTACGGCCTTCTCGAAGCCATGCATGACAACACCTAACCACAGTGTCTACACTTCTTTGCACTCTAACTGCAATTGCCCGAAAAGAAAGTCCAGCTTCCCGAAGTCCCACTATACGGCCCCTATCACACTCACTAAGTTGACGAAATCGTACAGGTCTCCGTACTCTAGGCATCGCAACCGATCGTAAAGGATGTCAAGAACCAAACTCCGCCAACGTTGATTCTTTACTGCGGCTGAAATATTCATTTTTAGAGCGTTAGTGAATTAACAAAAAGCAGTATGAAAACCGGAATGTCCAACTGATAAGGCTGAAAATTTTTTCACTTGTTATTTACACTAAAATAAATACATTCACCAGCTGTTATTAAAATAAAACCATTTAAACTGGGTGTTCGGATTTATATGTCACTTAGTATACTTGAGAATACTTGATAATACTATGTTACTTAGACTATGAGAAATGATTTTTATTTATTTAGATAGTAATGAGCTTGAAATATCACCAATATATTAGAAATATCGTAAATAATTATAATTATGTTCAATTCAAACCAAATTCAGTTTTTCTTACTCTTTTAGCAACGTATTCACTTACATATATTCCCCTTCCGACCAACTCTGGACTGATATATTTTCTTCTGTACCCCAATCCTACTCTTTCTATTGGCTTGCTATCCAGAATTCTCTCATGAGCTCCCACAGATGCATAGTTTTCTAAATGGTGGATGGTTTTTTTTTTCAATTTGAGAGCGGCAAAAACATGCACCGGCTTAAAAACGGTCATTCCTTTATTGTCTACCAATAGGTAGGATACTCTACCAGCAAGAACATCTCTTGTGGCTTCGGCTGGGATCACGATTTTGTAACTAAAAATGTGGCATCAAGTAGATTGGCTCAATGAATCCATATACAGGGTGGCCCATCCATGCGTCGACGGAATATTACTCATAAACAAATACATTTTGGGAAAATCTATTTATGGGATGTTATACATGACATTTGAGGGCACAATTCTAAAATATTGGCAATTATACAGGGTGTCCCAATTTTGACCTTCATATCAAAGTTGTGATTTTTTAAATGGAGTGCCTCAAATTTTATTGCATATTTATTGCTTATAAAAAATGATACCAAACTTGCACAAATCTACAGGGTGGTGCGTTTGAAATTTTTGAGAAAAACAAAAATTTGCGTTTTTGACCACCCTGTATAAGCAAAAATTAAAATTCGAAAAAGTAACAAATAATATAAAAGCTGAGGTGTGTAAGTTTTTTCTGATACATAATTCAGCACTCCAAATTTCAAAATGGCGGACTGAGGGTTTGCCGAAGTGGGGGTTTTTTCTAAACAAAACACCTTATATCTCAGTAGCTAACTACTAAAACCCCATACTATGTTCTATCAATTTTCTTCTTTTGAATTGGTTTATCCAAATATGCAATAAAATTTGAGGCATTCCATTTGAAAAATCACAGCTTTGATATGTAGGTCAACATTGGGACACCCTGTATAATAGCCAATATTTTAGAAATGTGCCATCAAATGTCATGTATAACATCCCATAAATAGATGTTCCCAAAATGTATTTGTTTATGAGTAATATTCCGTCCACACATGGATGAGCCACCCTGTATAGCAAATATTGCTTAACAAGGAGACGACACGTTCTTGGGGTTGGGGATTTGGCTCAATTTTTTTGAGGCTACCAAAATATTGAAGCGCACCGTTCAGAAAAATCTCAAACATTTTTTTAGTTAAATGATTTTGACATTAGATTATACAGGGTGTTCCTAAATGATATGCGAATATTTAAGGGTGTGAATCTACATGAAAAATTAATGTTAGTTTGCTTTATAAACTATGGTCCAAAAATGTTTCCTTACAAAAACTCGGGGTGTTGAAGTACGTAGTGAAAGTTGATAACGTTGCATATTCGTCAATGCAAAAATAATTTTTAGCTTCAACAGTGGCGTGCGTGCGGGTATTGATTTCGATATTTTTTTAAGGAAAAAATGGTACGCCAATGGTTTTTTTCCAAATAAAAATTATGTTTGAATTCCCCAATCAATTTAAAACAAATAATCTCTCTCGAATTGTTTTCTTTTGATGCACCATTTTTGAGTAAAAAAATAAAAACCGCTCTATTGTCCGGTAAAATTAATGTAATAATTGAAGAATGCAATTTAGCAATAAATATCTAGTTGCTCCGGATAATGTCACTTGCTTTTGACATCTGACAAGTCTCTGTAATTCAAATCTGTTCGCTGGGACATCTTTTTCATTATTTAGTTTTTACCATCTTGTTAATAATGGTGAATTATTCAAATGCAGAAATGGCGGAAATGCATTGCGTATATGGCCTTGCCGACGGTAATGGTGAGCACGCCAGACGGATTTATCAGAGTCAGAGACTTGTAGGAACTTTTTGTTGGAAATTATTTTGCATTGGACCATAAAAAAACTAAATTTTCGAGTACGTACGAGGTACGTTTGTCTTATTTAGAATATTTTTTTTCCTTCCCTGGACTATGCCTGACGGCCAACACGATTGAAACAATCATACGTAAACATATTGTTTGACTTTAATCTTCAGAAATTGAAAAACGTTGTACCTTGCTATCAGTATCGGCAATCGTTCCACATCTTCGAACTCACTCTCCGACTCAGCCCTTTCATATTTTTCCACTCCAGGTTCAGGGGACGGCGGTGGCGGCTTGAGGGTAGGAACTCCCCAGTACGCTGGAGGCGGCACTGGGGGCGGTCTTCCTTCTGGAGGTTCCACTCTTAACTCCCTGGGCTTCGGTTTGAGGTATACCGGTTTGTATAACATTGATTTTGGGTGGGAGGGATCCGTCTTGTTGGATTTAAGCTAGGCACTACAGGGAGAGTATTATACTAAGTGACATATAAATCCGAACACCCAGTTTAAATGGTTTTATTTTTATAAAATTTTGTATAAGTACTTAATGAAGCATAATAAGTAAATGATAAAAATTTCAAAATGATTGCACTGCTTTAAAGCCCTTTGACCTTTAATAATGTGTGGATGCACCGTGATGTGCTACGCATTCTCCAACGCGCCTAGGCATGCTTCTGATCAGGTGGTCACTGTCCTCCTGTGGTATCTCATTCCAGGCAACCACCAACTCCTCTCGAAGTGCTTCTAGAGTCTGAGGAGGACGTTGCAAATTGAGCAATCTCCTACCCATCATATCCCACACGTGCTTAATTGGGGATAAGTCGGGAAATCTTGGTGGCCATGGTAACAATGTGACATCATTATGTTGAAAGAAGTCTATTGTGACTCTTGCAACATGTGGTCGGGCATTATCTTGTTGGAAAGTTGGATCTGCCCAGGGTGTCAAGATAGGGTAAAAGATGGGGTTCTAGAATTTCGTGGATATAATGCTGCGCGTTCATGTTACCTCTGATGAAGATTAAAGGTGACCTGGAACCATAAGCTATAGCACCCCAAACCATAACTCCAACAGTGTGATGAACATGTCTTTCAACAAAAAACTGTGGATTCCTCCTTTCACCACGTCGCCTTCTGACCCTGGCACGACCATCGTGCATGCCTAAACAAAATCGAGACTCGTCACTAAAGACAATACTGTGCCATTCCTGATCCCAGAGTGACCGTTGTCTGCACCACTCAAGGCGATTACGTCGGTGTTCTCGAGTTAAAGGGAGGACCCAGTGTGGCCGGTATGAAAACAAGCCAAAACTTCTCATTCGTCGGCAAACACTTCGCATGCCAATAGGTCTTCCGTGTTCTGCAAACCATTCATTTGAAATGGACCTGGTAGTGGAGAAACGGTCCCTTAAGGTCAATAATCTTAGGCGGCGGTCTTCACGGTCTGTTGTTCTACGGCGGCGTCCAGTGCCCCTTGCGCTTTGCGTACGGCCTTCTCGAAGCCATGCCTGACAACACCTAACCACAGTGTCTACACTTCTTTGCTTTCTAACTGTAATTGCCCGAAAAGAAAGTCCAGCTTCCCGAAGTCCCACTATACGGCCCCTATCAAACTCACTAAGTTGACGAAATCGTACAGGTCTCCGTACTCTAGGCATCGTAACCGATCGTAAAGGATGTCAAGAACCAAAATCCGCCAACGTTGATTCTTTACTGCGGCTGAAATATTCATTTTTAGAGCGTTAGTGAATTAAAAAAAAGCAGTATAAATACCGGAATGTCCAACTGATAATGCTGAAAATTTTTCCACTTGTTATTTACAGTAAGATAAATACATTCACCAACTTTTATTAAAATAAAACCATTTAAACTGGGTGTTCGGATTTATATGTCACTTAGTATATTTTTCGTTTCACGTTCTCAGGATGTAGAACAATCTAATTAAAATAATAAATAAAAATAATTTTGATCTTGGAAACTTGTCTATGCATCTTTTTGATCTTTGGACTATCCTAACAAAAGAAATTTCTCAATTTCTTCGAGAGTTAGCTATAACTCAAATTATTCTAAAAAGTGTTACATTTTTCCTTAAAAAAACGACTTTTTTGGGGTTTCCCTTTCCCATACTGTTGCATTTTTGCGCCCGAGAAAATATTGAAGTACTCATTGAACGTTATTATCTCCAGTGGCGTGCAGTAAAAATTTGCTACTTCGACATTATGTAATTTAAACTGAATTTATAAATTTTACCGTGCAATTAAACAGCTTATTGAACAAATCCAGGTTACCACTCTTAATATAGGGGAAGTGCTAAAATAACTAAAATTTGTATTTTTCAAAATGCCGGCCAACGCTGCTATCCATCTCTTATCTGCAATTTTCTATCTTTCTCATTCAGCATTGGTGTACGCGTCTCAATTTGAGATGTTTGCCAGACCTTATTAAATTTTTAAGCAACATCAAATAATTTATCGATTTTAGAAAATAAAAATTTGAAGACCAGTTAAATTACTTAATTTCATGATTTCTTCAAAATAGATTAACTGAATTGAAATAAGTACATTGGCATCACATGCCGACCTACAAGTAGGTCAGTTAAGTTTTTCTTGGCATGCTAAAGACACATCGTTCATCGCTTCTCGAGGGGAACCGACTATGAAGCAGAAAAAGTCGCAGGCAATTTATATCTCGACACTGTGAAGACAATGTCATCAATCAATACCGGTTAGAATGAAAAAATAAAAAACAACGGTCAAGTTAAAAATAGCGTAGAGGACAACGGTCTAAGAAAACATTGCAATAACTTGTAGTCCAATCATTTGGTGTTCAAAAAAGACAGTTACTTGCTTTTAAAAAGTTCATGTCGTTACACATTTCTGTGTTTATTCCGAATCTACACATACCTATCTTCACACCTATTCTGTCTATAGCTCATTTTGCGATAAAATAATTATACAGGGTTTGTCCGTAAAGTAATAGGACTGAGTCGATTTAAAAAAATTTATTGAGCCAATCGTTACAATTCTTTAAAAACAAAATAGGCTCCTTCTGCGTCGATGCAGCTTGGATCCCCTCTGTCGTCTCAGAATCCTTGGCTTTCATCGGCCTTTTCAGGCGAGGAAACAAAAAAGTCCGGCTGCGGAAGCGTTGGGATGCCGGCCTTGGCCAGGTAGCTGTTCACAAGAAAGGCGGTGTGAGCCGGGGCGTTGTCGTGGCGCAACTTCCAGTCAGCTGCGATGTCTTGTCGGACCCGACTGACCCTTCGTTTGAGTCACCTGAGCACTTCCACGTAAAACTTGGCGTTGGCGGTTTGTCCAGGAGGAACAAATTCATGGTGGACGATGCCTTTGATGTCAAAAAAGACAATGAGCATCGTTTTCACTTTGGAGTTGCTCATTCTTCCCTTTTTTGGGCGAGGAGACGCCGTCGTGTGCCGCTCGGAAAATTGCCTCTTTGTCTCGGGATCATACTCAAAGATCCACGACTCGTCACCTGTGATTACGTTATTCAAAAATTGGGGGTCACTTTCACACATGTTCAAATTTTCTTGGCACACTTCCACTCGCCGCAATTTCTGGTCGTCATTGAGCACTTTTGGGTCCATCTTCGCGCACACCTTGCGCATATTCAAATGCTGTGTCACAATGACATGAACCACAGATTTTGGTAAATTCAACATCTGGGCAATTAAACGAATATTTAGACGACGGTCTGATTAAAAAACTTTGCGCACACGAGTCTCATTATCGGTGTTTGTCTTTTAGCACGGTCTTCATCAGCGACCTCTTCCCGGCCCTCCAAAAAGGCCTGGTGCCACCGAAACACACCACTTCTTGCTAAAGCAACACCTGGGTAAGCCTGCTTGATCATATCAAACGACTCTGTCGCAGATTTACCGAGTTTCACACAGAATTTAATCGCTTTCTTCTGCTCTAACGAACGCTGCATTTTCGGCTTGCACCACACACAGAAACACGTCGCGCGAAAATGCCCGTCCTTGCTCTCCAAGTGCTCGAAGACAACTGACCAGCCGCTCATTCGTTAGCTAGGAACGCCTTCTACCGCATCCAGTACAGTCATGGCGGAAGAAAATGAGTCCTATTACTTTCCGGACAAACCCTGTATAGCTTAATTTACGGTAAAAAGATTCAGAGCGCAGATACTTTTAAAAACGATTTTTGGACTCTATTTTCTCAATATGGTGGACGAGCAGAAAAAACACGTCAACGTCTATAACGATAGCAACTTTTCAAGAGTTGTCTGTTGCCTGTTAGGCAGCATCGGTGGCCGCAGTAGTAGACTCTTCGGTCTCCTGATCAGTCGCCGTGCGCTGTGCGGGTTCGAGTCCCGTCCCAGGAGAAATTTTTCTCTTGGCTAAGGATGTTGTGATTGTCCGTAGGTGGTAGACGGTCTCTGACTGTCGAACGCGGAAGTACCACCCGGCGGATCTCGTAGGCGGAGCCAGAATGTCTGCGTGTTGCATGCACACGTGTTCCCTCGCCAGAGTCCGTGTGGCGTTCCCCCTTTCCCATGTATCCCCCTATATTTGGACGATGATCCCATCACAAATGAATACTTGAATATCCTATCAAGTAACGGATTTCTGTCCTATATAAACCTACCTACAAGGTCCATCAGTGGCACATGTATAGATCACTGCTTTGTGAAAGACCTATCCAACAAAATTACTTGTATACCAATAATCCTAGAAAGCGATATTACTGACCACTTCTCCACTATTTTACTGATATCTTCAAATGAAAAACATTCTAACATCCCTACCGTTAATAACAACCAGGAAAATTACAAATTTTTTGTCGACAATTCAAAACTAATATCAAATGTCAAACAAGAATCCTGGGAACAATTATACTCTATAAATAATATAGACAAAGCAACAGGACTGTTCATAGAGAAAATAAAAAAACTAATAGATATTAGTACCAATAAAGTAATAATTAGTCACAAAGAGAAAAGCAGAAATGCCTGGATTACCAAAGGATTAATAACATCGGCAATAGAAAACGAAAGACTATATAATGTAATGAAACTAACGCCAACTACAAAGAATACTGACTGCTACAACCAATATAAAAATAAATTTATAGAGCTTGTAAGGCAAACCAAACGAAAACATTACCTAAATAAATTGAATAATAACTTAAATGATCCTAAGCGGCTTTGGACAACTATTGATGAGATTACTGGGAAAACAAAATTTAAATAGTGTGTCACTGAGTTAAATACAACATCGGGAACAGTATTAAAAAATACTCAACAGATATGCGATGAATTTGTACAACTCTTTACTGACATAGGCGAAAATTTAGCAAGTAATATACAAGCAAATGTACAAAATACTCAGCCTCCAAAAAGAACTTTGAACTCATTTATTTTGGATAAAGTCGAGCAATGTGAAGTATACACCACTGTTATGTCCTTAAAAAATCGAAAAAGTCCTGGGTTCGATGGTATTAAAAGCGAGCATTTGAAAATTATAGCCGAGGACATAACAGAACCACTCACTTACCTAATCAACAAATGCTTTGAATCTGGCATATATCCCTCAATTTTAAAAAAAGGTAATATAATACCGATACATAAATCAGGAACAAAAACAGATGTTAACAACTATAGACCAATATCAATAATATCCAGTGTAGCAAAGGTTTTTGAAAAAATTTTATCTACTAGAATGATTCGATACCTCACAAAATTCAAAATTTTAAGTGAAAATCAATATGGATTTACAGAAGGGAAGGCTACATCGGACGCAATAACTAAAATTGTAAATCAAATACATCAAAATATTGATAACAGAATCCCTTCAATGTGCATTTTTGTTGATTTAAAGAAAGCTTTCGACACAGTTAATCACAAATTATTATTAGAAGCATTGGAGAGAATTGGTTTCAGAGGAAACGCGTACTCACTGATCGAAAGTTATTTGTCAAATCGCCCACAATCTGTGCAGATATCAGGATCATATAGTAAAGAAATGTATATTAAGTGTGGTGTCCCACAAGGAACTGTCTTAGGTCCGCTGTTATTCAATATATATTTAAATGATATTTTCCAAATTAATTGTGTTGGCAAAATAACTAGTTTTACAGATGATACTGCAATATTATATGAAGGCACTGACTGGTCTGGTCTGAAAAATGTAATTGAAAATGATTTTATCAAAATTATTCGGTGGTTTAACAGTAGAAAATTAAGCATTAACTACTCTAAAACACATTTTTTACCATTTGGATCTTATGCTAGACATCTGCCAAATTACACAAATTTCTCCTTCAATATTAATGATCAAAAAATGCAAATTAATAGAGTGCCCAACATAAAATACCTTGGAGTGGTCTTGGATCCTCACTTACGATGGGACATCCATGTCAATTATATTTTAAAGAAAGTTAGATTTGTATCCTACAAAATTAAATACCTTAGGAATATATTGACAGAAAAATATCTTCGAACATTATACCATGCACTGATTGAACCTCATCTCACATATGGTATATTAGCATGGGGAGCTGCATGTTCCTCACATATCTATAATTTAGATGTTTTTCAAAAAAGTATTCTAAAAATGATATTTAAAAAACCGAAACTTTATCCCACTGAAAAATTATACGCAGATGTTCGAATGTATGATATAAGACAGCTTTATTTCTTACACAGTATCACTCACTACCATAAATTTGTAAACACCGACCAAAAAATTAAACATAATCATTATACCAGGTACAAAATTCGTGGCACAGTAGTTCCTCAACCGCATAAATCTATAATGCAGCGATCATATCTCTATTTAGCGCCTAAATTTTATGAAATTATACCTAAAGACTTAAAAGATTTACGTTTCGGAAATTGTTTCAAAAGAAATTTAAAAAAGTGGCTACATTCTATATCTAGGACTGAAATTCATAAACTCATAAATACGAACATCAACTAAATACATAATCTACTGTAGCTAATTTTTGTCCTTTTTTGTCATTTGCATTCTACAGTTTCAACTTAAATTATTGATCCATGTACAGGCGATGCCTTCTATTGGGCCTGTTTTGATTTTATATTTATTTACTCATATTGTTTGTTATCTTTGTACATTGAGTGAATAAATATTATTATTATTATTATTATATAGCCCCACGGTACCCAATGGGTGCTTAGGCCTTAGGCCTTCGTGGTAGTTGGAGTATAAAAAAAACTATACAGGTAAAACTATCAAATTATTGGACTGAAAGACAGGAATACCTTTTTGCTTCTAAATTGTTCAGTGTACCTGAAACTAGTGTGGTAGAAGCATTTGCAGTGCAATAAGCTTGGGTATGGATGGTAGAGATGATGGAAAAATTGATAAGTCCTTGTCGCGAAATAGGAGAACTTTTAAATCCAGATTCAGATGCCCCATCTAAACTACTCAACTGAATCTTATTGGTAGATATGTTGAGAAAAAAGTTTCTGATATTCACTTTGAACAAGACAGCCAGACAAATAATAATAATAATATAATAATAATAATAATAATAATAATATTTATTTACTCTAAAATACAGGGAACATGAAACGAGTAAATAAATATAATATATCCATAGGAGAACAACGCCTGTGCATGGATCATATGTATGTTGAATTGCAAAATATAATAAAATAGAGAGAAAAAAGAAATTATTGGTAAGAATGGTAGAGCATTTATTGTGTAATATTTGAGATTATTTTATTAATTTGATTTCTCCCAATCGTGTTAATAAATTTTTTTAATTTTTTTTGAAGCCTAATGTATTGCGTAATTGTTTTAAATTATTTGGTAAATGTTCGTACAATTTTGGAGCTATATACAGGTGACATCGTTTCATTAGGGATTTGTTTGGTTTAGGAACATTTTTTGCGTGTAATTTATATCTGGTTTTATGATTATGTTTAATTATGTCGTGTTCACTAACAGTTTTGTGATAATGAGTGATGGTATGTAAGAAGTAAAGTTGTTTAGTATCATATACTTGTGCATCATTATATAAGTCATTAGTTGGGTATAATTTTGGACATGGATTTTAAAATTCTTCTTTGAAGTACATCTAAATCGTTAAAGTATGTCGTGCATGCAGCACCCCACACTACTATACCATATGTTATGTGTGGCTCGACTAAAGCTTGATATATTATTCGTAGATAATATTCAGTTAATATAGCGGTTAGAAATTTTATTTTATATGCTATGAATCTAATTTTCTTTAGTATGTGAGAAATATGTACATCCCATGTTGAGGATAGGTAAGCAGAGCAATTCAACTCGCAGTGGTCTTCGGTTCAGAACAGTTTATTGATTACATGTACATGGATGGCTAGATAAGCGACAGGTGTAGATCGGGCTTCCGCGTTCCGCGATCCGCGCGCGTGTGCTGGCTGCTGTACTTCGACTGCTTCCCACGACTGACTCATCACGACTGACTGCATTCCGAGGTGCGGCGCGCGGGGACAGGACGGCGGTTACAAGCTTCTAGGTTAGGCAACCTGTCTGGTCGTCTCGCCAGTAGCGGCGCGGCGGGGTGACGCTAGTACGCGTTCCAACACTTCCCCTCGAGACGTAGCAGACACATACAGGCTCTGGTCCGTCGTCTGTAATCCCAAAAGTTCCATGCACTTCCGATGTTTTGTCCTCGACAACCCCTTCGTCAATACGTCTGCGGCCATTTCAGAAGATGGTGTATGCTTCAACTTAAACTTCTTCTGTTCCAAGGCCTCCCGCACAAAATGGTAACGTATGTCGATGTGCTTACTTCTGGAATGATATCTAGGGTTCTCGGCCAATTTTATAGCACTCATATTGTCGCTATACAGGGTTACGTTAGCGAGTCTTTCGAACCCAAGTTCGGTCATGAACTTGCCCAAGTAGATTGCTTCCTTGGCAGCTTCGGTGGTACCCATATATTCCGCCTCGGTGGTAGACAATGCCACTGTGGCTTGCTTCTTCGATTCCCACGATACGGGTCCGCCTGATAGGATGAATGAGAATCCGGTATACGAATGCCTATCGTCAGGGCAGTTTGCCCAATCAGCATCAACGAATCCTCTCAGATTCATGTCTTCTCGTTGGTATACTATCAAGTGATCGATGGTGCCCTTCAGGTACCTAAGTACTCGCTTTGCGGCTGTCCAGTGTTCCTTAGTGTAACAGTTGTTGAACTGTCCTAAGTAGCTTACTGCAAAGCTAATATCGGGTCTCGTTCCCAACGATAGATAGGTTAGCGCACCTATAAGCTCCCTATAAGGTAACTTCAGCTCTTCACTAGATGGGCTCTCCGTCGGTTTCCTTAACTTCGTTCCTGGATCAAGTGGAGTGCTTACAGTGTTCGCATCCGCCATGTTGAATCGATCTAGTATTTCCAAGATATATGCTCTCTGGCTTAGACTTATCTTGTTTTTCTTTAGTGAAAATTCCATCCCTAGGCAATGATTAACTGATCCCAGATCTTTCATTTCAAATCTTTCAGATAATTTGGCTTTTAGGGACGATATCGCCTTTTTGTCACGTGATGCGATAATCAGATCGTCTACATAAGTGACAATTATCATAATGTCTTTCCCTGTTTTACTAGTGAATACACATGGGTCGGACTTAGTTGGATTTGCACCGCATTCACTAAGTGTCTGGCTTAGTTTCTGATACCAGCTCCGACCGGCTTGCTTCAGGCCGTATAGTGACTTCCTAAGTAGACATACTTTATCACCTTTTCCCAGTGTGTTCAAGGTATCTCGAGCCTTCTTTCTGGTAGCCTCGTTGTATTTGGAGTTATCACAAATAATCTTCAATGATTCATCCAAATATTCGGGGGTTTCCATGTAAATCGTCTCATCTAGACTTCCATTTAAGTATGCGCAGGTAACATCCAGTTGCTGCATGTCCATATTTAAATGTGCTGCTAGGGCAGATACAAGTCTTATGGAGCTAAGCCTTGCTACAGGGGCAAAAGTCTCGTTGAAATGTGTTCCGGGCTTTTGGCTAAATCCCCGAGCGACTAGTCTTGCCTTCCTCCTTTCGATAGTTCCATCAGGCTTGTACTTGTTTCTCAGGACAATACGGCTTCCAACGATGTGCTGGTTACATGGTCGGTCGATTAATTCCCAAGTACCATTCTTCAAGATAGATGCCACTTCGTCTGCCATCGCCTTGTGCCATTCGTCAGCGTCCTCGCCTCTGACTGCCTGATGCATCGGGACCTCGGACAGTAATACCTCTTCAGAAGAGAGTGCTGAACCTCTCGGGGGTGTCCTGTACCTGTATATCTTTCTAGGTCTTCCCCTCGAACCAGTTCGCCGAATTCTGGGTCTCCCGCGGGCACGCCTGGGTGGCTCAGAATCGTGATCAACCTCGGGCTCTTCTTGTTCCGTTGTAGGAGATTCATGTTCTGGATTTTCGTTCTCGACAACTGGGGATAGCTGTACCTCGATAGTATGCATCTCAGATTCATTCTCCTTGGATGATCCTTCCAGAATAAAATCTGTCCATTCTTGGCATATGACTTCTGCGTTTTCCAAGAACTTAACATCCCTCGTGACTACGAATTTATTCTCCTTCGGCAACCAGACCTTGTATCCTTTCGTTTGTTCCGAATACCCTATGAAAATTCCTTCCTTACATCTTGCGTCTAGCTTCCCCTTGGCCTGATCTTGGTTTAGACAGAAGACCTTGCAACCAAAATCTCTCAGATGCGAAACGTCGGGAGTCTTTCCAGTCCACTTTTCGTATGGTGTTAACCCGTTCAGACTTTTGGATGGACATCTGTTCCGCAAATAGTTGGCCGTGTTGATGGCTTCAGCCCAAAAGATCGGAGGTAAGCCGGACTGCATGATTAGACAACGTGCTGTATCCAAGAGAGTGCGGTTTTTCCTCTCCGCTATACCGTTCTGTTCCGGAGTGTATGGGCAAGTCAAGCGACGTGAAATTCCGTGCCTTTTCAGGAGATCCTCCATTTCCTTACATGTGTACTCCGTCCCGTTGTCAGATTGGATGCACTTTATCTTTTTGTTCTTTTGGTTTTCGACCAGTGTAATATATTCCTGAGTCTTTCGCACAACTTCATTTTTATGTTTCATGAAGAATACCGTGCAATACCTAGAATAATCATCTATGAATTCGACAAAATATTTGTACTTCGAGTGAGATTCTACTCGCATGGGACCGCAAACATCAGTATGTACGATTTCTAGCATTTCCGATTCCCTGTCGGACTTCTTCGGGAATGGTGAGCGCGTCATTTTTCCGCGTATGCAAATTTCGCAATTAAGTTCCCCATTATTAGGCATATTTTCAATATTTATCCCACCTAATCTTCCTTTCTTCAATGAAGAATTCAAATCCTGAAAGTTCAAATGTCCTAATCTACGATGCCATAGTTTGACATTTTTAGAATTCATGGTCGAAATGAAAGCTGATTTATTCTGCGCTTCGCCTTCTCTCGCGTAGTATAAATCGCCACTACGATCGGCTACAACTTTTATATCACCATTACTATCATAGATCAAAGCATTTTCTTTCTTGAATAAAACTTCAAATCCTTTATCGGTAATCTTTGCAACAGAAAGTAAGTTTACTCTTAGGTCGGGAACATGAAAAGCTTTGTGGAGTGAGATGTTTTTCGTGTCGCCAAAAACGTCAGCAACAAACGTGGCTGTTCCGGAACCTGTAATGTCCGTAAATTCACTATTTGCTAAATTCAAATGATCATGTCTACGTTCAAGGTCAGAAAAACAACTAATGTCTTTACATAAGTGAGACGTTGCGCCACTGTCTAGACACCATTTCAGTCTTTTGTGATTCTGTTCAACATGATAACATTCCGCGGTAACAAGTCCCACGTGTTCGGAACAGTTCGCTTCACTTTTGTAAGAATTGGCAACAGTCTTACCTTTGTCTGGACATTCAGCGGCCTTGTGGCCTACTTTTCGGCATCTGTGACACTTATACCTGAACGTTCTTCTGCCTTCCGAGACGCCGCTGCCTCGTGCACCTTCCGAGACGCCACTGCCCCGTCCGCCATTTCCTGCGTGACCGTGATTTTTCCCATAATTCCGCTTCACGAACATGGCGCCTTCCGTTTCTCGAACGTCGCCTTTCCGCGCAGTATACTCTTCTATAATTTTTATTCGAAGAATTTCCGGGGATGGTAATTCGTCTCTAGACTCAATTGCACACCTGAAGTTTTCAAAACTGGCTGGCAGGCTATACAGTAGCATTATCGCTAATAGATCTGCATTGATTTCTACATCCATGTCATTTAACTTGTCAACTGCATCGAAAAATGAGTTTAAATGACATCGTATGTCCTGTCCCTCTTCCATACGTTGCAGTGTAAGCTGTTTGAGCAATGTGGCCTTTCTAGCGGGTCCTTTTGATTGGTAAATACCCTCCAACTTTTGCCACAGTTCCTTGGATGTATTACAGTTCTTTACCTGTTTGATTTCTGAGGGGCTTATTGACAAAATTATGTCCGACATCGCCTTGCTGTCACCTTTAGTCCAGGCTTCTACAGCTCTCGTGGATGCTTCGTCCCCATCATCTAGCCGTGGCTGCTTTATCTCGCCAGATACATAACTCCAGTGATCGTTTCTTACCAGCAATGCCCTCATCTGTATTTTCCACGTGTCGTAGTTATCCCTGCTAAGCGAGTCTATACAGGATACTTTTGCCACACTCATGTTTGATAACACTAGTCACACACTTCCTATATTATCTTCAGCACTTGCAATAATTGTTCAATGTCCGTAGCACTGTCTCTGGGCCCATAACCTGTTGAGGATAGGTAAGCAGAGCAATTCAACTCGCAGTGGTCTTCGGTTCAGAACAGTTTATTGATTACATGTACATGGATGGCTAGATAAGCGACAGGTGTAGATCGGGCTTCCGCGTTCCGCGATCCGCGCGCGTGTGCTGGCTGCTGTACTTCGACTGCTTCCCACGACTGACTCATCACGACTGACTGCATTCCGAGGTGCGGCGCGCGGGGACAGGACGGCGGTTACAAGCTTCTAGGTTAGGCAACCTGTCTGGTCGTCTCGCCAGTAGCGGCGCGGCGGGGTGACGCTAGTACGCGTTCCAACATCCCATCTCAAGTGGGGATCTAGATAAATTCCTAAATATTTTGTATCATTAACTCTATTGATTTTTATATTTTTATCATTTACCTTAAATCGAAGGTGGTTATATTTTGGTAGATGATTAGATAGTGATGAAAATGGTAAAAAATGAGTTTTAGTAAAGTTAATTGTTAATTTTCGGTTATTAAACCACTGAATAATTTTGCAAAAGTCATTTTGGATAATATCTTTTAAGTCGTTCCAATCCTTACCTTTATAGAGTATAGCAGTATCGTCTGCAAAACTGACTATTTTACCAGTACTGTTAATTTTGAATATATCGTTTAAATAAATATTGAATAACAGAGGACCCAAAATTGTACCTTGTGGAACACCACATTTAACAAACATTTCTTTACTATACGAGCTTAATAATTTTACCGATTGCGGTCTATTTGATAGATAATTTTCCATTAAGTCGCAGACCATTTTGCAAATCGCTTGTGCGATTCCATTTCAGTTAAAAAAAAAATGAAAATTGGCAAAGGTGTCACCAATAATTCTAAACATAAGCATACTGACATACCCGTGTAGGTAAAAAGAGAACGAATGCGTTCAAGCACAGCAGAAAAATCCACCTATTTTCGACACAAACAAAAATAACCGTCGTTCAACTTGACTAGCGTCTGATACCGTTGGAGGAGTTACAGTTATGGAGATCGGAGAGTGAGACATCTCTTGTTTGCTGGCAGGTAGGGCTATATTTAAATTGGCAGGGTACAAGACGAAAGTAACTGCCAAATGGATCAAGGAATGCAGATATGCTGCCGATTGTTATTTCTATTTGGCTAGGCTGGATTTATAGGCTCATACTGTTACCCAAATGTGCATGTCTAAATAGTTTAAGGTTTTTTTTTTGCAAAACTATGTATGGTGTATCTGAAGTCACTTGAAATAGCAGAAAAACCTTTGGTCGGCGCGTCCTTTGTAATTTCATGACGTATCATAGGCGTGCGGCATTTATTTAGAACGATAATAATAATGTTTTTATATCACAATAAATGGATTTTACTATCTTCTTATTTTTTTGATTTGGGATAAAAAATACTTATATTGGGAGTTTAATTTATGTTGACTGAAAGTTAAGAAATGGAAAAATTACAGAATTCCAACGTTTGACATAGGCAAATATTTACATAGCAGGTAGGTATATAAAAAGGTATATAAAGACTTACATTATAGGTATTTATATATCATCCTCGTCTTCGGAGCTGTCGCTAGAGTCATCTTGTAGAGGAATTGCAACGGGATTTACAGGAGGCAAAACACAATATTCATTTTCTTTTTCAATAATATGCCTAGAACACTGCTTCCATAGGTCTGTGGCAGCAATATGAGATACTGCATCTCTTATTGTGGCCAATAGCGATTCACTTAATGGAGGGGTCTGATTATGTTTTCTTACTTTTTTTTTTAAAGCAGCCCAGACCAACTCAATCGGGTTAAAAATGCAGTAATAGGGAGGTAGACGTAATACTTCATGGCCATTTTGCTGAAGCAGATTGTCAACAACATACTCTTTTTCAAATTTTTGTCTTTTAATAAGATCCAATAATATGGCTTTGGTTGATTTTTGTGGTATTTCCATTCCCTTATCCTTCATAAAATCAATAATGTCTTGTTTTTTTGTGCCTGTATTCGGAATTTTGTTTTTCTGTCAGGAATGGTATGGCGCATTGTCCATAATAATCACTGAATTTGGGGAAATGTTTGGTATTAACTGCTGCTCTATCCACTTTTCAAATAAGTCGGAGGTCATGTCCTCATGATAGTCGGCACATGATTCTTTGATATTTTTGGCAGATAACAGCAAGGCATTAGGTATAAATCCATTTTCACTGCCAGCATGGAGAATAATGATTCGTTTTCCACGGTTGCATGGTGCATTTAAAATGCACTTGTTGCTGTCGTCAACCCAGCCGTACTGCACAACATCATGGGTATCATACCACGTTTCATCCAGGTAAATCAGATTTCTTTTCTGCTCTCTATAGGTTTTAACTTTGTGCAAAAATTCTTGGCGCAATTCAACGATTCGAGACGACTCCATAATCACTATTCTTTTATCTAATTTTTTGAATTGAAAACCACACAGTTTTACAATACAGTGCAGTGAGTCTAAGCATTTGTAATTATAAAAATCTTCAGGATAATCTTTTAATTTATCCCGTATCATTTCCAACGTGGGCACCAAATTTTCTTTATAAAATCCGTATATTATACGACGAATATCTTCCTGAAAACCCACGTCTATTCTTTTTAATTTTTGCCCTATGCGCTTTCTGTGGAAGGAATGGTTGACTACATCTCCCTTTTTTATAACCCGATAAATGGTAGACCGACTGATTTTTGTCAGGATACAAATTCTGTTTAAAATTTGATTTTGCATGGAATCTGGATTTTCGTTTTTCAGACAATCATACATATTTAGGATTACTCTTTGGGTCTGTTCCTCTAAATCTTTATGAAAGAATTCTGCCTGCACAGGTTCATCAACCATCTCCTCGTGGCTTGGAGCATTTTCCCAAGGTCTCCAAAAAGCCATATTTAGGACACACAAGAACAATCAACACAACAATTAAATCAACAAGTAAACTGAGTATTCAAAAGTCAAAAACACACAAACTAATAAAATCTATGAAAAAACACGGACAGACTAAAGAAAACACGTTTATTCACCGCTACACGGCACTGGCTAAACTGTTTCAATTTTCAGTAGCCACCTGCACTTGTTCCGAGCTCTGAAATACACGCTTTCTCATTGGCTATGTCCACGCATAGGCGTGCTTTACTCCACGTGGACCGGTGAAACTGCCTTTGATCTTATACGGGGGATATTTGCTGCGAAATTTGGCGATTTTTGCAGCAACAGAGCGTGTTAAATATAGATATATAAAACGCACCCGGTATTTCACAGTGTTTCAAGTGACTTCAGATAAAGTATACTCACCTCATGTGAGTCTTGCTGACACGGTGAATCATCGTCTTTTTTTGATTTCTGCTAACAAGCACTGTGTATTTAGCAGTAAATAAATATTTGAGTTTGATTTGATTTGAAACCACACAGCAACACTGTTGCGCGAAACAGTAGACCACACAGTCGAACGACTTCGCAAGCAAGTGCATTTGAAATAATCGAAATTAAACCTTTCTGACGAAACCTTTAAAAAAATCAAATCCCCTGGAACCACATCAAAATTATCAAAATCTCTCTGGTCTCTCTCTTTCTTCTTTCTTTTCCTCTTCCTTTTTTCTCCTTATCATTATCTATCTGGTTCGAGTCGAGTCTCTGAGCAGGGACTTGACGGTTGTATATGAGGAAAACTGCCCGTTACGCAAAGTCCAAGGTAAGGGCAAGGCAACCTTCTGGACCAAATAATTAGAGGATAGAAAACGAGCGGTGCACAAACTTCTTAGCAGAGTTAAGCACAGGAGAAGTTCTCCTCTATGGGAAGACTACAGAAAGGCATTGCAGGAGTACAAAAAGAAGATTAGAAAGGCCTCCAGAGAATGCTGGAGGCACTTCTGTCAGTCCATAAACGAAATTCTTGCTACTGCAAGAATACACAGGGTCCTATGCAATGACATTAAAGCAAGATTGGGATCTCTGCATGATCCCTCGGGGCGGAATACTACTTCTGAGAAAGGTACTTTGAGGCTTCTGATGGATACGCACTTTCCCGGTTCGACAGTAGCGCGATCAATCACAGAGTGCATGCAGTTGCGCAGGCCCTCCGGGGAGGACTGGCGCACGGCTAGGGAGATTGTTACCTTCGAAAGGACGGTATGGGCAGTAGATTCGTTTGCTCCATACAAAAGTCCAGGTTTGGACGGCGTATTTCCGGCCATGTTACAGCAGGGACGGATTTCGGTTGCTCCTTACCTGTTGGATGTGTTTCGAGCATGTGTGACCACGGGCTTCACACCTAGAAGCTGGCGGCAGGCTAAAGTGGTATTCATTCCTAAACCGGGCAGAGCTAGATATACTGACCCGAAGGATTTTCGACCGATTACTATTTCATATTTTGTGCTTAAGACACTGGAAAGGATAGTTGATAGATACTTAAGGGATGGCCCACTGGAAAGGTGTGTCATTCATGCAAATCAGTTTGCATACCAAGCTGGAAAATCGACTGATCTGGCCTTACTCAATCTGGTCGGTAGGCTGGGGAAGACTCTAGATCAGCGAGAAGTGGCACTCGTGGCCTTCTTGGACATTGAAGGTGCATTTAATTGCACCACAACCGACTCTATCAGACATGCCTTGGTTAGACACGGGGTTGGATCAATCCTAATAGATTGGGTCCTATCTACTCTGGAGGGTCGGGTAACAACAGCTATGCTGAATGACGTAAGCTGCAGTGTGAGTGTAGCTAGAGGCTGCCCTCAGGGCGGAGTTCTGTCACCCCTACTGTGGTGTATCGTGGTGAACGAACTCCTCGTTAGGCTCTGCAGTATGGGTGTCTACACGCAAGCCTATGCTGATGACGTAAGCATAGTAGTTAGGGGGCGTTTTTGTAGAACAGTCTCGGCAACTATGCAGGGCGCTCTGCGCTCCGTGGAATCGTGGTGCAGGGAAGTCGATCTTTCTGTTAATGCTCAAAAGACCGAGCTGATCCTGTTCACTAGGAGAAGAAGGCTTGACGGGCTGGTCATGCCGACCTTCTTTGGAACTAGGTTAGTTTTGTCCCAATCAGTGAAATATCTGGGGATTATCCTGGATTGCAAACTGAACTGGAGAGAGCATGTGGAATACAAGGTTAGCAAGGCTCGCAATTCGAGGTGGGCTTGTAGACGTGTTGTCGGGGTAAGGTGGGGGCTTAAACCCAAAATGGTATACTGGCTTTACACGACGATAGTACGTCCATCTCTCTTGTACGGCTCCCTGGTCTGGTGGCCTTGCATTAGAACTGAGACAACTAAGGCCAAACTCAATAAAATTCAGCGTTTGGCCTGTATTTGTATTACAAGCGAAGTGCGAACAACGCCATTGAGTGCAATGGAAGCTCTGTTGGATCTCCCACCGTTGGATCTGCTGATCCGCGGTGAAGCGAGAGTAGTCGCTCATCGACTGTGGAGTCAGGGTAGCTGGGCTTTCTTGAATCCTGTCAAGGGGCATACTGCCATCTTAGTCGGATTAGAAAGGGAGGACCCCGTCCTTCTAAGCAGGGGTGATCGTATTACCCCTAAATATTGCTTCAACCGCAAGTTTATTATGGAGTATCCAACGATGGAGGAGTGGGACGCCGGTAGCCTCCGAAGTGAGCGGGCAGGTCTGGTACACGGACGGCTCGGTCACCGAAGAGGGCTCAAGTGCTGGGGTCTCTGGGCCTAGAACTAGGCTATCTCTGCCTCTCGGTGGATACACCACTACTTTCCAGGCGGAAATCTTTGCGATTCTGGCTTGTGTATCTCACATTCTGGAGGAGGGTGGGCCTAGGAGAAGAATAACAATCTTATCCGACAGCCAGGCTGCAATGAAAACACTAATTGCCTATAAGATTACTTCGCGTCTTTTATTGCAATGCAGGGAGGCTCTGGATTGCCTCGCAGCGAGGCATCCGGTATCGTTAATATGGGTACCGGGGCACTCTGGGATAAGGGGCAATGAGACGGCGGACACTCTGGCGAAAACAGGATCAGCCATCAAGCTCGTTGGTCCTGAGCCAGCTCTAGGAGTCACCGCACATAAAGCTAGGAGGAAAATGGAGACGTGGGTTGCAAGACAACACTCTCAGAAATGGAGAAGTATCTCCAGACATCTCCGCCAGGCACGAGAACTCATTGAAGGGCCCAGTGCTAAGGATGGACGCTTCTGCCTATCTCTGGATAGAGCCAACCTAAGGTTGCTGGTGGGACTGTTGTCTGGCCATAACACGTTAAGGCGTCACCTGCACGTGATGGGGGTGGCTGAGGATCCCTTGTGTGAACGCTGCGGAGCAGAGGAAGAGACCTCGGCGCACGTTTTGAGTCGCTGTGAAACTCTGAGCTACGATAGGCAGACTATACTGGGGTCCATTACTTTGGACCCTCAGGACGTCAAGGAGCTTGGGCTCAAGGCGATTCTCAACTTAGCTAAAAGGGCGAGGCTTGTGATCTAAGGAATGTAGAGGTGCATAAGGGCCCGCTTAAGCGGCCTATGCACTGGCTCCTTATGGTGGCCGGAATGCCTCTAATTTCAAGATTCATTCATTCATTCATCTATCTGGTTTCTGTGATAGATACTATGACATAAGAGCTAAGGTCCTACGAACTGCTCTGACAACTAACGATGACTTCAATCAGGATTTTGTCAATATCTGGCTTGATTATAGTATATATAGTACTCCGGAAGAATTTATTTTTAATCTATGATCAAATTAGCGAAAGGTTTAAATGTTCTAAATACAGGGTTTAAACGTTATGGTAGCGATTATTGAAATAGGTAATAGGAGGAGGGGATCAAAACAAGTCAAAAAGTTCATATGACCCATGGTCCAAAAGTCAATAGATTTTTGTCTAAATGGCTTTATAGTTTACAACTTTAAGTGCTTTATATCTAACTGAATCACCACAATCTTACTAATTTTTATAATCTAATCTAAAACGTTTTTAAATTGGGTAATTAACAAATAAATGGCATTAAGTTTTTATCAGTTAAGCCAAAATTTGTAGTCAGTAAGTAAGTTTCATTAAATTAAACATTTAAAACACACATGACTACAGCGCGTCGGTCATTCATCACTCTTATCGAACCGGCAATTGATCGCAAACGGTAACAGTGGTTAGTTATTGTTCGCGTACGTCGTCGTGTTTATTTACAATGTTCTCGAATCAAGAGTTCACCGACATGTTAGTTTACGATGAAGCTCGTCAGAATTCAAATTTTTTTAATATGTTCAATCACCTTTCACACACTAGGTGAAGCCCTGAGATAGTTAGTGGTAAGCCCGTTTTTTTTAATTGTTTGCATTTAACGAGTACATTATCAAATAATGAAATAATAACTAAGAGCCAAAAATAACAAACTCCATCTTTATTTACACTGCGTTCCGTCGTAATTTGCGTCTGGCATTGCGGCGTTGCCAGATTTGATTTTACTTTAAAGTCGCTTTTCTCTAAAAAATGCCGTTTTGACCCCATGTTATATGAAACTTTTTGCTTCTTTTAATCCCCTCTATCACCCATTTAAATAATGACTATTATAACGTTTACACCCTGTATATTTGAGAGTTTTATTACCATGAAACCTATTGTTTATTAGTTATGGAAGATTTCAGCTCCCAGACTTTGCAATACCAGACACTTTTCTCGACGCATGACAAACAACAAAATTTTCACTAGATCTTTTGAATCCTAGTTTGAAGAACACACCTGATGTCCCTATCAAACTATTTTTTATTATCTATTAAAATCTCAACAACAAAATAGTGTGATTATCTCATCATAACATTGTCAACATATTGGTGCAAAAATAATAGATAACTGTATTTTGCCAAAGCGGTGTCAAATAATACACCATCAACACAATTTCAAAGGTAATGAGCTGGAAATTCGGATGAATAGTGCCAGCATACTTATTTAAAATTATTGCGTATATACGTCAAAATAGTGATTTATGAAGACGAATAGGGATCCAAATGATCTGAATGACATTCGTTTTCTATTTCGTTTCTATAAATTTGCGCGCGGAACGCAACAGTCAATCTTAAAAACGTAAACACTGTTATTTCTAAGATTTTGGACGTGGTATAAGATGTGTACATTTGACAAAATGGGTTAAATTTGGAATAACGTTAGGCACATTACAAACATCGGAATGCAGTCAGGTTTGAATACGTCTTCAGTCACTTTTCAACTAATTTTCACTTAGAGCGCATCCAAATGTCTCATGTATACTGAGTGACTGAAAAAAGGCAAGAACACCTATGTACGAGCCACTTCCCACTTCAGTTGGCCCAACTATTGAAATCTTAGTTTTTTTCTTATCAAACACAAATAATAGAAATGTAGCAGGATGTTATAGGTTTAAAATATTAACAATGAATATTTTGATAATATATAGTAGAAAACACCAACTTTATCACTCAATAATCAAATTTGCAGCATAAAAATAACGCATGTTGCAATTACAGCATATCAACCTATTTTCATTTCAATGCAAAATAAGTCTATAATGCATAGGTGGCTGTGAAAAATAAAAGCCAAGACAATTGTTTTTATTAATCACAGCTGTCAGAATACGTTTAAAATAGTTTTGGGTAGTGAAGGTTTTCAAAATGGGTAGAGGAAAGGTTATTAGTGAGAAAATTCGGGTACTGATAATTAAATTTTTTAATTCTCTCAAAAATTGCAACTTTGTTAGACTTATCGCGGTACAGTGTGAGAAATATTATTAGAAGATATAACGTAACTGGTTCAGTTAATGTTAAGCCACGATATGTGAAAAAAAGTAATATCACAAATGCCGACCGAAGAGCATTAAGAAGAATAATCGTGAAAAACAGGCGTGCCAATTATTTACAGTCAAGTGCTCTGTGGAGTGACGCTGTTGGAAGGAGAATTTCGAGGTCCACAACTCATAGAGAGGTCCACAAACTGGCATTTAGCACTTGCAAGGTAAGTTTTCTTATAAAAAAAAGTGAAGTAAAAACCCTAAAGTTGCACAACTTGTTTATAGGCCAAAGAAAAGCCACTATTAACTCCACTGCAAAAGAAAAATCGGCATAGATGGGCTAAAGAACATGGACAATGGATACCTCAACAATGGTGTGCAATACAATGGAGTGATGAGGCCCGATTCGAAGTTTGTGTTGGTGACAGTCTCAGTAGAGTTATTCGCAAAAAAATGAAGCATTCCATGTTGACTGTCTGAAGAGAAAAGTGAAATTTCCAGCATCCATTATGGTCTAGGGCATTATGTCATCAAAAGGAGTAGGAAAACTTCATTTTATTGATGGAAATGTGGATACAAACAAATATTTGGCAATTTTAGAAGAATCGCTTTTACCAGTGATGGAAGAATGTTTGACATCCGGCCAAGATTTTCTGTTTCAGAAAGATGGTGCAGCGTGCCATACCTCAAAAAAGGCTATAAAATGGATGGAAGAAAGTAATGTAACACTTTTGAAATGGGTTTCTAGCAGTCCAGATCTGTCACCTATTGAAACTTTGTGGCACGAGATGAAAAAGGTTCTACGACAACATCCTGCTCGTATAATCACCGAACTGAGACAAAAGCTTCAATAAATATGGGATTGTTGCCAAAACTTGGTTAACACTATGCCCCAAAGAATTTCAGCCGTAATAAAATATAAAGGTGATGTTACCCAATGGTAATCTTTCAATTGTTGCTTTGTTCATTTCGCGCTTATATTCGCACATTGTTTATTTGTTCAGATGTTCTATTAGTTATAGGTCTAAGTGATTTCAAATATGTATTTTTTACGACTAGAGTGTATCTAAATTGTTTTTAAGAAAATAAATTGTTTTAGAAGTAAATAGTTTCGTCATGTTTAGTTTATAAAGGCATATATTGGTACAAATCTTGAAGTGGGCCAACTGAAGTGGGAAGGGGCTCGTATGTTTAGTAGAATTCAGTGATAAAATGGTCAGGTTTTGTACATCATATAAGGCATGACCGATATAAACATTAAGTTCATTCGGCTTCTATCAATATTTGTGTGAGTACACGAGTATATTTTGTATTCAAATGTCATCACAAACACCAGCGCGCGACGTTCAAATTCGGTCCACATAATGCCTGTGCAGGCAGCGACAGGTGAATAGAAGCAACGATCGAGTACTCACGCTTATTTTGACGTGTTGTAATTGAGGTATCAATATTATGAGCGACAATTACGTAAAGATTTGCAATTTTCCTTTCATATGAACTATAGCGGTGTAATGCTCGTAGTATTATACTGAACATATTTACCACCCGCTTAAATCATTATGTCGGATAACAACTTAAAGCGTAACATAAAAGAAACTTTTTTGTTAATTTTTGTTTATATTAAGATTCATTTTTTGCATAATCTCTTTCAAAAAGGCAACTAATCTGCATGTTGTCAGTCAAAACCTTTTTAAACAGATTTTAGGTCTTTTAGGACATTCTGAACAAAAAAAGGTTCTCTAGAACTTGCCTCCAATGTTTATAGCTTTCGTAACGTAAACGTAAATTTGCATCTCACAGTCCAATTACATTTTTGCTGTAATGAGAGGTGAGTATGTGGATAGAGATTTATAGAGTATATTCATGTTTATAGATATGCAGGGTGTTCCTTAATGATATGCGAATATTTAAGGGTGTGAATCTACACAGAAAATTAATGTTAGTTTGTTTTATAAACTATGGTCTAAAAATGTTTCCTTACAAAAACTCGGGGTGTTGAAGTTTTAAGAAAAAAGTGGAAATTAATTAATATTTTCAGAACCGCAAATTGCGGATTTTGTGTAATTTTTTGAAGATACCACTGACAAAAGGTCACACGCTTTGGAAAATCAATGGGAAGTAATGCCTGTACTCTTAAAATATGGTAAGGATATAACAAAAGATCCACTAAAATTCTCCAAACAATTTGATGGCAAATATTTAAGTGTCTAGCCACTTTTAAAACTAAAAATTATTTTTGCATTGACAAATATGCAACATTATCATCTTTCACTACGTACTAAATATCAGTCAAATATCTGAAGCGGTTCTAAAAATATTAATTAATTTCCATTTTTTTCCTAAAACTTCAACACCCCGAGTAAGGAAACATTTTTGGACCATAGTTTATAAAGCAAACTAACATTAATTTTTCATCTAGATTCACACCCTTAAATATTCGCACATCATTAAGGAACACCCTGTAAAAGCATTTCAGGAAATGTGTATACCATCTGACACTGCATCTGTGGAACACCTTTATTTTACGATATAACATAATTATGAGTTAAGCCAAACATGTACAAACGCAAATTACTAAAAACCAAAAATAGCTACGCCGAACGTAAAGAAAAAACAAAAATAGCACCACAGACGAATTTACACACGAAACTACAAAAATAAATCTGAAAAGTCTCACGCTTATAAAACTGACTCACCTTGCTATTCAGAATTTGCATTGGTGTGGGCTGTTGTCTGTAATGCGGGTATCTTGTGATCGGTGTTTTGTTTGTGATGCGTTTTGGAAAAACAATGGAGTTGGAGAATTCAAAATGTTCCAGTTGAACTACAAACATTCATACAAGTGGCGGTGAATCATATTCGTTATCTTCTATTTTTGAAATGTGAAATATCTGCAAAAAATGGTGTTGCACAATATCTCAATGATTCATGTGAACGTAACGTTTCTATTTTGGTATTTTAAACGTTTTTAAAATGAGTTTTTTGGGTGTTTTATGGCATGTACAAAGATGAGCCATCCAACTTGCACATACCTCTTGCATCTTCTGGCCTCCAAAAATACCGAATTGCAACGTTGTATTAGCACCGAAGACGGTATAAAAAGCAGGATTGATACTGGAAGGTAAAATGTCCGAGCAATAAATTATAGATAAAAGGTACCGGATTCTATAGAGGCGCCTGGCTTGGTTGCCTCCAGTGGCGGTGGGTTATTGCTGTTGATCAGGTGTAGGCTTAATTAAATTCCCAATATGGTGCGATTTTCAAGGCAGATTACATCTTTATTTGTGATATATCTCCAGGCTTGTGAATAGCAAAATATTTCTTTCAAATTTCAATATTCAGGGAGAAGCAGGTTGTTTGATTAAATCTGATATGGTAGGTTGGATGTTTGGTATTGAATAGACATGCTAGGCTACCGAACATAGTTACGTTTGGAAACTGATCATTCTCATCTAAAATATACTAAGTGACATATAAATCCGAACACCCAGTTTAAATGGTTTTATTTTAATAAAAGTTGGTGAATGTATTTATCTTACTGTAAATAACAAGTGAAACAATTTTCAGCCTTATCAGTTGGACATTCCGGTTTTTATACTGCTTTTTTTTAATTCACTAACGCTCTAAAAATAAATATTTCAGCCGCAGTAAAGAATCAACGTTGGCGGATTTTGGTTCTTGACATCCTGTACGATTTCGTCAACTTAGTGAGTTTGATAGGGGCCGTATAGTGGGACTTCGGGAAGCTGGACTTTCTTTTCGGGCAATTGCAGTTAGAGTGCAAAGAAGTGTAGACACTGTGGTTAGGTGTTGTCAGGCATGGCTTCGAGAAGGCCGTACGCAAAGAGCAAGGGGCACTGGACGCCGCCGTAGAACAACAGACCGTGAAGATCGCCGCCTAAGATTATTGGCCTTAAGGGACCGTTTCTCCACTACCAGGTCCATTGCAAATTAATGGTTTGCAGAACACGGAAGACCTATTGGCACGCGAAGTGTTAACCGACGAATGAGAAGTTTTGGCTTGTTTTCATACCGGCCACACTGGGTCCTCCCTTTAACTCGAGAACACCGACGTAATCGCCTTGAGTGGTGCAGACAACGGTCACTCTGGGATCAGGAATGGAACAGTATTGTCTTTAGTGACGAGTCTCGATTTCGTTTAGGCATGCACGATGGTCGTGCTAGGGTTAGAAGGCGACGTGGTAAAAGGAGGAATCCACAGTTTTTGGTTGAAAGACATGTTCATCACACTGTTGGAGTTATGGTTTGGGGTGCTATAGCTTATGGTTCCGGGTCACCTTTAATCTTCATCAGAGGTAACATGAACGCGCAGCGTTATATCCACGAAGTTCTAGAACCCCATCTTTTACCCTATCTTGACACCCTGGCAGATCCAACTTTCCAACAAGATAATGCCCGACCACATGTTGCAAGAGTCACAATAGACTTCTTTCAACATAATGATGTCACATTGTTACCATGGCCACCAAGATCTCCCGACTTATCCCCAATTGAGCACGTGTGGGATATGATGGGTAGGAGATTGCTCAACTTGCAACGTCCTCCTCAGACTCTAGAAGCACTTCGAGAGGAGTTGGTGGTTGCCTGGAATGAGATACCACAGGAGGACATTGACCACCTGATCAGAAGCATGCCTAGGCGCGTTGGAGAATGCGTAGCACATCAGGGTGCATCCACACATTATTAAAAGTCAAAGGGCTTTAAAGCAGTGCAATCATTTTGAAATGTTTATCATTTACTTATTATGCTTCATTAAATACTTATACAAAATTTTATTAAAATAAAATCATTTAA
Source organism: Acanthoscelides obtectus (assembly GCA_963669975.1). Classification (NCBI taxonomy): domain Eukaryota; kingdom Metazoa; phylum Arthropoda; class Insecta; order Coleoptera; family Chrysomelidae; genus Acanthoscelides; species Acanthoscelides obtectus. The sequence continues at coordinate 14,817,632 of CAVLJG010000007.1, read as the reverse complement.
ACTCGGTGTTCGGATTTATATGTTACTTAGTATACATAAGTTATTCTTTGCGTTTAGTGGTGTTACAACTTAAGCGACGATGTCTCAAATTCCAAATATGTTAGAATAACAATAGTCGCCTTTACATCATTAGCGGAGCATCGAAATATTATCACCCCACTTCCTGCTAGTTTCGCAACGCGTAAAACAATCCGGTGTTTTGCGGTGTCAACTACCTTCAGGTGACCTTCATTCCAGGATGTTTACCTTCCTCCTGACTAGCTGCTATATCACAGACATCCCAGTTTAACTGCATGTAAGATTTGGTATACCACAATGTAATTTCAGACACCGCCAAAAACTGTTTTAACGACGGAGTGACGCTACTCTTCTATAGTCCATATCAATTCGCCACTACTTGCTCAACCACCTTAGGCGCTAATGCGACGTTGCAGTTCAGTATTTTGGGAGGCCAGAAGATGAAGGAGGTATGTGCGACTTCGATTGCAGATTTTTGTACATCACGAAAAACCGTGTCATTCATTTCCATAGGCCGATCTGTCTGTCCGCTAATCCTTGGCATGTCCATAACTTGGAAAGCACCTCGGATTTCGATGAAATTTTCTCACAAAGCTAGTCAGTCTAGTAATGGCAGAGAAAAAGCCAAAAAACGAAAAAAAAAAAAGATAAACCCCCTAATCATTCTCCTTGATAAAAGCTATCGTATGTGAAGAAAATTACTTATTGAGTAAATAATAAATGATTACCTTGTTTTCAATCACTAATTCTCAAATATGATTCACCTCCACGCATGAGACACACAGTTTATTTACAAAAAGTTGAGTCTATGTACATCATGCAGCTTTGCGACGGTTCACAATTTTTCTCAGTCTCCTTACATTACTCTGCTGATTCTTCGAATAGCTGCTAGTGTCGTCCCGTTCGCGCACACCACTCAGATAATCGTCTATCCTTTTTTCGCGGTTCTTGTTCACCTGGATCGCTGACATCATGTGCATAGGTCTGAAGTTCGTCACACCGCTCTCGTCCACCAGCACGTACGGGATCCTTCCTGCAACAGAATTTTTTTTATATTCCAACTACCACGAAGGCCTAAGGCCTAAACACCCATTGGGTACCGTGGGGCTATAGGGGGATACATGGGAAAGGGGGGGACGCCACACGGACTCTGGCGAGGGAACACGTGTGCATGCAACATGCACACATTCTGGCTCCGCCTACGAGATCCGCCGGGTGGTACCTCCACGTTCGACAGTCAGAGACCGTCTACCACCTATGGACAATCACAACATCTATAGCCAAGAGAAGAATTTCTCCTGGGACGGGACTCGAACCCGCACAGCGCACGACAACTGATCAGGAGAGCGAAGAGTCTACTACTGCGGCCACCGCTGCTGCCTGAAATTATTGGTGAATGAATGTCAAGCATAGATGAATTATTTACGAAATCTAATATTGATGAGAAGGTAATGCACATTACAAGCGTTATCGCGGAAACCTATAATAAACATGCACCTTTTAAAACTGTAAGAGTTAATAAGCCACCATCACGTTGGTTAACTAATGAACTGCGCACTGTTCTTGATACTGAATACTGCCCAAGCTTTATGTAAAACTAATAAGACCGTGGACGCCTATAATAACTTCAAATCGCTTAGAAACCGTGCTCTTAACATGATCAGGAGGGACAAAAAGACATATATCGAAAATTTGGCAAATGAAAATGATTCAAAAAAATTGTGGAAGTCCCTCAAACAACTTGATATAAATTTTCGTAGTAAACCAACCCTTCCGGCAAGTTTTAATGACCCTACCAAAATTAATGATTATTTTATGTCTGTTTATAGCTATAAACCTGTTGATTCACTAGTTTGCGAAAACTATTTCAAAAATAAATTAAGCTCTGAATATATTTTTTCATTGAATAGGATTAGTTCAAATGACGTATTACAGGCAATAAGGAGACTAAAATCTGATGCGAGGGAAATTGATGGTATATCCCTGTCAATGATCCGGCTTTGCCTGCCAGTTATTCTCCATCACATCGTCCACATCTTTAACGACTGTTTGGAAAAAGGCTACTTTCCAAACACATGGAAACAAGCTCTAATTATTCCAATACCTAAAAAAATGAAACCCACTGAGTATAATGATCTCAGACCTATCAGTTTATTACCAATTTTGTCCAAAATTTTAGAAAAAATTATAAAGTTCCAATTGACGGGTTACCTAGAAAAATTCTTTATACTTCCCGACACTCAATCCGGTTTTAGAAAAAATTATAGTACAACATCTGCCCTACTTAATCTGCAAGACAATATTTTAAGTGCCTTAGATAAGAAAATGGCAAAAGTATTGATAATTGATAAGTGAAACGAGGGCGACCAAGTAAAAAAAAAATAAAGGAAAAAGTACTCACTCTCCAGTTGACGAGAAGGGCTAAGTACGTCTCTGCCCGAAATCATACCGCTCCAACAGAAAATGAAATCAGCTGAAGCGCTACCGAGCAGACGCAGAAACCACATTGACTTTCTCACACTTAATGGCACATCTTCTAACAAGGCAAAATGTTGCGTAAAAAGTCTAGGTATTGCATCCCGTCCAATCGATTTGGGAGAATAAATGGTCCAATGGGCATTCCGTTCACCATGCCAGCCCAAACATTCACCGAAAATGTTTGTTGAAAATGTGCCCGACGGACAGCGTGCGGATTTTCTACTGACCAAACATGAATGTTGCGAAAGTTCTTCACCCCATTACGCGTGAATCTAGATTCGTCTGTCACCAATATACACTTCAAAAAGTCAGGATTATTGTCATGTTGATGCAACAACCACTCACAAAACCGCACTCTTGCTGGAAAATCGTCAGGTTGAAGGGCTTGTACACGTTGGACGTGAAACGGATACAGCCCCTCTTCACGCAGCATTTGCAGTCCTCTAGCCACGTCTCTAGTGCTTGTTGAGGGATTCTCGTCTACGCGATTACCTCTACATGCGTGACCGTAACCGTCGGTTGAAGGTTGCATACTGACCTGACACACTGACCCCGACCCAGTTCTGCCGTCGGGTTGAGACCTTGTACCAATCGGTGATGTCCCGGGTCGCGGCTACAGGACGGTATTCAGATATTTTTGATGTTGCAGAGCCCTTTATCTCGGTTCCCTTAAGACATTGGTGTATATGGTACTAAGAAAAATTGCTTATGTTTTCAAGATCTACACGTCGTGTAAAGGAAAACCCCAACTTTGCGGACACCCTGTATAAAAGCACAAAACATACGTATGGTGTTGTAAAAAACTAGTCAACCATCCTCGGTCTCGTCTACAGTCATACAAACAGGTCAAGTTAAATAGAAGCTTGTGGTAAAATAGTCCAATTTTTCGCTAAACATAAATACACGTGAAAATAAATTTCCGGATCTATGTTCATATGAACTTTTTTCATATTTTCACATACATAAATCGTTCCTTGAATTTTCATGGCAGCATTCGGTAACACCTTGTGTAAAATACGGGTAAAAATGTTCCGCTCCAGAAACTACGGATATACTCGTACTGTTCAGACCCTATTAAGAAACGTAAGACTATAGCGATAAAGCTTCCACACTTTTTAAAAACTTGTAAATTATAGAATACGCCATTTTTTATTAATTTTTGTCTAATTCCGTGCGCCATCAATGGACTGTACATCGGAAATGACCTTTCCTATTTATTTCAGCGAGTTGTAGCATCTGCCAAATTTTCTGGGTTATACATACCCACGCACCATGAGTCTACAGACAAACGGAAACATTTTTTGTTCGAAAAGTAATCTAGATACACATAAAATGCAAAAGCCGTGAAAACATACTCTGATCGCAAAAAATACCAGACTCATAAAAGTCTAATGGTGTACTTGAAAATATCCAAAAATACATCGAACGAGAACAGAGAAAATACGACCACAAACGTGTCATCTTTTGCCAGAATCGACCACCGTGAAAGTGAATATATGGCAGTTGTGCCATCGTTTTCTGATAGACTTCTGTAGAGGATACTTTTGTCTAGTGAATTAGATCGTGTTGATGATTGCCAATAAGTATGGAACAGCGCTGTACACGTTGGTCGGACGATTGAAAGTAGCATTTTTCTGCCTGTTTTCAAACGCACTCTTTACACGAAGTTATTACTATACCAATGGAGACGGAGTTATGAGCGACAAAGAATTTCGCATTGTTTTCTTTTTACGTAAATCTGATAAATTTTGAAAGTAGGCGAAAAATTGTGTGATGGGATAATTTTTTGAATATCAAGTCTCCTTCTTCAGCATTCTTCATCCATCCAATGAGTCGTTTTAATAAATCAAAAGCAATAAATAAAATAACATAATTTTTTACTTAGCTGCTCATAAAATTGACATAAACATTCATAATTATTTCCGAATAATGAAGATTATAAATTAAAGCTCTGCTAAGTTTTAACAGCAGGATGAAAAAATGGTTCATTATTGTTTAAATATTCTCATGGGGAAAAATATTTTTAAGTTATTAGTTCATTTTGCGAACAAGTAAACAAAAGCTTGTTTTTAGGAGTATTTTTGTTTTATTTATTGTTTACGTTTTAGTATTTGTGATATCATATAACTAGTTTGGTAATTTCTATATAGTTTTCATATATTTATTAAGAGGATTCTATAACACTTCTGACTCTATCTGGATTGTGAAATTTCGATGGATTATAGATCATATAATGATAAACCAATTTTTTGTTGCGATCGCCTTATGTAATATAGAACGACGTTACTTGCTTATCGTGCTTTTCTCATTAAGCCCTTTCATAGCGGTGACCATAGAAATTATTAATCGTCATTCATCGGCGGCCACAGTATTGGATATAGGATAACGTCACTTCACATATTATGTTTCCCTCATCAAACCCTTCCGTTTGATACCCGTAGTATAGGAGTGGCTATAGAAATTATAAATCGCCATTTCGCGGTATCCGCCATATTATATTCAGAACGGCATCGCGTTGATTGTTATGTTTCTCTGATAAAGCCCTTACTTTGATAAGTATGTCATAGGGGTGACTGATAAATATTAACGCCAGAATGACGTCACTTTGCTTATCGCGTTTGTCTCAACCCCTTTCATTTGGCACCCGTATCATAGGGACTATAGACTAATCATATTAGCAAATTTTATATTTATTGGTGCAAGTTGTTCGAGGGGATATTTAAAACATGTCCATGTCTAAATTATCGTCGCATTACCAAGTGCCAAAACTTGCATTTTGCTTTTTTTCCGACGATAACATTCTTGTTATTAGGTAGGTCTCATAAATACCTAATCTTATTTGGAAAGTTTTTTCGTTCCAGCCAACACGTTCGATGGAGTCCCCAAAAACTCGTTTTCTCATTCTTTGTTGTCGAATACAAAGTTCTCCCACAAAAATTGGCGTGCCCATTTTATGCGTCCATGTTTTGAATACCTCCTTGAACAGCAATAAAACCAGACTACAATTATTTCGCAAACCAACTCAAAATGGCGGCCGTTAACTTATTTTGTATTGGCAGGTAAACCAAACGTATGTATAAAATTTTAGCTCAATTTTCTAGGGTTAACTGTTTAAAATTTAGTTCCAAGATTAGTCTCCCAGCTAGAGATATACTAACAAACAGGTCAAGTTAAATAAAAGTTAGTAAAAAGATCGCATGTTCTCTACAGGGTGACTTCGAAGTTGAGTCATTTATTTTAACAGTGAGTAGATCTGATCAAAAGAAATGTTTTTTTCCTTTAACATTTTTCTGGTAAAATTAAAGTCACAAAGTTATAGCCCTTTGGAAGTTTGAGTACCGCCCTGTCTCAATAATAATATTATGTGCTCGTGTTTGGCGACAACGGATATAATCCGCCTTATCGGTTCATCGCATCAGAAACAAAAAAGCGAAAGAATTTGAAACGCTTATCACGATGTTTTTACTACAATTTTATTCAGTTGTATTCAGTCAATGTGTCAGTCGGTAACGCGGCATCACGGATTTATGTAGATCGGTTTCCCAATCGAGTGCAACTAACCCCTCGTGCCTTTGTTAATGTAGTACACATATTTTGGTTTATCTTCCTTCTACAATCATTATCTGAAAATTAATGACTCAACTTCAAAGTCACCCTATAAACATTTTTTCAAAAGTAAAAGATAGTGAATTCCTACCTGCTAGTACTCCTCTGGATGCATCCTTGGGAATGATAGCTTGGAAAGCACCACGCGATATGAGCACCGGATAGTCTAAGTTGGTTTTTCTAACAAGATAATCTTCAATTGCTAATAAGTTTTGTCTTTTCATCAAGTTCAACGGCATACCTCGCGAATTGTATAAAGGTTTCAACTCTGACACAAGGCACCCACTTTCCCTGATAAGCTGTCTTATCCTCGGGTCCGACCTTGCAACTTCAGGGTTTTTCTTTATCCTAGTTATCGCTGTCCTCAACGAATAGTCCCTCTCGGCTATTTGCCTCATAAGTAACACCCTCTTTAATAAATCAGTCGTTTGTTCGCTAAAATTACGCGACTTTTGCAAGTCATCTATCACATCTTCCATATCCAACGCTTTTGCAAAGCTTATAGCATCATCTTTGAAGTCGTTGTAGCTGATTTTTGCATATCTATCATCTACCATTGCTTTAACCGCTTTCACTATCGATTTTTGCAGAACTCGCACTGCGTCTTCTTCCATTTTGACTTCAGCCAATTGGTTAGAAATATTTTCCACAACATTCTTTATTATACTATGTTCTAGCTTCGTTATTTTTTGGAAGGCAACGTTCATAATATTTTCTGAACCTAATATTTTTTCTACGATCTCGTTGAATTCCAACGTAGACATTTCTTCTTCTACAATTTTATTTAACATAGCTACTTTGGTGTCTTCTATTGCTTGGGTTAGTTGTTTAAAAGCTGCATTACAAATTTCGTCACGGTCAATTTGAGTTTTCATAATATTTATCAATTCTTTCAGTAGCTTACTGTCGTTTTTAAGCGGGCCACACAAGATATTGCCGATAGTAGTGAGTGCTAGTAATTGATCTTTCGGTCTATTTTTAAACACGTCGTTAGCTGCAACCAAAGCCGTCTTGTACAGAGCCCTAAGTTTATTCGTACACTGGTTCAGGCTAATTTCAGCGTCCGAAGCGTTGCAACTTGGACAGTCGATGTTAATATTATCCGACCTGACGCTATTTTTATCCCTAAAAGTCGCTGATCTCCTGGTCATTGTTAGCAGGATGTCTGACAGTCTATTTATAAGATCTTTGTCCTCGGTTATTTTAGATGCTACCTCCATCGCGTCTTTCTCATTAACGTATGTCACTAGGTTGTTTTGATTATCCATGTGTTTTTTCCTCAATTCATCTAGTTTCCTCTTCAGCTCTGCCTTTTTATCCTCCAAATTACTTATGATATCACTCATATCGTCAAACAGCTGTTGATTCAATTTTTCCAGCTCTAGCCTATGTTGTTCCTGTCTCAGTCTGATGGCTTCTATATCTAACTCTTCGAGTTCGGAATTGTTCAGTTCTTCACTTGATACCTCTGCGGATTTGTCTTCTGATTCAGAATCGCTATCGCAAATTATCACGAAATCGTAGTTTTCAAAAGGATTTTCTTTCTCTGTGGTTGGTGTAGCTTCAATTATCTCTATAATCTCTGGTTCCTTCTTTTTCCTTTTAACTTTTCTCTCGGACTCAGCAGGAGGTTCTGGCCTTTCTTCAGGATTCGAAGTGAAGGTTAACGTTCCATCAGCTGTGATGGATGATTGTGAAGGCAAAAACAGCGGATCTTGGTCTTGCTCTCCTAAGATCAGCCCACTGACCAGAGTAGGTTGATTATTGATCACAGTGGTGATGCCAGGAACATACTCGTCACCGAATTCGTTGTGGACTGTTTGTCCTGGCACAAACACCTCACCTTCCTCTGTTAGTACCATTTGACCACTAACAAAGCATTCTTTGCCCGAGGGTAGAGTTACTTTGATCCCGCTTACTCGCCTGCCTTTGTTTTGCTCATCTGAAGGACTTGCTTCAATTTCGTGCAAACTAGCACTACCCATGTTTTTGATAATGTCAGGAATTTCGGTCAAAGTGGGTAGTTGATTCAGCATTCCTTCACCGTGGCCCAAAATTGTTTCATTGACGTTTTTCGTGGCTTCTAAATCTTCAACCTCCATTTCGATGGCTTCTTCTTTTGTAGGTTCCTCGATTTCGTCGATGACCTTCTTGGCTTCTTCTTCAAACTTGTTCCAGTTCATATTTTTCATATTGCGCTTCATCATTTCTTTGTAAGCTTTCGAATTCTCCCACTTGACTTTCTTTCTACGTTTCAGTATCTTTCTAAGCGCCTCTTCCCATTTTTCCTCGCGCATTTCTTTTTCTTCAAATTGTTGTGCTAGCGCCATTGTATATTTTCCGTGGTGGTGGTGTTTCTCTTGCTCTTCATCTGTTGCTGCTTCACCGGTGTAAAGATTGTCAGAGTCTCCCTCAAAGTAGTGGATCTCCATTGGAATCTTTTTTCTGTCTTTCATTTTAACTAGTATCTTATCGTTCTTCTGTGAGACGAGCACGTCTATTATTTCACCGTTTCTTAACGCTACCTCAAACTGTGTGGAGAAGACTATGTTGTATTTTTTGTCATTTACTGTGTAGACGTACATACCATTGCTTTCTTTAGCTTCCAGAAGGTTTATAAGTATCTTATGATTTTCGTTTTCTGGGTCTAACACCGGTGTCATGTAAGTATAGTCATCAGATTTTTCGTGGTGCAGTTTTCCGTAGTCTTCGGTTTGTTTCGATCTTTGCTGGGTGTGATTCAGAAGGACTGGGATGTAATGTTGGTATTTGGCTCCAAGCAGCCATTTTCCTGTTATTCTTAGAGTTCGCAAGGCTTCTCTGGGTGTTAGAGGTTTTAGTAGAGGCAAGTAAAAGTTGCGTTTGAAGATTTTGCTCGCGCCAGTTATTTTGCAGAATGATAATACGTAATTCACCATTTTGTTAGTGTCACTGGTATGATATTCAAGTCTTTTTACTGGAAAAACAAGTAAGGTACAATTTTGAACAGTGATATCGTAGTGGAGTTATTGTGAGGTGAATAATCCATACACTCTTTTAGCTACAAAGCTACTCTAATCTTAGCTATAAGTGGTAGATTTGGAACCAGCACCTGTTAGATACTCTGCTTGTAATATTATTAGTTCTGTGTTATTCTATTAAAAGCTTAATAACTTAAAAACTAGTGATTTTATCTGAATCAAACCTTAAACCAAAAAAGCTTATAAAAGATTGAATCCAAACTTGCACAAATATACAGGGTGATGCATTTGAAATCTTTGAGAAAAACTACAATTTGCGTTTTTGACCACCCTGTATGAGCAAAAATTAAAATTCGAAAAAGTAACAAACAAGATAAAAGCTGAGGTGTGTAATTTTTTTGGATACAAAATTCAGCACTCCAACTTTCAAAATGGCGGACCGAGGGGTTGCCGAGGTGGGGCGTTTTTCTAGACAGAACACCTTATATCTCAGTAGATAATTACCAAAACCTCATAGTATGTTATAGCAATTTTTTTCTTTTGAATTAGTTTATTCAAATATGCAATAAAATTTGAGGCATTCTAGTTGTAAAATCACAACTTTGATATGTAGGTCAAAATTGGGACACCCTGTATAACGGCCAATATTTTAGAAATGTGCCCTCATATGTCATGTATAACATCCCATAAATAGATTTTCCCAAAATGTATTTGTTCATGAGTAATATTTACATGTATGGGCCACCCTGTAGATAACAAATATAAAAAACTACGTGGCTTCAAGCAATAGAACATAAAAGTTTTCTGACGTGAAAAATTTGTTTTATGAAGCTGAGAACAGAGTGACGGCAAACCATTGGAAATATTGCATCCGTCACGATCAAGAGGCAATCGAAACAAAGATGTGGGATCTGGACAATATGATCGATATTCAAATTGAACCTGTAGTAATTAATATTAACCATACGGATGATGATTCAAGTACTTACAGCGAGTAACTTATGAAAAGTATGTGCACTTTTTTCTATAAAAATAATCATTTATTTTGTTCGATTATTCCAAGACCACTGAGGAAAATACGGACCTGTACAGTCGCGCTTTTGGGCATGTTGTGTTTTGTCTAGGTGTAAATGGACTGCGAATGGGCTATAAATATTTGACATTACATGTGCAATTATACCGTAAAAATGGCAAGATGTACAAAATTCGTTGGCATAAGTTTCATAAATTCGAATTTGAAAACTTGCAGCCTTGCAAAGTAGATTGTTTTTTTATACAGGGATGCGCATCGAAAACGAAACAGACGCATTTACTAGCAGCTCAGTTTTTTTTTTGAGAAACGCTCAGACCCGTCGATTTTGTATTCGAGTGGGACACAAGTTTGTCAAAAAATCACGTTAGCACGTGCAGCCCCCTAAGCGGGGGTGACACCACCCCCAAAATCTTAAATGGAAAGGGGGGTCGAGTGATACCTTATTTTAAAGGTCTTTCAATTCCCTTTATAATGATATAAAATTAATATACTTCAGTTCAGAAGTTTTGAAGATTTATTGATTTAAAGCTTAAATAAAACTAATACATCATCATTAGTGGAGATCAATACATTTGGCAGCAAAGTAATTTAAAGATGAAGAATGAACTGACCCGTTAGGCAAGTAAATGTTGAAAATGGCCACCATGACTCTCCGTGCAATAATAAATATTTTGCTCAAAACGTTGCCGAACATTTTGCAATATTTGAGGAGTAATTTGAAGGCACTCATTCACAATTCTTTGTCGCAGTTCTTCTAATGATGTTGGATGAGTAGCATAAATTTTGCTTTCTAAATGACCCCACATAAAGAAATCCAAAGGTGATAAATCTGGCGATCTTGGGGGCCATTCAATGGCACCTCTTCTACCAATCGATCGATCTGGAAACGTCTGATCTAAATATTGTCGAACACGTAATGCGTAATGTGGTGGGGCACCATCCTGTTGGAACATCAACCTATTCGCAATGTACCGCCGATCAGTCTGATTTTCAATTATGGCTGTTAGTGCAGGATCTATAGCGTCTTCCAGTAATTCCAAATACATTTCACCGGTCAAATTTCCAGGTAAGAAAAAAGGACCAACTAAATGATCGCCAAAAATACCAGCCCAAACATTTAATTTTTGTGGCTGCTGTGTATGAACCTCATGATAAATTCTGGGATTAGAATCGGACCAATATCGGCAGTTATGACGATTTACTACGCCATTTAAGAAAAAGGAACATTCGTCGGAAAAGCAAGTGTTGAATAAAAAATGTTCATCTTTTATAATTCGTTCACTCATATCTTCACAAAATTGTAATCGCCGATCAAAATCGTCATCATTAAGTTCTTCTACCAGGTGAATTTTATACGGATGAAAACTATGGGCCTTTAGAATCCGTTGGACAGTACGTCGACTAACACAACAGTCTCCAATTTGCGGGTACTTAGCGTAGGATCTACACAAACTTGCCCTAAAACCCCCACTTCTATTGCTTCGTTCATTATGGGATTTTCAATGTTGCGTTTTTTATTGGCGACTGACCCGGTTTCCCGAAATTTAGCTACAAGTTCTGGAACATATTTTCGATGCACATTACTGTTCTCATGTCGCTTATTAAATATTTCTACTGTTCTATTAGCGCACTGATTATTTCCGAAAAATATTTCGATAATTTCAACTATTTCTGCTGTGGAATATACCATGGTTAATTTATGTAATAAAGCGTTACAAGTTGTTTTGGCAACAAATTTTGGTCAAATCAATCGCAAACTATGGACTAAATTCCCATTTAAAATGAGTACGAGATATTTCCTGATCTTTCTTCAAGAAGTTACTTTTTGCCACAAAAAAAAACGCTCCAATAGCTATTTTCAACAACCAAATGATAAACAAACCATGGGCGTAGTGAAGAAAAGCATTTACTTATTAAGTAAATTCTTTTAGTCAAATTTCTTCTGAAAGTAGTACAAACTAATCTGATGTACCTATTAAAGTCTAAGTCATGTATTTTACGTCATTATAAAGGAAATTGAAACACCTTTAAAATAAGGTATCACTCGACCCCCCTTTCCATTTAAGATTTTAGGGTTGGTGTCACCTCCGCCGAGGGGGCTGCACGTGTTAACGTGATTTTTTGCCATACTTGTGTCCCCCTCGAAAACAAAATCGACGGGTCTGAGCGTTTTTCCATGCGCTACCCTGTATATGTTAAATCAATTATCTGTTCTAAATAAGCCCAATCAAATATGTAACGAAATATATAAGATCCTATTTAGAAACATACATAGTATTGGTATGTAACACGAAGTAAGTTACTTTCAAGTCCTTAGAGAGCAAGGTTATTCACCCCTAATAATATCAACTGTTCAAAGTTGCACCTCAAAACTAACCCACTGTAATAACGCCGGGACACTTCACAAAATCAAAACCACTGCTATTACTTTCGAGCACGTTTAATACAAAGCAATTATTTGAAAACAAAAAAAGTGAACGGATGAAGTGACAGTTCGAATGGATGTCGGATCGGCTCGGGAGTGGCGCGTTGCGGCACCGACGGCGACGCTTATTTCGGATACACTGGCGTCCGGCGTCGCGGCGCCTCGTCGCTGATGCGGCGATCCTGTAGGTTGCGCTGCCCGTCGGCGGTAAGAAATGGTGGGGGTTGGTACTGGATGAGCGAGTTGCGAAGGGTGAGGCCGTACGCCTAGCTGTAAAAGAAAAAATGGTGTCAATTAGGATGACTCTGCGTCTCACACACAACGTTCATGAAGGATGACGGTCGGCTCAAGTTAGCAAATTATTCAGGAACATGTATAAAATACCGGTTGATTTTTTAAGATGTATAGGATTTGATTTTCAAAAAAAACACAAAAAATTTGAAAAAACGATTAAATCTTTATTTGAGTCGATAGAACGGTCGATATAATTTAATGTTTAAAGATTATTTCGTGTCAATGTTGGCCGCGGCTCCGCTTTAGATGGCCCATGCGCAAGTTCCAATTTTGGCACACTCTCTCCAACATATCGGCCGGTATCTCACGAATAAATGCTTCAATATTGGCTTCCAGTGCGTCAATCGTTGCTGATTTATCCCTGTAGGCTTTAGCCTTAACATGGCCCCACAAGAAACAGTCCAACGGCGTTAAATCACAAGATCTAGGCGGCCAATTGACGGGCCCCAAACGTGAGATAAACTGTTCACCGAACTCGCCTCTCAATAGGGCCATTGTTTCGTGTGCGGTGTGGCATGTGGCACCATCTTGTTGAAACTACATGTCAGCCAAGTCCAGCTCTTCCATTTTGAGAAAAAAAAAGTTTGTTATCATCGCACGGTAGCGCTCGCCATTCACAGTTACGTTCCGGCCATTGTCGTCTTTGAAGAAGTACGGCCCGATGATGCCACCGGCCCATAATCCACACCAAACAGTGATTTTTTCTGGATGCATTGGTAGCTCTTGCAATGCTTCTGGCTGGTCTTCACTCCAGATGCGGCAATTTTGCTTGTTAACGTACCCATTCAACCACAAATGAGCTTCGTCGCTGAACACAATTGTTCGATCAAAATGTGGATATTCCTCCAACTTTGCCAACGCCCATTCACCAAATTGGAAACGTTGTGGGAGGTCGTGTGGCTTCAATTCTTGCACCAGCTGTATTTTATAAGGTTTTACACCCAAATCCTGTCGCAAAATTTTCCACGTAGTGGAGTAACAGAGGCCCAATTGCTGCGAATGGCGGCGAATCGACATTTCACGGTCATCACTAACACTGGCGGATACAGCCGCAATATTTTCTTCAGTCCTCACTCTACGTCTGCGTGTTGGTGGTTTAATGTCCAATAATGTAAACTGGGTTCGAAATTTAGTCACAAGGTTCCGAATAGCTCCCTCAGTAGGCCGACCAAATTGCCCATAAATTGGAAGCAGTGCTCGATGCACTCTCTTAACCGAGCATGAATTTTGATAGTAAAATTCAATAATTAGCAAGCGCTGTTCGTTCGTAAGTCGATTCATGTTTAAATCATAGACCAAACTGAACAAGTTTGACAATGACACAAGATACGATTCACGCGTCATCTGTCAAAAACAGAGTTGCCAAAAAGATACTAGCAAAAAAATCACCCATTAGATAAAATCAGTCAAACTGATACAGTTAGTCCATAGTGTCCACCCATACGACAATGTTGCGGTCTATAGAATTTATCCCCTGCCCGACCGATAGTACCTACCATCTGACAACGTAGCTGTTACTAGCCTAGCTGATCGCCAGCTACGGCAAGAACCCATCGTTCACACCGAGGAAAAATATATTATATCGAGATACGCGTGTGTTGATGATATTTCTCTACCATTTGTCAAGTTTTACCGGGGTTGCAAGCGTAATATACAGTATCACGACAAACTTAAGGAGAAGGTAGGCTTTGGACTCACCTCCCAAATAACAAAAACTTAATTATGTGTCACCGTTTTTGAGATATTGAATTTAAAAGGAAAACGAACCTTTTCATCTGTGGTCTTTAGCTCTATGTACAAATAAGGTTATACTTTGTCCATTTTTTCTAAAAAATACGTCTAGATAGGTGCTTTATCATATACAGTGTGAGTCTTCATAAAGTGCACATATCAAAATCAGGGAAACTACACTCTATTTCATCGACGGATAAATCATCAAAAAAAATTAAAAACAATAATTGATTTTTTATGTATATTTTAAAATTTTTAGAGTCAGCTGCTAACCCTATTTAAATAAATCGTTACAACTTTTAAACTGAATGTCCTATCATATTGGAATAAATTTTGTAGTGATTGCAAATAATAGGCCGTACCAGTAAAGTGAAAATTTCCACGAAATTAAATGCTATAAATTTAAAATAAAGAGGAATATGCTGAAACTCACTATTTTTTCAACGATTTTTAAAACAATTTGCTAAATTTCAATAAAAATTGTCCTATTTACCCTACCTTTTTTAAATGTTAAGTTATTCTATATGTTATTAGCTTCCTAATGGTGAAAAATTGCAAGTTTATTACTTAGATACAAGTTTTTAAATCAGCGTTTCAAAAAGCAGTGAACTCAATTCAACGCCAGAATAGGAATAAAACAACAGTATTAACCTACATGAATCATTCATTTTCTTTAACAAATAAAATCAAATAGACTTGTCTATAGGATAAGCATTTTGGCTTAATGCATCAAATGTCCAAAATGGCCACCCCGTTGCTGCAAACACATTGTAGCGCGAAGTGAAATTTGATGAGTTGCCCTACGAATCATCTCGGGATCATTTTTGATTTCGTTTGCAACACGCAAAACTCTTTCTTCAAGTTCCGCTTCGCTGTTTATGGAAATAGTCGAGAGGTGTGAGATCTGGGGAACGCGCCGGCCACCCAACAGGTCCTTGTCGACCGATCCAGCGGCCTGGATAATTTTAATTAAGTAAAGACCTGACAATCAGCGAGTAATGGGCAGGACATCCATCCATTTGAAGCATCATTCTTCGACGAGTTTGCAGCGGCACTTCTTCCAACAGCAAGGGCAGTTCAGTCCGCAAAAGCTCCAGAAATCTCTCTCCGTTTAATGTCCTCGGGAGTATTATTGGACCAATCAAAAAGTTGTCAATCAGTGCGGCCCACACATTTACAGAAAATTTCACTTGAAATGTTGAAGCCCTTTTCAGCCTAGGATTTTCATCTTTTAGGCACCACTTATGTAAATTACGACAGTTCACGATGCCGTCTCTCGTGAATTGCGATTCATCTGTCCACAGAATTGTTTTCGGGAATTCAGGATTGTCTCTTGTTTTTATTAAAATCCATGTAGACATAACGCACCTTGGACGCCAATCCACATCTTCATGCAAGTGCTGCACCCTTTGATAATGGTATGGATGCAACCCTGCTTTCCTCAAGATGCGCCAAACCAATTTCTGGGATACGCCATGACGTAACGCCAAACGTCTCGTACTAGTAGTCGGGTCAGCAAACAAATCATCCAAAATGGCTTCTTCGATAGCAACATGAGTGTTAGCCAGTCTTCTATGTACTTCTTGGAAGTTACGGGCTGATGGAACAGGGCGTCGATTTGGAAATGCAGCTAGATAAGCTGTGCAAGCAGCTCTAGCACTCCCTCGGTACATTCCATGATAATAATGGATATCGGCAATGTGTGCCGGAGGGAAATCACTTATAAGTGGCATCGCGACCAAAAAGCGAAAGCGTGATATGTAGCAAACGAAACTGATAAAGTTGGCAGGAGAAACACAAATAGCTGCCTAACTGCCCAACATTCAATTGTTTTTCAACTGGGCCCGCCGCCCGACTCGTACTTCAGCCCGCGCGACTCTACATTGGATCACCAAAAAATGTATCTACATGGTAAACAATGGTGCCTAGCAAGACGATGCGCATGGGCTTTTTTATAAACACTCATAGAAACTGTTACATTTGAGTAATAAACGTGCAATTTTTACTTTTATAAAGCTGATAACATGTAGAATAACTTACAAATAAAAAAAGGTGGGGTACAAGGGACGATATTTATAGAAAATTTGAAATTATTGTAAAAATAATGAAAAAAAAACAGATTTTCATCAAAAATTTTTTTATTCTAAATGGATGTCATTACTTTTCCTGGAATTCTTCACTTTTCAGGCACGTCCTTTTACCAGCAATCACTACAAAATGTATTCCAATATGATAGGACATTCAGTTTAAAAGTTGTAACGATTTATTTAAATAGGGTTAGCAGCTGACTAAAAATTTTAAAATATTCATAAAAAATCTATTATTGTTTTTAATTTTTTTTTATGATTTATCCGTCGATGAAATAGAGTGTAGTTTCCCTAATTTTGATATGTGCACTTTATGAAGACTCACATTGTATAAATGCAATGTATTTAAATGATATTAAGGAACCATGCAAGTTGTTTTGCCTGCGTTTTCGAATGATTAATTTTGATCAGCCACCGATTCGCCCATTCCAATACCTCGTCCACTGCACTTTGCAGCCTGTCGTGAACTATGTCCCCAGGGCACGACTGGGACACCAGGGCAGTGTCATCAGCATAGAGATAGGTTTCACAGCTGCTGGGGCAAGGGACGTCATGAATAAAAAGTGAATAAAGGACTGGTCCAAGAACCGAACTCTGAAGGACACCGGCTATGATGGGCCGTGTTGTCGACAGACCGTTATTAATTTTGATCCGAAAATTCCTACCCTCGAGAAAGGATTTCAAAAGTTTTAGGAGCCAGATCAATTTGTAGAGAAGACCCTGCTGCCACATCTTGTCAAATGCCTTTGAGACATCCAGTAGCAAGATGCCAGTACTTTCGTTACGGGTGAACCCCCTGGTTACTCGTTCAACAAGCCTTATGGCCTGTAGCTCCGTACTATGCTCAGACCGAAAGCCAAATTGCACGTCAGGAATCACATTGTGGTCTGCCGAGAAATGTTCAAGGTGACGTAGAATCACCTTTTCAGCGAGTTTACAAGGAGCTGACAATAGACTAATGGGGCGGTAATGCTGGGGGAATATCAAACCCACCTTCTTTGGAATCATTATGACATCAGCGGTCTTCCACGCCGTTGGGAAGTGCTGGGTCCTTAGCATGGCATTGATTATTGCCACGAGATAAGTTAAGGACTTCCGTGAAAGTAGCTTCAGCGCCTTATTAGTGATTCGATCCTCTCCAGGTGCTTTACGCACCTTGAGGTCTTTAATATGACCT
This sequence comes from Acanthoscelides obtectus, assembly GCA_963669975.1. Lineage (NCBI taxonomy): Eukaryota > Metazoa > Arthropoda > Insecta > Coleoptera > Chrysomelidae > Acanthoscelides > Acanthoscelides obtectus. Next base: position 14,799,823 of record CAVLJG010000007.1, on the reverse strand, counting down.
TGGAGCTCTCCTGGTGTGCAATGCGGAGTTTCAGGAGATTCCGCTGATGTGCCGTGCAGCTCTTCAATTGAGGAATCTTCTGAAGATTCCTCTGAGGAAAAATCACTAAGGGAGGCACTACTGCCACTGACGCCGTTGGCACTAAAATATCTCCTGACGGATCTTACAATATGTTGCTCCTCGTCGAGGTAATCATCAAGGTCATAATTGGGAGAGAACTGACTTTCCATTGCATCAGCGAAAACCTCGTCCTACAGACTAAGCCCCTAGGACCGTGGATGTGCGGGAGTTGTTCTCGCTTTCCGTTTCTGAGCGACTTTGTAACTTTCCAGAGAGGAATACTTGAGTCAAGCATCCCCGACAGAAAGTCGCTCCATTGCTTATTACGGAATTCATGAAGAGCATTTCTCACTTCATGAACAAGATTAGTTGCTCTGTGTATGTCATCTCTTCGCTTGCTTAATTGCAGCTCTTTTGTCAGACATTTTCTTACGAATGTCTGTAGGGAGATCTAAAAATGATGTTTAGAAAGCCGAAACTGTATCCCACTGACAAATTATACGCAGATGTTCGAATGTATGATATAAGGCAGTTTTATTTCTTACACAGTATCACTCACTATCATAATCATTACACAAGGTACAAAATCCGTGGCACAGTAGTTCCTCAGCCGCATAAATCTCTAATGCAGCGGTCATATCTCTGTTTAGAGCCAAAATTTTATGAAATTATACCAAAAGACTTAAAAGATTTACGTTTCGGAAATTGTTCCAAAAGAAGTTAAAAAAAGTGGCTACATTCTATACTAAGTGACATATAAATCCGAACACCCAGTTTAAATGGTTTTATTTTAATAAAAGCTGGTGAATGTATTTATCTTACTGTAAATAACAAGTGAAAAAATGTTCAGCCTTATCAGTTGGACCGGTTTTTATACTGTTTTTTTTAATTCACTAACGCTCTAAAAATGAATATTTCAGCCGCAGTAAAGAATCAACGTTGGCGGATTTTGGTTCTTGACATCCTTTACGATCGGTTACGATGCCTAGAGTACGGAGACCTGTACGATTTCGCCAACTTAGTGAGTTTGATAGGGGCCGTATAGTGGGACTTCGGGAAGCTGGACTTTCTTTTCGGGCAATTGCAGTTAGAGTGCAAAGAAGTGTAGACACTGCGGTTAGGTGTTGTCAGGCATGGCTTCGAGAAGGCCGTACGCAAAGAGCAAGGGGCACCGGACGCCGCCGTAGAACAACAGACCGTGAAGATCGCCGCCTAAGATTATTGGCCTTAAGGGACCGTTTCTCCACTACCACGGAAGACCTATTGGCATGCGAAGTGTTTACCGACGAATGAGAAGTTTTGGCTTGTTTTCATACCGGCCACACTGGGTCCTCCCTTTAACTCGAGAACACTGACGTGATCGCCTTGAGTGGTGCAGACAACGGTCACTCTGGGATCAGGAATGGAACAGTATTGTCTTTAGTGACGAGTCTCGATTTTGTTTAGGCATGCACGATGGTCGTGCCAGGGTTAGAAGGCGACGTGGTGAAAGGAGGAATCCACAGTTTTTTGTTGAAAGACATGTTCATCACACTGTTGGAGTTATGGTTTGGGGTGCTATAGCTTATGGTTCCAGGTCACCTTTAATCTTGATCAGAGGTAACATGAACGCGCAGCGTTATATCCACGAAGTTCTAGAACCCCATCTTTTACCCTATCTTGACACCCTGGCAGATCCAACTTTCCAACAAGATAATGCCCGACCACATGTTGCAAGAGTCACAATAGACTTCTTTCAACATGATGATGTCACATTGTTACCATGGCCACCAAGATCTCCCGACTTATCCCCAATTGAGCACGTGTGGGATATGATGGGTAGGAGATTGCTCAATTTGCAACGTCCTCCTCAGACTCTAGAAGCACTTCGAGAGGAGTTGGTGGTTGCCTGGAATGAGATACCACAGGAGGACATTGACCACCTGATCAGAAGCATGCCTAGGCGCGTTGGAGAATGCGTAGCACATCAGGGTGCATCCACACATTATTAAAGGTCAAAGGGCTTTAAAGCAGTGCAATCATTTTGAAATTTTCATCATTTACTTATTATGCTTCATTAAGTACTTGTACAAAATTTTATTAAAATAAAACCATTTAAACTGGGTGTTCGGATTTATATGTCACTTAGTATATTTCTAGGACTGACATTCATAAACTCATAAATACGAACAACAAGTAAATGCATAATCTACTCTGGCTATTTTTTGTCCCTTTTTGTCATTTGCATTCTACAGTTGCAACTTAAAATTATTCATGTACTGGCAATGTCTTCTATTGGGACTGTTTTGATTTTATATTTATTTACTCATGCTGTTTGTTCTCTTTGTACATTGAGTGAATAATAATTATTATTATGATTATATTATTATTATATCGTCAAACAACTGTTGATTAAATTTAAAAAAAAACGAACCTTTTCATCTGTGGTCTTCAGCTGCATGTACAAATAAGGTTATTCTTTGTTAATTTTTTCTATAAAATACTTCTAGGTAGGTGCTTTATCATATATAAATGCATTGAAGTTAATAGATATCAAGAAACATGACCAAATAAGGACTATTTTGCGATTTCTGATATTTTTTCCTCAACTTTGTCCATCTGTGGTGAAACAAACATTTACTGGGCTATAACCGCATCATATTGAATAAAAAGGTTGCTAATTGAATACAGATTTCAGAAAGGCACCACACGTACTATTTGGAATAGAAAAAAGTGATTGCTGCTTTTGTAGGCGACTGACACACACTACCATGTAATTATTTGATTTAAATTCAAGTTGCACTGGTTACCGATCAGTTACATGCTGAATACTACAAAGCTACTGCTTCTGATATGATTTTATGAAAGTTGAGGAAACAATATCAGAAAGTTATAAATTCCAAAACAGTCCTTATTTGATCATGGTTCCTTAATATCTTCTAACTACATTGCATTTGTATATGATAAAGTATCTATCTAAACTGAATCCAAATTCAAGATGAGATGTAAATAATAACAGTTAGCGCGTGATCTCTCGGTAACAGGTGGGGACAACGCCTCTTATTGGTCAATTCGCCATTAAATTTTAAGCGGTCGCCTGGCGGAATAATGCGCGAGGCAGGGGCAGGGCAGGCAGAGTTGCACTCAGGCCACCGACCGTCGCGTGTATCAATGCGTGCTCGTGTTTTCGTATTCACCTTGCTTGGTTGTTGCTGTTGTTGTTGTTAAGTGTATTTGAGTAATTTGGTAAGTTTGTGTTTCTGTTAAATACTGTCATCTTTGTTTTACAACACGTTGGTGGTAGTCCATCATTCGGAGGTAGCCCTTAATGCGGCCCTGTACGCTGTCCTTGCTTTTGGTGTAAATACACTATAGAAGTATTTTATAGAAAAAATGAACAAAGTATAACCTTATTTGTACCTGCAGCTAAAGAGCACAGATGAAAAGGTTCGTTTTTTTTTTGAAATTTAAGAAAAAATTCAATATCTCAAAAACGGTGACACTTTTATATCGGTAAGTTTTTGTTATTTGAGAGGTCAGTCCAAAGCCTACCTTCTCCTTAAGTTTGTCGTGGTACCCTGTATACGAATGCCAAAAAGTTGAAACGTTGGAAAACAGAGTTTGGTAATTTTTTTTTAGTTCCTACCCTTGCCACAACTGGACCTGCTTGCAAAGACTACAAAGCTTTTTTTCCCTTGCTATTATTGTAACCCTGTGTGGAGATTTCATGAAAATGCAAGTTATAGAGGGACCAATGATTAGCGAACAGACATAAATCTATTTTATCCACACCAAAATGACGTTAAAATAATGAATTTACTGGAATTTTAGGCACACACAAAATAATTCAACGTTATTGTGACCAGAAAGATGAAACAATCGCAAAACGAAGTTCAGAATTTTTAGTACACAGAATGATCAAAGACTCTGAAAAGTAAAAGTGAAGAATGAAGACGTTCTGTGATTATTTATGCTCAGCCAATTTTTAAACCTACACAGCTTTGCTAAAATTGTTCTAACGCCCTACTGGGGCTGAATTCACGTCACTTGTTACCTAATTATTTATTGATTCAGGATGCGAGCCCGAAAGAAATCAGTAAGAACTCACCGACCAGACATTCTGGTTGCATTCTGTGAGATTCCTATAGGCTTGTGACCGGCAATTTGCCTAGATACATCTTGGATTCTTCCCAAATTCCAATAAGCTACTTCTGCGTTGCTATCCGGATTAAGCAGGAATTATTGCGGACTTTCGTGTATTTTGGTCCTTATAGTGCAATTCTCCCATTTATTTTCCAGGAAGCAATATAAGATTTTTGGCACAGTAGTCGGCAACTTGTCGGTGACTTTAGTCTAAGATGCGCATCCGTATTATGTAAATTACGACGTGATATTATACAGGGTGTCCGCAAAGTTGGGGTTTTCCTTTACACGACGTGTAGATCTTGAAAACATAAGCAATTTTTCTTAGTACCATATACACCAATGTCTTAAGGGAACCGAGATAAAGGGCTCTGCAACATCAAAACTATCTGAATACCGTCCTGTAGCCGCGACCCGCCGCGATATCCCAGACTGGTACCGGCTACTAGCTGAACCCGACAACAGAACTGGGTCGGGGGTCGGGGTGAGTGTGTCAGGTCAGTATGCAACCTTCAACCGACGGTAAAGGGTCACGCGTATAGAGGTAACGAACCCGTATAATCGATTGCGTTTCAAAAAAAAAATAATAATTATGGCACACTCATACACCAATAATGAACTCGTTGATATGTTGTTAATTTATGGCGAATGTCTTCAAAATGCTACAGAATCGTCGCGAGTGTATGCAGATCGTTTCCCTAGACGACATCATCCAAGGCCCCGCAGATTTGTGTACCTGGTCCAGAGAGTCAGGGATACGGGCCATTTGGAGGAGTTTCGAGGTGGGCACAGTGGGTGGCCTAGACAACCACGAATGGTGCAAGTTGAGGAAGAACTACTGAATCGCGTAGACGAGAATCCCTCAACAAGCACTAGAGACGTGGCTAGAGAAGCGCAAGTATCAAAAACTAAAGTGTGGCAAACGCTGCGTGAAGAGGGACTGTATCCGTTCCACGTCCAACGTGTACAAGCCTTCAACCTGACGATTTTCCAGCAAGACTGCGGTTTTGTGAGTGGTTGTTGCATCAACATGACAATAATCCGGACTTTTTGAAGTGCATATTGGTGACAGACGAATCTACGTTCACGCGTAATGGGGTGAATAACTTTCGCAACACTCATGTTTGGTCAGTAGAAATTCCACACGCTGTCCGTCGGGCACATTTTCAACAAACATTTTCGGTGAATGTTTGGGCTGGCATTTTGAACGGTATGCTCATTGGACCATTTATTCTCCCAAATCGTTTGGACGGGATGCAATACCTAGACTTTTTACGCAACATTTTGCCTTCCTTGTTAGAAGATGTGCCATTAAGTGTAAGACAATCAATGTGGTTTCTGCACGATGGTGCACCGCCCCATTTTAGACGCGAAGTGCGTGAGTTTTTGGATGAATTATTTCCGAATAGGTGGATCGGACGTAATGGACCCGTAGCATGGCCTCCGCGATCTCCAGACACCATGAGATTTTTTTCTTTGGGGAGAAATGAAACGCCTGGTGTACAAAACTGAAGTGCATACGGTTGACGAACTTCGTCTCAGAATTGAACAAGCTGGTGCTTTCATTCGGGGGAGGGATTCCATTCTCAAAGCCTGCACCGATGCATGGCTACGTCGGGCACACACCTGTGTTTTTGAATCAAACGGCGATAACTTCGAACAATACCTATGAAGTACGTTTACCTAAAAACTGAAAACGCGGCAACGCCGTCTTATTTGTTTGGTCTGCACCACCGCCGGCGTCTGCATGAGCTGATTTCATTTTCTGTTGGAGCGGTATGATTTCAGGCAGAGACGTACTTAGCCCTTCTCGTCAACTGGAGAGTGAGTACTTTTTCCTTTATATTTTTTTACCTGGTCGCCCTCGTTTCACTACACATTACCTTTTTTATTTCAAGGGTAGTTGTTTCTGAAAAGGAAAACCCCAACTTTGCGGACACCCTGTATAGATTTTTAGTGGCATTATGTAGGCTTTCCAAAACTTGTCACTAGCTGTCGCTCGCTTCATGCTCACTTGTACTAGATGTGCTTGTTGCCTAAACATCCTGACACTTGAGCTATATGGTTGGTATATAATAGCATCCTTAGGTATACTACAACTATTTAAAACTGTAATGACTCATACGCGTGATCAACACGTGATCAGAGCTCGATCCCGGCTTCCTTCCAGTAGAGCCGTATAGCGTACGACATATGTCGTTTCTGTGGCTTTGCGGTGGTCAACAGCACAGACAGAGATGGAAATAATGGCTGATTGTTCTCCGCCGGTAGAACCAATGAAATCAAAGACGCGCCTCGACCGGTAGACTCATAGGCGTCGGCAACGCATTGGAACATGTTTCGTTGAGCGATCGCATATTGTGTCTTTTTATAGGAATTGTTGTGTGATTGTTATTGTTGTGGTTTCTGTAGTTACTGTTATACCTTACCATGGAGAGTACAAATGGCACGAGTGGAAGTACTGAAAGCCAGGGAACAAGTAGACGGCTTCGTAAAGCACTGAAGAGGGACGCGAAAGAAATCGTGCTCAACGTGTTCAATTATCTGAACAGAACTATGTCGCAGGGAGATGCACTCGCGCGTTGTGAAAGTATGACAGGCGTTCCAGAGTGGACCATTCGCAGGGTGTTGCATGAAAAGAAGAAAACTGGAGCTACTACTGATCCAAAGTTTAATTTTAAGTGACGAAAGGCCGTTAAATTGGATGACGATAGCAAAATGGCGTTAAGGCGATCCGTACATTCATTCTTCTTTAGGAATGAGATACCAACCCTCAAGGCTGTACATGCAGCGATCAACGAAAATGAAATTATACCCCAAATGAGCGTCGAGGTAATGAGGAAATCCCTGCACGAAATTAATTTTCGTTACGAAACGCGTAATCGGAAGTCAGTATTGATAGAGAGACCTGAAATAGTCGCCTGGCGTCGAAAATACCTACGCGAAATGATTGAATATAGGCGACAAAGCAGAAAAATCTATTATTTAGACGAGACATGGGTAAATGCAGGTCACACAGTTAAAAAAACCTGGATAGACAAAAACGTAGTGAGTAACCGACAAGCAAGCATTGAAGGTTTGTCAACAGGTCTTCGTGGACCGTCAGGGAAAGGTCAAAGATTGATCGTAAGTAACTCATATTGGTAGCGATAGTGGCTTTTTAGAAGAGTGTGACTTGATTTTCGTCTCTAAGAAAGGAGGTGATTACCATGACGAAATGAATGCCAGCTGCTTCGGGAGCTGGTTTCAAGGGGTGCTTCAGCGAGTTGAGCCCAACTCTGTGATCGTCATGGAAAATGCTTCCTACCATAGTCGTCGAGCCGAACGTGTACCGACTATGGGATCTCGAAAAAGTGACATGCAGCAATGGGTGCGCGAAAAAGGAATCCCGTTTGACGATTCATGTGTGAAAGCGGAATTGTATGAAAAAATTAAACAGCACAAACCTGCGAACATTAGTTACGTGACTGATGAGATGGCCCGTCAATGTGGTGTCACTCTGCTGCGGTTACCGCCCTACCACTGTGAACTGAACCCAATAGAGCTCATATGGGCTCAAGTGAAGGGTTATATTGCGCGCCATAACACAACCTTCAAATTACCAGACGTTAAGGTTTTACTTGAGACTTCCAGTAGTAACGCCCGAAGCTTGGCAGAATGCTATCCGTCATGTTGTGAAGGAAGAAACAAAAATGTGGCAGCTTGACCACCACATCGACACCATCATAGAGCCAGTTATAGTCAATTTCAACGAGGAAAGCGATAGCGACAGTCTATTACTGTCAGATGTAAGTGGAAGCGACGATGAATAAAGGTAATTCCCAAATTTTTTACTTACAATATGTTTCAAACCACTTGTAACGGTTTCACCGTCCGATTGTATTTATTAAATCACTCGATTATCATTTCAGAATCGCAAATCATTAATCCCATCTCTAGCTTTTTTTACTTGAAAGATTTTCCGCTTGGAGCGCTTGATGCGGAGTTCCTGATCTGCGATCTTCCTCGCATTTTGTAGAATGTGTGTCCGTATAGGACAAAATGATTGGGGCCACCCCCTTTCTCTTTCCCTTTCCCTTTGCCTTTGTCTTTGACTTTGCTTTTGCCTTTGTCTTTGACTTTGCATTGCTTGGCCTATCACTTCACCCATGCATGTGCCTTGGCAGCGCCATCGCCTTTAAGTTCAACTTCGCCTACAACTGGTTTTGAAGCCACTATATGTGAGGTCACCTCTCATAACTGGGACCTCCACTTCAAGCACCTGGCCATCCTCGCTTCAGTAAAGTCAAAATGGACCAGCGAAAGATAAGTTGATAGTTTTATAGCAGCGCCAAAGATGTAAAACTTATTTTGTTCTTTAAAACTTTAAAATTGTAATGTAATGAAAATGCTTTTTTTGTTAAATAAAATCTGTTAAATTTTTGTGTTCTGTTTGTTCTTCTATCCTGTAGCCATGCCATGGTCGACACACAGCTACACGCCTGAAGATGTCTTCATGCCACCGACTGAGCTACCGGAAGCTAATTGTAACCCCCTTTCTGTGATTGTGCAGAAAAGTTGGAATTTTCATTGCATTCCATCTTTTCTGGACTTTTTGCGGAAAGGAAGCATTACACACTCTTTATTAAGCATGTGTAGTATCGATATTTTTATTCCGATACTTTTAGTGGATCGGAACATCCCTACTTCAAGGACGCCTCAATGTCGCGATATGTCACATGTCTATCTTCAATGATGAGTTTGCGCACAGCATCGACGTTTTCCTGGGTGACTGCCGTTTTTGGTGCATCCACCCTGGGATCGTCGCTAAGACTCACCCATCCACGTTTGAATTCTCCATACCAACCGGAAATTGTCGACTGATGTGGCGCTTCGTTTCCGAAAACAGACACTAACTCAGCAAGGCGTTCTTCTTGCGATAATTGTCTCTGAAAGTTGTAATAAATTATGGCGCGAAAATGTTCTCGGTTGAGTTCCATTTTTCTAATGACTTGGTGACACTTAAACATTCACTGTAGTGAGAACACTGCACGTATTGTTGTGAAACTTTGAATTGAAGTTAACTAAAGAGTGACAGCTCGTTCAGACGACTCGGTCACGATCATTTAATCGAACCGGTAAAAGTATCGAATCTCGCAGTGGCGCAATATTTTAAATCTGCATATTCACACGATGCGGTCGTACCCCATATACGGGAAAACTGCCGATTCGTTCGGACTTGCATTCGGTTCGCGCCACTGGCAACCGTATGGTCGCATGCGGTTGTGTTCGGGAAAAAAACCGAATCGGCCTTCAGTGGCACGTACAATGTATATTGGCCATTTCACCTCCAGTCGCGATTCGATTATCTTGCCGAACGGCACTTGTTTTCGGCTTTAAATAGTTTGCTCATATTTATGGTATATACCTACATATATACAATGGAGAAAATAAATACGGAGCTGTTGATAAGTTTAGTGGAAGCGAGACCCGCTTTATGGGATAAAACACTTGACACATATAAAGACAAAAATTTAAAGTCGTCAGCATGGAGAGAGATATGTTCTCTGTTAAAGGAGAATTTCGAAGATATGGAACAAAAGGAGAGGCAGGCTTTTGGTAAGTATTTTATTGTTTATTTTGACATACATAAATTTACTAACCGATGGCTTCATCTTGCCAAGAAACAGAACCAGCTTCTGTTAGAAAATAGTCAGCAAAAGTTGTTCTTATGGAATTGGCAGATAGTCCTCCTCGTATATTTTGTGCTTTTGGTAAGTTGTCAAGGTGGATTTCTGGCAAATGAGCGTTTTCAAAATTAAACCCGTCTTTTTCTCGGACAAAATTATGTAACACAGTACACGCTTTTACTATCCATATTGCTGTTTCTAGTTTAACATCTAGAGGACGATGAAATATCCTCCATTTATTAGCTAAGATGCCAAATGCACATTCAACATATCCTCTAGCGCGAGTAAGTCGGTAATTAAATATTCGCTTTTTCTTGTCTAAATGTGTACCGCCAAAAGGCCTTAATAAATTGTCATGCAATCCGAAACCTTCATCGCCAATAAACACAAAGGGTACATTTATTTGTGTCTGTTCTAAAGGTCTGGGTGTTGGTATGTTTAAAGCGCCCTGTGTCAACTTTTTCCACAATGTAGATTCTTTCCAGATTGACGAATCACAATCTTTTCCATAGGACCCTATATTCACGTATATAAAACGATATTCTGAATCTACGACTGCTAATAAAACAATAGAGAAGTAATCTTTGTAGTTGAAGTACATAGAGCCAGTGTTATCGGGTTTTCTCAGTCTTATATGTTTCCCGTCTACCGCACCGAGGCAATGCGGGAAATTCGTTTTCATCCAGAATCCATTCGCTATTTCCTCCCATTTATCTGGCGTATCAGGGCATGCCATAAATTTAGTACCCATATTATTCCATATACTCCGAGTAACTTCTCTCACAATATTGCTAATTGTTGAGACACCAACTCGGTAGGAGTAATGCAGATCTTTATACGAACACCCAGATGCTAGATACCTGAAAGGAAGGAACGTTTTATTTTATTTGTTCCAGGTAAGCTGATTTTAAAAAAGTGGACATACATTCGAGACTCGTGGATGAAAGCATTGAAAAAACATAAAGACCAAAAAACAAGTGGCACATCGACCAAACCTTCAAGACTTTATATATATAATGAGCAGATGTCATTCCTGAAAAAAATTACAGATTCAACTGTTTGTCATGAAAACACTAATAATGAAAATAACACCGAGATAGAAGACTTGGATGCAGAAGTTATTGAAGAGAGTGTTCCACCTGAACAACCGAATATGGAAGCAAATCAGTCTGGTAGTACTCCCATCAGTACTTCTACTGCACGCAGAAAGAGGAGTATTAATGAAGTTGATGCCAAAATGATGCGATTCATAGACCATCAAATCAACTTATCCAAGGTTTCAACAGTCAAAGAGGATGAAAATCGTCATCTTACATTCTTCAAAAGTCTTCTTCCATCATTATCATCGTTTGATGAAGATGAAACTTTGGAATTTCAGTCGAGTGTGTTAAGTTTATTGCAAAATATGAGAGCAAAGAAGCGAAGGTTGGCCGATAATATTCAAATGCCATCGCGTACAATTGCCACTTATTACAATAATTGGCAAAATCATGATTATTACAGTCAGCCACAGCCACAAACAATTTCAAGAGTAACAACACCAATGACTAGTCCATATACTGCCGAACCGTCACCCTCTACACAGTCTGTTGCAAGCCAAGATTCTATTTTAGATCTAGATATTTCCAATTTTTGATTTGTTTATTTGTATATAAAATAAAGTTTTTAAAAAATGACACCTACCTTAAGCATATCACCAATTTTTCCTCAGCACTGATACATGTTCTCATATTTGTGTCTTCTCGAGTTAAGTCTTTTTTCACTCTATTAAGTAGGTCATCAAACGTAGAGGAAGACATCCGAAAATAATTGGAAAATTTAATTTCATCTCTTCTTAATTGACACATAAGTGTCCGGAAGGACCCCAAATTAAATCTTTCTCTAATAATAGGGTGTTCCCAATATCTCCTTATTACTCGTTTTTTACAGAGTCTACGATACCAATACATTAAAACCAACATATTTGCATTCATTGTGCCAAACTCAATCAACAACTGACAAGAAGCGTATCCGCGCAAAAATATTATACCGCATCGTGTGAACACTGGACCCGATTCGGTTAAAATGTCGTTTCGGTTAAATTCCCGTGCCGTACCGTATCGTGTGAACGAGTTGTGAGGTTAAGATTCAGTACTGACGTTCGATCCGCGCGGCCTACTATGTTTCTATATGCAAAGCTTAAAAGACAACCCTCATATATGGCGAATATACGAGCGCATTCACCAGATTTGTAATTGTTGAAGTCTGGTATAAATACGAGGCTTATTCAACTGAAACTCATCTTTGGTCAGGTTAGCCTTCTAATCACTTAAATGATGTTTTGATATATTAGTTGTGTTGATCAGTTCCTCCGCATGTTTTGCGTATCCATCTGTCAAGGCATAGTGTCTAAAATTTAAGACGAAAGAAATGGTGGATATTGGACCATAGTAGAAGAAGAAGAATTCTTCAAGCAGCAGCCACAAGAATTATTTCAGCAGGGTATACATCGATTGGTGAAATAGTGGGATATGTGCTTTCATAGTAGTAGTAATCATTTGGCAATAAATTTCTGGACCAATGATGGCTTTCAATTGAACAACCCTCGTATAAGCGTAATTTTTCAGGACACAAATTAGCGATTGATAGAAGACAATAATAATGATTTCAAGAATAAGATTGCTTCTACTGAGGCTCTAGGTTTATTTAGCTCAAGATGACGTTCACTTTTTTAGTTGTATAACATACGTCAACAATTTGGTGAATGATTTCATCATATCGAATTTAATTTCTTCAAAAATTGAGAATAAGTGTGATTCTTCTTTCCATAGTAATTGAGGCTAGATTTAACACTCATAGTAAACATGGTGGGTTAGTGATTGTAATTCGTGTTAATAAGAATAAATACAATTGTACCTCAGAACCAGACTAGGTTAAGTCCAAATAAGTAGTTTTGAGATAATTGTATTTGAAATATTTTTCTTTCATTGTATTGAATATGAATTGATATGAGTTAAATAGTCGCAACTTCCTTATTATTACAGATAGATGGACTCTGCATGCAGCAAATGAAAATTCACAATATCATCACAAGCTTAACATATTAAACTCATTTTTGACAAAAATGGACTTGACCTAGTCTGGCTCCGAGGTACAGACAAGTAGTATGACATCACTTTATTTTGGATAACACACTTGCACAATTTATAATTAGTACCTATCACATAACAGCTATTCCAGTACGTTCCACACATGGAATGTCAAAGATGTCAGCGTCGTATGAACAACTGCCAATCTCTAAACTTGCCAAATGTCAGCCTATAAATACAACCAATCCAGGAATTCGTGGATGAAAAACTAGCACAATTGACGGTGTATGTTCTCCTTGTATTATTGTATATTAGAGATGAAGATTTTGATATATTTTTTCTTTGAAAAATGAATGAAAATTTGTCTGTGCACAATCGCAAGTATTGGAAAGTATTGTATTACAGATTACACACATTTTAATTTCATCTTTTAATTTCTGCAAACTAAATCGAATACAGCGTGTAACGTTAGTAGTGGATCAACGGAAGTCAGGTGGTATTTGCAATTTTGTAAAATTTAGAAAAAAACGGGATATGTCAAAATCCATCAAGTCGTTTGGACTGTAGCTCGTAAAATAGAATTTCTTCTTTGCATGTATACTCCCCTGTCAAACATACAGATTTTTCAAGGTGAGACACTTAACGTAGCAAACTGAAATTTTCAGGGTTAATTCTACATGGATTGAAATAGTTTTTATAATTAAATGAATAATGAAATACAACCTCAATTTTTTTCACCGCCCTCCAAAGTTGAGGTAGGTATGGAAGAGATTTTTCACAAAAAATAAATTTAAGATTTTTTGTGTTGATTTCTAATAAGCTGTGTTAAAAAGTGACATAACCATTGCTAAAACCAGCCATTTACCTTATCTCAGAAAAAAAACCTGACTTCCGTTTATCCACTACTAACTTCACACCCTGTATAATTGTTGCTTGAAAATGTTAAAAATGAGCACGTTTTCGAAAAAGTGCATTTGGTGTGATAATTCAGATTACTTCAAATATCGATAGCTGCCTTATGTGAGAGTTTTCGTATAAATACAACAAATACAAACATTAGCTATTAAGTATGTACACACTTCCTATTAATTAGTAAACAAGTAATATCACAGACATTGATACATACAAAAAATGATTGCTATGGATACATATAACATATTAGACGTTTAGTAGAAACGACAGTAATGAGACGTCATAAAAACACAATTCTATAACTGTACCAGACAATAATATCACTGATCAACATCCAAAAAATATCCTAAATAAAATCACCAAAATATTACTATTTTTAATGTGCTAAAACCGGAATGAAACTTATTTTTTCAATATTAGCTCAAGTTTTAGAGATACGGTAATTATATGTGTTCCTGCTGTGACAGTGTTAATATACTGTAATTCACAAGAATGCACGTGCTACATTTTTATATTCGGCAAGGAAAGATGATGTCATCGGCATGATTGTGTTACGTTATACATACGTATACATTATATTGTTTTATATTAGCCATTTTTTCCTCAGTTGGCTGACAGCGTTCATGCAAGATGTCTCGAAAGTGTGTAAACAATCCAGATCAGTTTTGTTACGTATGTGGTGATGTGACTTTTGCGTCTCAGAGACGGTCTATTACTCCACTAATAACAAAGGCATATCAGCTTTATTTCGGTTGTAAACTAGGTGATCACGACAAACAGTGGGCACCCCACATCTGCTGTAATACATGTGCTTCAAGTCTGAGGAGCTGGTTAAATGGCAAAAAACGGTCTATGCGCTTTGCTGTCCCAATGATTTGGAGAGAGCCTACAAATCATATTAATGATTGTTACTTTTGCATGGTACCTTGTGTTGGACAAGCCACAGGTATGTCCAAGAAAAAAAAATCGGTTATTAACTACCCAAACATACCATCTGCGATGAGACCTGTGCCTCACAGTGACGAAAATCCTATTCCAAAACCCCCAGAATCCTACACTTGCGAATCGGAAAACGAATCAGATCATGGCGATCGAGTGACTCGTCAGGAAGAAGATATGCCATCAACGTCAAGAGATTCTGATTTTATACCGAGCACGTCATGCCACCAACCGCAAAAATAACACAGTCAGAATTAAATGATCTTGTAAGAGATTTAGAACTTCCAAAATGTAAGGCAGAGTTACTTGGATCAAGACTGCAGCAGTGGAACTTGTTAGAAGACGATGTTTCGGTATGTGTTTTTCGTAAACGCCACAAAGACTTAGAACCATTTTTCAATATGGAGAATAACTTGGTTTTCTGCCGTAACATTAACGGCTTACTGGCAGTTTTAAATATAAACTATAACCCAGAAGAATGGAGATTGTTTATAGACAGTTCAACATTGAGTTTAAAGGCAGTGTTATTGCATATTGGAAATATTTTACCACCTCTTCCTGTAGGGTATGCAGTTCACATGAAAGAATCATATGACAATATGAAGTACCTATTGACATGCATAAAATACGATGAGCACCAATGGCATATTTGTGGCGATTTGAAAGTTGTTGCACTTTTACTTGGGCTGCAGCTAGGCTACACAAAGTTTTGCTGTTTTTTTGTGTGAATGGGACAGTCGGGCAAAGGCACTTCATTACACGAGACAAAACTGGCCTGTTCGTCAATTCCTAGAGCCAGGTCAAAAAATGTACACCATATGCCATTAGTAGATTCGAAAAAAATTTTATTACCACCACTGCATATCAAGTTGGGCCTAATGAAAAACTTTGTCAAAGCATTAAATAGAGATGGGTCAGCTTTTCAATACCTGCGTCAGAAATTTCCAAGACTAAGTGAGGCAAAGGTTAAAGAAGGTATTTTTGTTGGGCCACAGATTCGAAATATTTTGAAAGATACACAGTTTGAAAACACTTTAACAGGTATTGAAAAAACTGCTTGGAATGATTTCCGTCTGGTGGTCACTAATTTCTTGGGAAATAGAAAAGCTGACAACTATAAAACCCTTGTCAAAAATATGCTGTCATCGTATCAAAAGATGGGCTGTAATATGTCTCTTAAGATACATTTCCTACACTCACACCTGGACTTTTTTCCTGACAATTGCGGAGCCGTAAGTGATGAGCATGGCGAACGTTTTCATCAGGATATTTCAACAATGGAAAAAAGGTACCAGGGAAAGTGGAATCCTTCCATGCTTGCAGACTACTGTTGGACTCTTGGTAGAGATGCTCCAGAAACGATCCATAAAAGAACAGCAAAAAGACAGCGCATATAGTGATTCTTATAAGTATATGAATCTTGTTACTTTTTTTAATATATCCTTAAAAATAAAAAGTTTTTTTTCTAAACCGCAACTAATTTTTTTATTTCATTGTCATTTTTGGATTCAGCGCCCCAAAATTAACAAAGAAGTGCACTTTTCCCACAAGATACAATTAAAAAACTAAAATTTGTTGTCCAGTGATTTCACTAAAAAGCCATAACAATACAAATTATGATTTGCTTTTTATATTACTCATAATTCCATATGTTACTCATTATTTTTCCATATTTGATGACTGCATTTCACATTGTTAAAAAATGTAATCTTTCTGATTATTCACTTATTGACTCAACCGTGTCCGTTGTTTATTACGTATCGACCTTTTTGCTTTGTTACTTACATTTAGGAACACGGCAATGATTCTAATACAGTACTCCTGACTCCTACCACCTCTTCACACCAAACTCACTCCCATACGCGCTCAACACATGCTGGTACTTCAACAGTCTAGTTTGATTCTTCGCCTTTTCCAATATTTCGTTGGTCTTGTCGTCGTCGAAGAATGTGCCCTTCTTGATGCTCTTCTCCAATTCCTCAAGCACCTTGCTTTTCTTCACCGGCTCAAACGGAACGTACTCCTTCGGCTTCTCGATCTTTAACTCTTTCATTTTCTTCCGCATCTCAAATCGCAACTTGTCTACCTGTGATAATAGACGGATCTATTATATTCGACTTAAGGCGAGGCTGAATATACAGCGAAAACCGAATTTGTCTGACGGCTTGAACCGCCTCGTGTACGAGAAAGAAGCGCGAGCAGTGTGTATCCAAACATGTTGGAAAGAGATAGAAGCCAAGAGGGAGGTCTGTTCGAACATTTAATTTGATATTTAGTTTTTATTTTGATTGGAATCTTTTAACTCAAATTCTGCTGGTGATAAAATTAAGACATCCTAAGTTATTGTTACATTTTGCGAGCCCCTTCCCACTTCAAGATTTGTATCAAAATATGCCTTTATAAACTAAACATGACGAAACTATTCACTTCTAAAACAATTTATTTTCGCAAAAACATTTTAGATACATTCTAGTCGTAAAAAATACATATTTGAAATGACTTCGACCTATAACTAATAGAACATCTGAACAAATAAACAATGTGCGAATAAATGCGCGAAGTTAACAAAGCAACAATTGAAAGATTACCATTGGGTAACATCACCTTTATTTTTTATTACGGCTGAAATTCTTTGGGGCATAGTGTTAACCAAGTTTTGGCAAAAATTTGGTGTAAAACGATCCCATATTTCTTGAAGTTTTGGTTTCAGTTCGGTGATTGTACGAGCAGGATGTTGTCGTAGAACCTTTTTCATCTCGTGCCACAAAGTTTCAATAGGTGACAGATCTGGACTGCTAGAAACCCATTTCAAAAGTGGTACATTATTTTCTTCCATCCATATTATAGCCTTTTTTGAGGTATGGCACGCTGCACCATCTTGCTGAAACACAAAATCTTGGCCGGATGTCAAACATTCTTCCATCACTGGTAAAAGCGATTCTTCTAAAATTGCCGAATATTTGTTTGTATCCACATTTCCATCAATAAAATGAAGTCTTCCTACTCCTTTTGATGACATACTGTCCCAGACCATAATGGATGCTGGAAATTTCACTTTCCTCTTCAGACAGTCAACATGGAATGCTTCATGTTTTTTGCGAATAACTCTACTGCGACTGTCACCAGCACAAACTTCGAATCGGGCCTCATCACTCCATTGTATTGCACACCATTGTCTATGTTCTTTAGCCCATCTAAGCCGATTTTTCTTTTGCAGTGGAGTTAATAGTGGCTTTTCTTTGGCCTATAAACAAGTTGCGCAACTTTAGGGTTTTTACTTCACTTTTTTTTATAAGAAAACTTACCTTGCAAGTGCTAAATCCCAGTTTTTGGGCCTCTCTATGAGTTGTGGACCTCGAAATTCTCCTTCCAACAGCGTCACTCCGCAGAGCACTTAATCATAAATAATTGGCACGCCTGTTTTTCACGATTATTTTTCTTAATGCTCTTCAGTCGGCATTTGTGATATTAGTTTTTTTCACATATCGTGGCTTCATATTAACTGAACCAGTTACGTTATATTTTCTAACAATATTTCTCACACTGTACCGCGATAAGTCTAACAAAGTTGCAATTTTTGAGTTTGATTTCCGAGAATTAAAAAATTTAATTATCAGTAACCGAATTTTCTCACTAATAACCTTTCCTCTGCCCATTTTGAAATACCTTAACTACCCAAAACTATTTTAAACGTATTCTGACAGCTGTGATTAATGAAAACAATTGTCATGGCTTTTATTTTTCACAGCCACCTATGCGTTATAGACTTATTTTGCATTGAAATGAAAATAGGTTGATATGCTGTCATTGCAACATGTGTTATGTTTATGCTGCAAATTTGATTAGGGAGTGATAAAGTTGGTGTTTTCTACTATATATTATCAAAATATGCATTGTTAATATTTTAAACCTATAACACCCTGCTACCTTTTTATTATTTGTGTTTGATAAGAAAAAAACTAAGATTTCAATAGTTGGGACAACTGAAGAGGGAAGGGGCTCGTATATCTACTGTCATTCCATCTTTCCGTGGTATTTTGTTGAGCGTCTAATATAAATGCCAGTACCCCGTATTTTTCTTACTTCATAAGATTGTTTTCTCTTTTGCAGGCCCTATTAATATACAGGGTGGCCAAATGAAAAGGTCGTACCTCTATTTGTGATTCTCTTGGTATGTTTTGAGAAAAATGCGCGGATATGTTAATTTTGATTTTAGGGGATGTAGCCGTACAATACAGGGTGATCCAAAAATATGATATTGCGTTACACTTTAGATTTTCAAATGGAAACGCCCATATTTTTAATTTTTAGATTTTTCATGAAGTTTTTAGTGACTTTTGTATAATTCAATCGTTGTGAAGTTATTTGAATATTAAAGTTCGACTAACTTAATACTGATAATAATGCAATACACGGTGAAAAAATAATAATCATGGATTACTACCCAACTAACAATTATCACTCCTATTAGAGTTGCAGGAATGATTATACAGTATTCCTTACACAGCATTGTATACTGTAAGAACATTGGCAAAACCATCTTAGAACAGCTATACAAGCGGAATGAGCACACCTAATAGGTCACTTCAGTCATTTAAGAGGTTGCAACAAAAGTGTATGCCTCTTGCAGCCGCTATAGGACATTTGCGTCAGTGCAAGATTCAGTTTTTGTCAACTATACAACTATTCTGTTACGTGATTCTACTTTATTGCAACCAAACTATTTCTTATGTATTGTATAGACGAAGTAAAGAATATATATAACTAACACAATACAGTCATCTTGTCTACTTACATATCGGCCATTGTGAATTTCATACACAGGTATATGATAAACTTCTACACTGTAATATAGGGCTATTGAATTACTTGCGCAGCAAATTCTGTTGTGATTAGCGTGCAAAGTAGTTACGCAATTTCTACGGGCTTCGTATTTGATTCATATTTTGATAATGATCAAAAGTATGTCTAGATTTTTAAGATGGAAAACTGAACTTATCTGCGTTAAATCTTCCACAAATCCTATATTTAGACACAATTACACTAATGTTTATCACGTTATATATGTAATTTCGAACTGAAACATAATTATTTAATATCAAATAGAGGAATAAATGTCTGCCCAATATGGCGGGTGGTTGTGTATAATCATGGCATCGCCCATGTTGTCTTTAGTTTATTAGAATATTTTGGTGTTGCCTGCAGGTGTTATACAACAATTTGACAAATGTCAGAAATGAAATACCGGCAGAGTCGAATGATTTACCTAGAATTTGTACCAGATCTATATCTCCTGTTTGAACAGTTGATAAAACCTTTTTAACCAATATGCATGCGTTGTTTGTCTTAAAACATTGGTTATGGCATTTTAACAAAAATATGACAGCAGAAAGTTAGGTTATGATGAAGTTGTATACCAACATATTTAGCATATGTAAAGCCTTTAACAGTTACTAAACAACAGTTGTATAAGTGCTTCCGTTAGGAGCAATTTGTTGGCTAAAGTAGTAAATTTGCACAGCAAAACAACAAGGCTCGGGTTTGTTTTATAGACGTTACCATGGATGCCACAACACAACCATTTTGACTAACCTGCAAATATGCCGTATACACGTTTATGCAACAGTTGAATATTTGTCCTATAAGGTGTTGTGTAACTATGCTATACGAATATTTTAAACAAGTCATTTTAGAGCAAATATGTTGCAGAAAGCAAATTTGCATTCCACACAACATTAAGCCAGCATTTTGGTGTTCAGGCAACAACAATAGAGAGCTTTTATGGCTGAACGGTTCTTTTACCAAAAGCTTATAGCACTACTTTGCTAGTTGGGTAGCAAGAACATTGAGCATCAGTCAGTGTCATCGTATGTCATAGAAACATTTCCCTCAAAATATACCAGGAAAGTCACAAATGGGAGTGCGGTCTTTCTTTTTATATCACGTCCTATAAAAAACAACACCGTGAGACATTTACCTTGGTCTCCTCCTTAAGCATGGCTTCCTTCTGTCTCTCCTTCATCCTCTTGCGTTCCTCCTCGTCCCTAAGCATGCGTTGTTCCTCCAGCAACTTGAGCGGATCTTCCAACGGCACCCACTCCGGGAACTCCCTGTGCGGCGGCGTCGGTTCCCTTTTTATCTCGATCGGCGGCCGCTTTTTCACGCGCTCCTTCACTTCGGGTTGCGGCTCGTCGTACACGCGCCGTTTGATGACGATCTCCTCGTCGTATTTCGGTCTCGGTTTCGGCGGGGCCTGCGGAGGCGGGGAGGGGCTGTCGGATGGTGGGCGACGTCTACGGGAGGGCGGCAGGTCCTCCTCCGTGGCTTCGAATTTGAGTTGGCCATCCTCGGTGATCTGCGAGTCGCCCGGGAGGAACATGGCCGCGGAATCATCCTCGCCCATCACCAGGCCGGGGATCAGCGTCGGCTCGCCGTCCATGAGGATCGTGACACCTGGCGTGTAGTTTGCTGTGCCTAAGGAAGCGGCATGAACAGTGTCTTTGTCAAAAGCGATTTACTGCTACCGACAAAAATGCTACAAATGGTAAAGGTTTTCATACATTAATATGTAAATTAACGACGCATCTCCCTTTTTAACGCGCTTTTATTAACACCCCAACGGGCCCAACGGGCCACTTTAGGTCTATTTAACATCACTAATACGTAAAAAGAAGGTGGTAGACAAGGACCAGTCGACCGAGGCAGTACCACCCGCTAGCTTTTCTTATAAATGTCCGCATGTTTCCACACCTAAGCTATGCAGTCGGTTATCTACCAAAACAAAGAAATTAATGATGATGGATCCCTCGAGCACTAAAAACTCCGGACGTAAACTCACTCCACTCTCGGAATGTCCGGGTGGAGGGTGGGCTCGAGGGAACAACATCGAAGATAAAATTTGTTTTTCGAACATCTGCGGGATCAACAGCAACATTGATGCTGTTCATCACTACCTGCAATCCAATCGTCCCGCCGTGCTTTTCTTGGCGGAGACAAAAATTTCAGAGTCTGCACCGATTAACCATCTCAACTTCCCAAACTACGAGGTGCACTCCAATCTGAGAAAGAACGGGAGAATTGTGGCTTTTGTCCGCAGCACTCTTTCCTGCTCCAGGTATCTTTCTCTGGAATCAGACCGGAAGGATATTCTGTGGCTTCGCCTCAACTCCAAAACATCACCCAAATTTATTTGCTGCCTTTATCGCTCTCCATCGAACCATAACTGGGATGACCTACTCGAATACCTCGCCGTCCAGATCGACTTCCTGAACATCAATCACCCCGCTTCAGAGGTAGTTCTTCTCGGTGATTTCAATGCCCATAATGAGCTTTGGTTGGGCTCAAATAAGACCGATGCAGCAGGTCGTGCAGTCGAAGCGTTCGCTCTTACTCAAGGGCTGACCCAGCTGGTGACGAGCCCTACTTCTTTCCCCGCGTCTCGTCACACGCCAGTAGTCTGCTGGATCTCTTTCTGACCACGCATCCTGTCCCATACAGCACTGCTGTCCTGTCCCCCCTGGGTAACTCAGATCACGGTGTTGTGGAGGTTAGGTTTCGGTCAGAAGCCGCTGTGGCCGCAGAAACTCGCACAGGCCGCAAAACTTGGCATTACGGACATGCCGACTGGGAGGGGCTCAGAGACTTCTTCTCCAGCTTTCCTTGGAGAGATGTCTGTTTCACTGACGCGGATGCGTCGACTGTCTGTTCTTCAATAACCGAAATTATCCACGTCGGAATGGAGGAATACATCCCTCACACAGTGAAAGTGCCTAAACCAGGGTCCAACGGCTGGTTCAACAAATCGTGTGATATTGCTCGCCAGCAGAAGATCAAGGCGCACAGAACCTTCTTACAAAACCCCACTGTAGAGAACAGACAAGCCGACGTCGAGTCCAGAAACAAATGTTACGAAGCGGATCGCAATGCCAAAAACCAGCACGATAGAAAAGTTAGGCACAAGCTAATGTCGCAGCGCAATGGCAGTCGGTCTTTCTGGACGCTGACCAAGCAGATTGAAAAGAACACAGTAGCCTCCCACCACTTACTTGTCAGGATGGATCTACTGTATTCGACTCAAAGGCCAAGGAGGAAGTGCTAGCTAAGATCTTTGCTGCCAACTCCACCATGGACGTCTCCTCCAACACCCAAGTGCCGTCAATCCAAAGGGTTCCCTACACCATGCGGGAGGTACCATTCAGGCATAAGACCGTAAGACGAGTGCTCTTGTCCCTCGACATCAACAAAGCTTCTGGTCCGGACTTGATTCTTGCCATTGTACTGAAGAGTTGTGCAGCGGAGCTTGCTCCATTTCTTTCGCATCTCTTCCAGATATCTTATGAATCCGGCACCTTCCCAGAAAACTGAAAATTTGCTCATGTCCAATCCATCCCAAAAAAAGGATCTAACACCGACCCATACAACTATAGGCCTGGAGCTCTGCTTTCTGTTATAAGTAAGGTGATGGAGAGGTGCATAAATCGCGAGCTTCTGGACTACCTCGAACGTCACAGCTTGATTAGCGACAGGCAGTATGGTTCGATCCACAGGGGACCTCCTAGCTTTTTTCTATCGCTACACCAACGGGCTTTGCTCCCCATAGCTCCCTTCCATGATGCCGCCGCGTGATGTGCCTGCCACACAGACCCGCCTGACTTTGGCGTCCCATCCTAACCGTGTCGAACTTCGTACATACAGAACTGGCCGATACGACCGCTCCTTTGACTCGAAGGTGTCCAGATTGTGGAACAATCTACAAGAGGAAGCTTTTCCCAGCTCTACTAACCTTAGGCAGTTCAAAAATCGTATTAACAAAATTTCTTTGGGATCATCATAGCAGCCGCGGTGTTCCGGCATTTAGGCTTCTGCCTGCGCGGCTGCTTCGATGTATATATATATATATATATAAAAAGGACCGATGACAATGCACTATCATGTCCACAAAAAACTAATTGATAAATGGAACTGAAAAATGAAAAATAATAATAGTTTAAAAAAACAAAAAAGTACGAAAATAATTACAAAGAGTTTATATTACAGTAGTAGATGGTCAAACAATCACTCATAATTAATGGCCTCAAAATAAATTGCCAATAGAATGATTTTAACATTTAATATATCAAGTTACCACACGCTTTTTACTATGAATTGAATTATTGTGTTAATAACTTAAATTTTGTTATACTTTTATTTTGAGGTCATTAATTATGATTGATTGTTCGACCATCTGTAATATGAACTCTTTGTAATTAATAAAAGCGTGTTTTTTTAGTTTTTTAAACTAATGAAACACCCTGTATCTTCGAAACGGCTGATCCGATTTAAACAAACTTGGGCTAGTTAAAAAGAGCTATTCCTGGGCTACAAATGTTATAAGATTTGAAGTCTTGTTAGTTTAACATGTAGCCGCTAGAGGACTTTTTCGACATTCCGACAGAAATGATTAATTTTCTCAAAAAATTAAATACATTGGTATTCTTTTTTATGTAAAAGTAATCTAAACAAGTTAGCAAAAACTGCATCTCGATATCTTGTTCCTAGTCTAACATTTCGCCGCTGTGCCGTCGGGATCCCCAGAAAATCGCGGCAACCAGTAGCGCGCTTGTCAGTGACAAACTATGAATAATTACACTGATCAACAGCCAAAAAATATTCTAAATAAAATCAACGAAATATTACTATTTTTAATGTGCTAAAACCGGAATGAAACTTATTTTTTCAATATTAGTTCAAGTTTTAGAGATACGGTAATTATATGTGTTCCTGCTGTGACAGTGTTAATATACTGTAATTCACAAGAATGCACGTGCTACATTTTTATATTCGGCAAGGAAAGATGATGTGTACATACGTGTACATTATATTGTTTTATATTAGCCATTTTTTCCTCAGTTGGCTGACAGCGTTCATGCAAGATGTCTCGAAAGTGTGTAAACAATCCAGATCAGTTTTGTTACGTGTGTGGTGATGTGACTTTTGCGTCTCAGAGACGGTCTATTACTCCACTAATAACAAAGGCATATCAGCTTTATTCCGGTTGTAAACTAGGTGATCAAGACAAACAGTGGGCATCCCACATCTGCTGTAATACATGTGCTTCAAGTCTGAGGAGCTGGTTAAATGGCAAAAAACGGTCTATGCGCTTTGCTGTCCCAATGGTTTGGAGAGAGCCTACAAATCATATTAATGATTGTTACTTTTGCATGGTGCCTTGTATTGGACAAGCCACAGGTATGTGCAAGAAAAAAAAATCGGTTATTAACTACCCAAACATACCATCTGCGATGAGACCTGTGCCTCACAGTGACGAAAATCCTATTGCAAAACCCCCAGAATCCTACACTTGCGAATCAGAAAACGAATCAGATCATGGCGATCGAGTGATTCGTCAGGAAGAAGATATGCCATCAACGTCAAGAGATCCTGATTTTATACCGAGCACGTCATGCCACCAACCGCACAAAATATCACAGTCAGAATTAGATGATCTTGTAAGAGATTTAGAACTTCCAAAATGTAAGGCAGAGTTACTTGGATCAAGACTGCAGCAGTGGAACTTGTTAGAAGATGATGTTTCGGTATGTGTTTTTCGTAAACGCCACAAAGACGAACCATTTTTCAATATGGAGAATAACTTGGTTTTCTGCAGTAACATTAACGGCTTACTGGC
The DNA here is from genome assembly GCA_963669975.1 of Acanthoscelides obtectus. NCBI lineage: Eukaryota > Metazoa > Arthropoda > Insecta > Coleoptera > Chrysomelidae > Acanthoscelides > Acanthoscelides obtectus. Next base: position 14,774,387 of record CAVLJG010000007.1, on the reverse strand, counting down.
GGCTTTAAATATAAAATATAACCCAGAAGAATGGAGATTGTTTATAGACAGTTCAACATTGAGTTTAAAGGCAGTGTTATTGCATATTGGAAATAGTTTACCATCTCTTCCTGTAGGGTATGCAGTTCACATGAAAGAATCATATGACAATATGAAGTACCTATTGACATGCATAAAATACGATGAACACCAATGGCATATTTGTGGCGATTTGAATGTTGTTGCACTTTTACTTGGGCTGCAGCTAGGCTACACAAAGTTTTGCTGTTTTTTGTGTGAATGGGACAGTCGGGCAAAGGCACTTCATTACACCAGACAAAACTGGCCTGTTCGTCAATTCCTAGAGCCAGGTCAAAAAAATGTACAGCATATGCCATTAGTAGAATCGAAAAAACTGTTTGAAAAAACTGCTTGGAATGATTTCCGTCTGGTGGTCACTAATTTCTTGGGAAATAGAAAAGCTGACAACTATAAGACCCTTGTCAAAAATATGCTGTTATCGTATCAAAAGATGGGCTGTAATATGTCTCTTAAGATACATTTCCTACACTCACACCTGGACTTTTTTCCTGACAATTGCGGCGCAGTAAGTGATGAGCACGGCGAACGTTTTCATCAGGATATTTCAATGGAAAAAAGGTACCAGGGAAAGTGGAATCCTTCCATGCTTGCAGACTACTGTTGGACTCTTGGTAGAGATGCTCCAGAAACGATCCATAAAAGAACAGCAAAAAGACAGCGCATATAGTGATTCTTATAAGTATATGAATCTTGTTACTTTTCTTAATATATCCTTAAAAATAAAAAGTTTTTTTCTAAACCGCAACTAATTTTTTTATTTCATTGTCATTTTTGGATTCAGCGCCCCAAAATTAACAAAGAAGTGCACTTTTCCCACAAGATACAATTAAAAAACTAAAATTTGTTGTCCAGTGTATTATGATGTAGATTCCTTTATACAGGGTGGTTCAAAAATCAATCCCAGTTAAGTCTTATGAAAATAATGATATTGAGCTCAATATTCCTTAATTAAATGGCCCATTAAAACTCTCCTTACGTCTAGAATCTGAGCTTCATTCGCTTACCGTCATCATCAAGGATAGTCTGCCCAGGTACGAACACCTCAGTATCATCAGTCTTCACCATTTGTCCAGTAATAAACCGTTCTTTCCCATTGCTGGGCAACGTCATCCTGACACCGGATACTTTCATCAATTCACACATTTCTCCGCTTTCCAAATGCTTGATGACCTCTGGAATCTCCTTCATGGTTGGAAGCTGATCCAGGACTTCCTGACCCCCTTGCTTGAGCTTTTCGGCGACGTTGGTGGTCTTCTCCATGTCGTTCACCGCCATCGGGATGTCTTCTTCGTCCACCGTTTCCTCCTGGGATTAACGATAATATTCATCGGCTTATCTAGAGCAATTCTATTTATATGAGCCGGCTTCTCCGAAATGGTTGTCTGTTGTTAAAAAGATTATCTCTTCATATATTGAAGGAGTTCTTAAGACTGGTACCTCATATGCAGATCTGATCTCTGACTACAAGCTAGTATTAAATATAAACACCATTTTATCCGAGGTGAAATGTATAACCTTTAGGGATTTTAAAAACATTGATGTAATTAAATTCAAACAGGATGGAAGGACGGAAGAAATGCTGTATATTACTGATATTATCTCCAAAATTCTAATCCCTTCTGGGGTGCTAATTGAGCTCTTCAACTTTCACGACCGTATTCGAACAGCTCGTGTCACCAAAAGAGTTGGTTAACTTTTGTCCTTAAGGTCATTCTTGACGTGGGAGACGCTTTAGTGAAATTTTGTCACAAACTATCAGATGCATATTCTACCGCGTATAAATAGTTAGCCTCCATTCTAGGTAAGCTTGGGTTCAGCTGAGAGTGATGAATATTTGTCCCCAGAAACACATTGAAATACCCTATTACCATGTTGAATTATTACATAAAGGATGTGTATTGATTATAAATACCAAGTGCATCCCCTTAGTAGAACATCCTAAAAATCTGGGTGTTATGCTAGACTCTGACTTGAAATTTGGTTGACACATCAGTTACCTGTCAAAAAACTCATGCCAAATTGAGACGTTTATACAGATCCATTTTAAAATTTAAGACTAGGAAAAAAGTAGTTGGTAGCTTGGTTCTGTTATCTTTGCAATACTCTCTAATTATGTCCTATTCTTATTTGGATTCGTCGGGTCGGTATAGGTTACAGAACATTCAAAACAACTGCTGAAGGTTTCTGTTTGGTATCTTCGAAGATTCAATATTTAAATTGGTTGAAGATGGAATCAAAATTTGTTTATGCTATGAAGGAGTTTGTCCATAAAGTAGTTCGCACTAAAAATCCATCGCATTTTTTAGAACAGCTGGTACCAAGAGGTAACATTAATCAGTACACTACTCAGCCCTTTCAGGAGACTTGTTCAGAAACAACTGATATCACTTTGTCTACTTACTTTTCTTTTTCTTCTTCTTCTTATTTTTTGTTTTCGTATAATGGGGAGAGTCGACGTTGCCAGATTGATTACCGGTAGGGTCGTTTGACTGACTGTTTTATCAGAGGTTTGTGTTGAACATAGTCTTTTATGAACCGACAACGCCGTTGCGTGGGATGTGCAGAGTCAATCTACTTGACGCCATTCTTTGGAAATCGGTTCAGTGGTGGCGGAGATATGAGTAATATATAAAAAATCCAAGCGATCAAACTTCGGCTTACCCATTTTATGGCTAATATTTGCGGTGGGTCAACATTTTCAAAAATTTCCACCATTTATTTTAGAGCAAAAGCGAGGATTCTCCTAAAGGGCCTAAATATTTTAGAAAATTGTCAAAACTATGTCAATAATCACACGCAGCATGTGTATCAAAGATTTCTAATTTGGACGTAATATAAATATTATATTATATATAAATATTTGCTCCTGATTCTTATAAACATGGTGAGTATGTTTGTGTTCCTGAAACTTTTATGATTCATAAGCCTTGTATGCTCATAATAGAACATTTACATTACAGCCTGTATATTATCTTCAAGCAGATTTGCAGATTCGAAAGAAACATTGCGCGGTTTTCTAGAATTTTTTAGTTTCAACAATTTTCGTCTTGAATTCCAACCTTCTAATCGACAATCTGATTGGTGTCCATTATTAATTTTTGGGCAAAATCGAGGATTTTCCTAAAGGGCATGAAGATTTTAGAAAACTGTTAAAACTATGTCAATAATCACACGCAGCATGTGTATCCAAGATTTCTAATTTGGACGTATGGTATGATATTTGCTCCTGATTCTTATAAACATGATAAGTATGTTTGTGTTCCTGTAATTTTTATGATTCATAAGCTTTGTATGCTCACAATGAAACATTTACATTACAGCGTGTATACGAGCCCCTTCCCACTTCAGTTGGCCCACTTCAAGATTTGTACCAAAATATGCCTTTATAAACTAAACATGACGAAACTATTTACTTGTAAAATAATTTATTTTCTCAAAAACATTTTAGATACAATCTAGTCGTAAAAAATACATATTTGAAATCACTTAGACCTATAACTAATAGAACATCTGAACCAATTAACAATGTGCGAATAACTGCGCGAAGTTAACAAAGCAACCATTGGTAACATCACCTTTATTTTTTATTAGGGCTGAAATTCTTTGGGTCATAGTGTTAACCAAGTTTTGGCTAAGATTTGATGTAAAACAATCCCATATTTCTTGAAGCTCTTGTCTCAGTTCGGTGATTGTACGAGCAGGATGTTGTCGTAGAACCTTTTTCATCTCGTGCCACAAAGTTTCAATAGGTGACAGATCTGGACTGTTAGAAACCCATTTCAAAAGTGGTACATTATTTTCTTCCATCCATTTTATAGCCTTTTTTGAGGTATGGCACGCTGCACCACTTGCTGAAACACAAAATCTTGGCCGGATGTCAATCATTCTTCCATCACTGGTAAAAGCGATTCTTCTAAAATTGCCAAATATTTGTTTGTATCCACATTTCCATCAATAAAATGAAGTTTTCCTACTCCTTTTGATGACATACTACCCCAGAACATACTGGATGCTGGAAATTTCACTTTTCTCTTCAGACAGTCAACATGGAATGCTTCATATTTTTTTGCGAATAACTCTACTGCGATTGTCACCAATACAAACTTCGAATCGGGTCTCATCACTCCATTGTATTGCACACCATTGTTGAGGTGTCCATTGTCTATGTTCTTTAGCCCATCCAAGCCGATTTTTCTTTTGCAGTAAAGTTAATAGTGGCTTTTCTTTGGCCTATAAACAAGTTGTGCAACTTTAGGGTTTTTACTTCACTTTTTTTTATAAGAAAACTTACCTTGCAAGCGCCAAATCCCAGTTTGTGGACCTCTCTATGAGTTGTGGACCTCGAAATTCTCCTTCCAACAGCGTCACTCCACGGAGCACTTAATATATTATCAAAATATTCATTGCTAATATTTTAAACCTATAACACCCTGCTAAATTTTTATTATTTGTGTTTGATAGGAAAAAAACTAAGATTTCAATAGTTGGGCCAAGTGAAGTGGAAAGGGGCTCGTATTATCTTCAAGCAGATTTGCAGATTCGAAAGGAACGAGCGCGGTTTTCTAGAATTCTTTAGTTTCAACAATTTTCGTCCCGAATACCAACCTTCTCATCGACAATCTGCTTGGTGTCCTCTTCAAACTTATCCCAGTCCATATTCTCAACGCATGTGCTAAGCATCAGCTTCCAGTCCGCGGACCCTTCGCCCTTTTTCTTCTTATTCCGTTTATTGGCCATCCTCATCATTTCCAATTCCCACTCTTCAACGCCGGACTCTTTGGCCTCGAACAGTTTCGCTATGGACATGGTCTCCTTGCCGTGATGATGTTCTTGCTCCACGAACTCTTTCGTCCAACCGCTACCTAAAATAAAAAAAAGGTATAATTACTTATTTCGGGAACTTCATGACTATTGAACCAACGTTTTAGACGTTTTTACTTACCTCTGTATAGTGGTACATTATCGTTGAACGGTGCCACAGGTATGGTAACCTTCATCCCGTTCGACATCTTCACCACTATTTTTTCGCTGCGTTGCGCCATGGTGATGTCGACGATGCTCTTGTCCTTAAGTGCGGCTTCCATCTGAGAACTGATCACCAAGGTGCACCTTTTGTCCGGAACCTCGTAGATGTAGTGTTGGCCTTTACCCTTAGGCTTCCTGGAGAGCAGGCTCTGCAGGTAGCCGTGGTTCTCCATGTTGTCGTCCAAGAACGGCTCCACGTATTTTTCGTCTTCGTGTCTTCGGACTCGTTTTTTGATGACTGGGACTCCTTGAAATAATTAGAAGCTGTCAACAGAGTGACGGCAAACCACTGGAAATATTGCATGAGACAATCGAAAGAAAGATATGGGATATAATAATAATAATAATATTTATTCGCCAAAATACAAAAAATGGGCAAATAAATATGAAAAAACCACAGAAGGCATCGCCTGTGTGTGGTTTATATCTTAATAACTAACAATCAATCATATATGTGTATAACAATTATTGTTAAATCTAAAAGGTATTAATGTAATTGGAATTTTGTAGTTTTAGTTTTCTATATAATTATGTATAGTCATTTGCTGCACATTACTAACCCAGTCTTTCAATGTTCTTCCAAATTTTTTTCCAAAATTAAGTATCTTTATTTCGTTTGGTACTACATTATATAATTTAGCTGCTAAGAATTTAAATGATTTTTTGAATAATGTTTTGTGTGGTCTTTGGATGTTAGATGAGCCTATTCGAAATCGTGTGTAATGCTCGTGTTTATAGGATTTTTTCTTTTTATTACAATACTTATGGTATAAGGTGGTGGCATGTAAGAAATAAAGTTGTCTTGTATCAAGTATCCCTGTTTCTTGATATAAGTTGTTCGTTGGATATAATCTTAGCTTATGGAAAATGGCTTTCAAAACAGTTTTTTGTGCTATATTCAGGTCAGAAATATATGTCTTGCAGGCGGCACCCCAGGCTGTGATGCCGTATATTATATGGGTTTCAACTAAGGCATGGTATAGGATTTGCAGATAACTTTCTGTAAGAATGTTAGCAAGCATTTTGAGTTTATAGGCAACATTTCTAATTTTTTTGATAACATATTTAATATGGTTATCCCACCAGATGTGAGTCTATAAATATTCCAAGATATTTCAAAGTGTTAACTCTATCGATTTTGGTCTTTTGGCCATGATAATTAACGGAAATTTGTTCGAAGGTAGGTAAAAATTTTGAACAGGATATAAGTAAATGCAATAAATTTTGTTTTTTTGAAGTTAACTGTTAAAATTTTAGTATCAAACCAGTCAATGATCCTTATAAAATCCTGCTCAGGTATTTGCTTCAGTGTGCTCCAGTCATCAGCTTTATATAATACGAGGGTGTCATCTGCAAAACATATAATCTTTCCAGAACTGTTAATTTTGAATAAGTCATTTAAGTAGAGACTAAATAATAGTGGGCCTAGTACTGTTCCTTGAGGCACACCACACTTGATGTACATTTTTTTACTGTAAGTGTTAGTGATTTTGACAGTCTGTGCCCGACTTGAAAGGTAATTTTTTAAAAGGATTTGTGACGCTCCCCTAAATCCCAATCTTTCCATAACTTTCAGAAGCTCGACATGGTTAACCGTATCAAAGGCATTTTTCAGATCAACAAAGATACCAATAGTCGGTATCTTTTTGTCGACATTAGAGTTAATTTCATTGCAGCCAAAATTGCATCTGTTGTAGATTTTCCTTTTCTAAATCCATATTGGTCAGAACATATAATTTTGTTTTTGTCCAAAAATTGTAATATCCTTTTTTGTAGTAATTTTTCGAAAATTTTGGCTATATTCGATAGTACTGATATGGGTCTATAATTTGATGTTTCCATTCTGTCACCGCTTTTATAAACAGGAGCAATAACAGTTGTTTTAAATGCATCAGGACAAATTCCAGATTAGAAACACCAATTAATGACGTAAGAAAGTGGTTCGGCTAAGTCGTAGGCTATTATTTTTAAATGGTCGGCTTTGATACCATCTACACCAGGACTTTTTTTGGTTTTAAGTGATAGGACAGCTTCTTGTACTTCAATCGGACTAACGCTTTCTAAAAAGAATGAATTGGAAAGTTGGTTTTTTGTGAACTTTTCGTTCGAAACCATTTTTTTAATACTGGACAATATGATCGATATTGAAATTGAACCTGTAATAATTAATATTAACCATTCAGAGGATGATTCAAGTACTTCCAGCTAATAAAGAATTGTGAAATATATGTGAACTTCTTTCTATAAAAATAATAATTCCTTTGGTATATTATTCTAAGACCATTGAGGAAAATACGGACCTGTACAACCTCGCTCTTAGGCATGTTGTGTTTTGTCTGGGCGTAATTGGACTACGAATGGGGTATAGATCGACTGTGAAATGTTATCGTTAAAATGGTGAATGTGCGTTCCTTAATAGGATCTCATAAAAATGGCGAATGCGTTATCTTTTTTAGTAGAATAAGTTGTTAAAAATGGTGAAAGCGCATCGTCTCACAATAAAACTGCTTTCATCTCTATTTGACTTAATATATTCCAAGTGGCGTAGATAGAACAGGTAGGAATGTAGAAGTAAAGTACTAATAGTAAAAAAGTCTTGATACAATGGTCGAATGATCTCAATATCTTTCTTTTATTTTGGTGGCGATACCGTATACGTGGAAGCTCAATAAGGACCATGACAAGGAGCATGAGGTCAAAATAAGGACCCCAGTCAGGAACTCTAAAATCTCTGTTTTTATCTGGAATTTTTGAGTAGAAATAGAACGAGGTTGATAAGTTCAGCTTTCATGATTATTACCTTCTTTGAACTACTATATGGTTAACATAACGTAAACAGATATTTAAACCTTCAATGGCCATTAAGACAGCGTCGCGACGGATGTACATGCAATTTTAGTCTTAATTTTCATGTTTTTCAAAAGAATTTTGAAGTGATGCGTCACAACAGATATTAAAAAAGTGTAATTTTGTCTCTAAAAAATTAGCGAACAGAATTTTTGTTCTATTTTTCGTGGACATGCACATACAATTTTATATTTTCACCTTATAGGTTTTTTTCAGTATTTTCGAAGAGGTGTGACTTGAAAAATATCTGACCCATTACAAAATAGACAAAAAGGCACAAAATGGGTCAGTCAGGAACGGGAGCGCAACATAACACGCTTTTTGGGTCGCTGAAACCGAATGCATCGCCCATTCAGTTCGAAAATGCCTCGTCTCCGAGATACTGGCAAGAATTCAACTTTGTCAAAAAACGACTAATAATAAATATCTAAAAACTGTTGCGTATCTATGATCGAGATGGAAGCTTGTTTCCTGGGTAAATCGGGTGCGTAGATTCCAAATTCAATGTCGATACAATGCTAGAAATTACGGCTAGCCCGGAAAAATGGTTACCTGTCAACTTTTCACCCTAAATCCAGTCTGATGACACTTTGGAATTTGTTAGATATATATATATATATCAATACGTTGCTAAATTACTGTGAAAACTTCAAAAATAGTTTCCAAAATTCCCAGTTGCGTCGTATTTCGGGCCCTTGAGCGAATACTTTTCATCATTCAAATGTTAAATCCGATCTTCGGTACATTTTAATTGAAAAAAAAATGATAAACTGGGAACAAGTTAATTTACAAATTTTGGAATAAATAAATAAGCTATAGATCATACGTTTTCACCGTATTTTGGAATTCTCTCCTTATAAAAGCTATATCTACGTCCATGGTCACGAGAAAGTCATACTTCACCTAAACATTTTGCCCAATGTTCGATTAGCATCTTGTTCTATACTAAGTGACATATAAATCCGAACACCCAGTTTAAATGGTTTTATTTTAATAAAATTTTGTATAAGTACTTAATGAAGCAAAATAAGTAAATGACAAAAATTTCAAAATGATTGCACTGGTTTAAAGCCCTTTGACCTTTAATAATGTGTGGATGCACCTTGATGTGCTACGCATTCTCCAACGCGCCTAGGCATGCTTCTGATCAGGTGGTCAATGTCCTCCTGTGGTATCTCATTCCAGGCAACCACCAACTCCTCTCGAAGTGCTTCTAGAGTCTGAGGAGGACGTTGCAAATTGAGCAATCTCCTACCCATCATATCCCACACGTGCTCAATTGGGGATAAGTCGGGAGATCTTGGTGGCCATGGTAACAATGTGACATCATTATGTTGAAAGAAGTCTATTGTGACTCTTGCAACATGTGGTCGGGCATTATCTTGTTGGAAAGTTGGATCTGCCAGGGTGTCAAGATAGGGTAAAAGATGGGGTTCTAGAACTTCGTGGATATAACGCTGCGCGTTCATGTTACCTCTGATGAAGATTAAAGGTGACCAAACCATAACTCCAACAGTGTGATGAATGTCTTTCAACAAAAAACTGTGGATTCCTCCTTTCACCACGTCGCCTTCTAACCCTGGCACGACCATCGTGCATGCCTAAACAAAATCGAGACTCGTCACTAAAGACAATACTGTTCCATTCCTGATCCCAGAGTGACCGTTGTCTGCACCACTCAAGGCGATTACGTCGGTGTTCTCGAGTTAAAGGGAGGACCCAGTGTGGCCGGTATGAAAACAAGCCAAAACTTCTCATTCGTCGGTAAACACTGCGCATGCCAATAGGTCTTCCGTGTTCTGCAAACCATTCATTTGCAATGGACCTGGTAGTGAAGAAACGGTCCCTTAAGGCCAATAATCTTAGGTGGCGATCTTCACGGTCTGTTGTTCTACGGCGGCGTCCAGTGCCTCTTGCTCTTTGCGTACGGCCTTCTCGAAGCCATGCCTGACAACACCTAACCACAGTGTCTACACTTCTTTGTACTCTAACTGCAATTGCCCGAAAAGAAAGTCCAGCTTCCCGAAGTCCCACTATACGGCCCCTATCAAACTCACTAAGTTGGCGAAATCGTACAGGTCTCCGTACTCTAGGCATCGTAACCGATCGTAAAGGATGTCAAGAACCAAAAGCCGCCAACGTTGATTCTTTACTGCGGCTGAAATACTCATTTTTAGAGCGTTAGTGAATTAAAAAAAAGCAGTATAAAAACCGGCATGTTCAACTGATAGGGCTGAAAATTTGTTCACTTGTTATTTACAGTAAGATAAATACATTCACCAACTTTTATTAAAATAAAACCATTTAAACTGGGTGTTCGGATTTATATGTCACTTAGTATATTTTGGGGGAAGGGCTACGCTCCCCCCCTCCCCGTATATACGCCCCTAACTTGGAACCTCACACTGGAAGGTTTGTACTATTGGTGTACTTTGCAAATATTTCAACAACAGTATATCTCACCTTTCCCGCGTGTTCTCTTTTCAGAGATCTTCTCTTTGTGCGGCGTAAGTACAGGGATGTAGTGTTCAAATCGATTTCCGAGAACGTTCTGGCCAGTGATGATCTTCCTACGCAGAGCATCTTTTGGAGAAAGCGGTTTCAACAAGGGCAGATAATAGTTGCGTTGGAACAGTTTGCTGGCCCTGGTGATTTTGCAGAGGGAGATTTTCACGTTGATGGGCATCTTGCAGCCGCTTCAAGTCGATCCTGTTGATGATTGTCCGAAATTTATGCTTGAGAAGAAATACAATATTAATGTCCTAGGTCTCGGCTCTTAAATATAAACAGAAAGAAACGGAGAAATGTGGGATACGATACGACGATTATAAACAATTTTGCATAATTGTTTCATTAATATTTTGATTCTAGTTGTCATGAATGCAATCGCGAGGTTTTTCAAATATACTAAATGATATACGAGGGATGTGTTTTGAGGTTTGCATCTGGAAATAAAACAACACCGTAGGTAGTTTTAAATGACTTTATTTATTCCACTCGTCCACGTTTGAATTATCCATACCAACGGGAAATTGTCGACTGATGTGGCGCTTCGTTGCCGAAAACAGACAGTAACTCAGCAAGGTATTCTTGTTGCGATAATTGTCTCTGAAAGTTGTAATAAATTATGGCGCGAAAATGTTCTCGGTTGAGTGCCATTTTTCTGACTTGGTGATACTTAAAAATTCACAAGGGGGGACCCACACGGACTCTGGCGAGGAACAGGTGTGCATTCAACATGCACACCGGGTGGTACCTCCACGTTAGACAGTCAGAGACCGTCTACCACCTACAGCCAATCACAACATCCATAGCCTAGAGAAAAATTTCTCTCGGGATTCAAACCCGCGCAGCGCACGGCGACTGATCAGGAGACCGAAGAGTCTACCACTGCGGCCACCGCTGCTGCCTCGGATCTGGATTTTTTTTCGTTTGGTTTGTGGAGGGTGCGGTGACTTTTGCAACCTACTTCCCAAAATGTTCGATGGGGAAAGGTCTGGAGATCGAGGACGCCACTGAAGCGGATTTATTCCGGACGCTTCTAAAAAGTCTAAACTAACAAGTGCGACGTGAGATCCTGCTGAAAAAGTGGATCTTGCAACGTTTCCAAAAAGGGAAGCAGATGTGGCAAAACTTCGTTGATATAGCGGATATACAGGGTGTTTCAGTTTATTGTTGCATAACTTTAAGATTCGATAGAACTTTTAAAATTAATGCATAAAGTCTATATAAATATGGGTCGAAAAATGCGTAGCTTCCGAAATACAGGGTGTTTAAATTTACTTTCTAAAATAGTTTTATTAAATATTTCGAACAATATTTGATGTATAATAGTGAAAATTGGTATACAAGGGTTTTTTGGTACGACAAAACGCTAGAGCTAGAGGGCGTTCTCTACTGTACCTGTAGTGTATTAAAATGACCGAAAATTTTTTCTTAGTGCAATTTTTTGCCTTTTGGAAAAAAAAAACTGATTCTTCGCACTTTTCAACATAAAAAAGCTCTCTTGTGAATTTTCGTTATAGTTAGCCGTTTTTGAGATAATTCGATTTTTAAGGTTTGATGCATTTTTAATTATTTATGATAAAATAACGTTAAAAAGTCAGTATCCCGATAATTTTTAGAAGTAGGCTGTGCCTGCAAATATTTTTGAAATAGAAAGCAGAATAAGGTTAAACGTCAATTAGTTGACAGTTAGTTTTGTTGTCTGTTGAAACCTGAAACGTTTTTTGCAATTGTGAATGCACGAAATTTAGTTTCTTTTACCTGTTATTTTTTTTGTAAGTTTTGTAAAAATGCCATTTTTATTCTCCAATCAAGAGTTAGCGGATATTCATTTTGTGTATGGCTTTGTAAATGGAAACGCATCAGAAGCAGCCAGAGAATACGCACGAAGATTTCCAAACAGACGACATCCAACTCGCTCAGTATTTGTAAGAGTGCATCGCCAAATAATTGAAAATGGTTTTGGAAATCTCCAAAGGGATCAAAACATAAATGTTCGTCAGCGCAGATTTACCCGTATGATTCTGCGTGAGTTTGATAGAGATCCGACCACAAGTGTTAGGAGAGTTTACAGTGTCTTGGGAATTTCAGCAAGCCATGTTCACCGTGTTCTTAGAAATGACCATAGACGTCCTTACCATTTGCAACCTGTGCAAGGACTACAGCCAGGGGACGGAGAACGAAGAATCACATTTTGTCAGTGGATTCTTGATAGAACTGATAATAATAGGGAGTTTTTAAGTAACGTTTTATGGACCGATGAGTCATGCTTCACTAGACGTGGAGTGGTAAATTTTCATAATCAACATATTTGGTCGCATGAAAATCCGCATGCAGTTCGAGAAAGAAATTTTCAGCATGAATTTAGTGTGAACGTGTGGATTGGTATCTACCGTAATCGACTATTTGGACCCTACCTTTTGCCTGCAAGGTTAATTGCTGCGACCTTCTTGGAATTTTTAAAAGCTGAAAATGCAAATATGTGGGATGATGTTATGTTAGATTTAAGAAGATTGGCCTGGGTCCAGCTTGATGGTTGTCCAGCTCATTATTCGAGAATAGTTAGAAACTGGCTGGACGAAAATTATCCAGAAAGATGGATCGGCTTTGGAGGACCAGTCGCCTGGCCTCCACGATCCCCTGACCTAAATCCATTAGATTTCTTTGTGTGGGGATTTCTAAAAGAAAAAGTGTACCAGACTCCCGTAACCACAAGAGATATGCTAATAGACAGAATCAGGAATGCATGTGATGAAATAAGGCCTCATTTGAATAATGCTATACCACGTTCGATCATTCGTAGATGTGAATTGTGTATTGAACAATTGGGTTTACATTTCGAGCAACTACTTTAGATTTTGTATGTTTGTCCTAACTATCCAATAGCATTTTAGTTGTAAATAATTAATTTAATTTGTTAAAAATAATATTGGAAAATTAAACAAATTAATATTCTGTTGTTTGTGTTTACTTGGAGTTAGGAATTATTGCTGTGTTTAAAAACACAATCTAAACGATCATCTTAATTACTTGAAATGCCCAAATCGAAAATGTAAAAAAAATATTATTTTCCCATAAATAATTGAAAATGCATCGAACCTTAAAAATCGAAATATCTCAAAAACGGCTAACTATAACGAAAACTCACAGGAGAGCTTTTTTATGTTGAAAAGTGCGAAGAATCAGTTGTTTTATTCAAAAAGCAAAAAATTGCACTAAGAAAAAATTTTCGGTCATTTTAATACACTACAGGTATAGTAGAGAGCGCCTATGGTTCGTTTTGTCGTACCAAAAAACCCTTGTATACCAATTTTCACTGTTATACATCAAATATTGTTCGAAATATTTAAAAAAAAACTATTTTAGAAAGTAAATTTAAACACCCTGTGTTTCGGAAGCCACGCATTTTTCGACCCGTGTTTATATAGACTTTAAGCATTAATTTTCAAAATTCTATCGAATCTTAAAGTTATGGAACAATAAACTGAAACACCCTGTATAAACAGGGTGTAAAGTTAGTAGTGGATCAATGGAACTCATGTGATAGAGCGCCTCAAAACCTATCGAGTGAATCCCTATATGCGTGGTCCGAAATTTTATAGTTCAGGAGTAATTTGCAATTTTGTGAAATTTCGAAAAAAAAAACGGGATAATGAACTTTCAATCGCAATTACAACTAAACCATTAGATTTAGGGCTAAATGGTTAGTTTGAGCAATGGTTATGTCACTTTTTAACAGAGCTAATTAGAAATCAACACAAAAACTCTGAAATTCATTTTTTTGTGGAAAATCTCTTCCATCCCTCAACTTTGGAGCGCGCTAAAAAAATTGAGGTTGTATTTCATTATTCATTTTATTGTAAAAACTATTTCATTTATGTAGAATAAACCTTGAAAATGTCAGTTTGGTACGATAAGTTCCTCACCTTAAAAATCTGTATGTTTGACGAGCTACAGTCATACTGACATATGAGGTACTGTTAGATTCGTCCTAGTAGTCCGAGTGATACTGTGTGTATTAACATTTTGTAAAATCAAAATGGCGGATTTTTTACGCAAATAGTCAAATCAGCTTAATGAGCTTGTGCATTCAAGTCGGCATTCCAGGTGCGGGAGCCTTCAACCTTCGGTCCGATCAGGCAATGATGCAGCGCGGCATTTGTATCTAACGTTTGGCATCTGAGTAGAATCATGTCATGTTCTCCGCGAGATTATGCAGAAATGCATTACCATTATGGTGCTGCCCTATGGATAGATGAATTCAGCTTCAACCGAAATGGAATAATCATCATGCACAATTTCCATTCATGGAGCGTGGTAAATCCACACGCTATTCGCCGACACAGCTTTCAACGTCAGTTCGGCGTTAATTTATGGGCTGGATTACTCAACAAAAAATTGGGAGGTTGAAGGATCAGTCATATCTTGCTTCACCACAAAGCAGTGCCTTTCCTGGGCGTTGGATAGGTGGAGGTGGACGCATACGATGGCCTCCAAGGTCACCCGATTTAAATCCTCTAGATTTTTTTATATGGGGGTTTTATAAGGAGATAATCTATACATCTGAATATATAAATGTCAACCTACTGCGCCAGAAAATTGATGAAGCAAAAAGAAAAATTATGGAAGACGCAAATTCATTTCAAAGACTAAAGAGAAGGTGTTTATAGAAAATAATGGAGACCATTTCGAAAATGTTCTTTAAAAGTTAGAAATTTAAATTATCTTACACATTTGTCGGTAAATCGCCATAAAGAGAGGCTAAACACAATAGGTTCTGTATTTGTAGGTGGTAAGGATTCTATTGCGTTTCTTACGTTTATCGCATCACAACAATGAATGTGACATGATACACTCATCGTAGCAAGCTAAAATTTTCAGGGTTTATTCTACATGGATTGAAATAGCTTTTACAATGAATAATGAAATACAACCTCAATTTTTTTACCGCCCTCCAAAGTTGAGGGATGGAAGAGATTTTTAATAAGCTGTGTTAAAAAGTGACATAATCATTGCTAAAACTAACCATTTAGCTCATCTCAGAAAAAAAAGCACAGCCCTAAACCTAATCGCTTAGTTGTAATTGCGATTTTAAGTTCATTATCCCGTTTTATTTTCGAAATTTCACAAAATAGGTTTTGGGTCCCTCTATCTCCTGACTTCCATTGATCCACTACTAATTTTACACCCTGTATATGCCGTTCGATGGAATATTGGTCTGTCAACACGTCTCCTCCTTACTCTTGCACGACCATCATGTTTGGCCAAAAAGAATCGGGACTCAACGCTGAACACCTTTGAGTTCCATTTCATATTCCATTCAAGTCTCTCTCTACTCCATACCAATCGTTGCCGATGATGCTGTGTGGTAGTACAAGATGGGAACGGTATGAAAACAGTCCAAAAGACCTTATTCGGCGATAAAATGTTGAGTGATAATGCAATGAAACAACAATGAAACAAATGGAACCAACACAGAAAAATCACTGAATAGTAAACATGTTCATATTGTTCGGATCCTGATATGACAAAAAAAGTATACTTCAATGATAGCAAAAATGCTAACAAGATTTTAACAAAACTCGATAAATATACTGTGATATAAGTGACATATACACCCAGTTTAAATGGTTTTATTTTAATAAAAGTTGGTGAATATATTTAATGTTACTGTAAATAACAAGTGAAAAAATTTTCAGCCTTATCAGTTGGACATTCCGGTTTTTATACTGCTTTTTTTTAATTCACTAACGCTCTAAAAATGAATATTTCAGCCGCAGTAAAGAATCAACGTTGGCGGATTTTGGTTCTTGACATCCTCTACGATCGGTTACGATGCCTAGAGTACGGAGACCTGTAGGATTTCGTCAACTTAGTGAGTTTGATCGGGTCCGTATAGTCGGACTTCGGAAAGCTGGACTTTCTTTTCGGGCAATTGCAGTTAGAGTGCAAAGAAGTGTAGACACTGTGGTTAGGTGTTGTCAGGCATGGCTTCGCGAAGGCCCTACGCAAAGAGCAAGGGGCACTGGATGCCGCCGTAGAACAACAGACCGTGAAGATCGCCGCCTAAGATTATTGGCCTTAAGGGACCGTTTCTCCACTACCAGATCCATTGCAAATGAATGGTTTGCAGAACACGGAAGACCTATTGGCATGAGAAGTGTTTACCGACGAATGAGAAGTTTTGGCTTGTTTTCATACCGGCCACACTGGGTCCTCTCTTTAACTCGAGAACACCGACGTAATCGCCTTGAGTGGTGCAGACAACGGTCACTCTGGGATCAGGAATGGAACAGTATTGTCTTTAGTGACGACTCTCGATTTTGTTTAGGCATGCACGATGGTCATGCCAGGGTTAGAAGGCGACGTGGTGAAAGGAGGAATCCACAGTTTTTTGTTGAAAGACATGTTCATCACACTGTTCGAGTTATGGTTTGGGGTGCTATAGCTTATGGTTCCAGGTCACCTTTAATCTTCATCAGAGGTAACATGAACGCGCAGCGTTATATCCACGAAGTTCTAGAACCCCATCTTTTACCCTATCTTGACACCCTGGCAGATCCAACTTTCCAACAAGATAATGCCAGACCACATGTTGCAAGAGTCACAATAGACTTCTTTCAACATAATGATGTCACATTGTTACCATGGCCATCAAGATCTCCCGACTTATCCCCAATTGAGCACGTGTGGGATATGATGGGTAGGAGATTGCTCAATTTGCAACGTCCTCCTCAGACTCTAGAAGCACTTCTAGAGGAGTTGGTGGTTGCCTGGAATGAGATACCACAGGAGGACATTGACCACCTGATCAGAAGCATGCCTAGGCGCGTTGGAGAATGCGTAGCACATCAGGGTGCATCCACACATTATTAAAGGTCAAAGGGCTTTAAAGCAGTGCAATCATTTTGAAATTTTTATCATTTACTTATTATGCTTCATTAAGTACTTATACAAAATTTTATTAAAATAAAACCATTTAAACTGGGTGTTCGGATTTATATGTCACTTAGTATAATTCTGGGTGTTGCATTTGATACGAGGGCCGTTTGATAAGTCAGTGAATTTATGAATTTCCCGCGCAGTAACTTTGAATGCAACGCTGCTGCCGTCAACTGCCATCTTCTACATGACAACTGTCGAAATTTGAAAGTGAAAGTGGAGTCTCGTAAATTCTAACAAAAATGGAGAAACGTGAATTTCGTGGTCTAATTAAACATTATTTTTTGCGTAAAAAACCAAGGAAAGGCTTGACAAATACTATGGGGACTCTGCACCATCTATTTCAATGGTGAAGAAGTGGTTTACCGAGTTCTGTTCTGGTCGAACCAGCACAAGTGGTGCCGAACGTACAGAATTTTTGCGCCGTTTTGTAACATGGATTCATCACAATACACCAGAAACCAAATAACAATCAAGACAGTGGGTTTTACATAGTGAGCGTGCTCCATGGAAGGCCAAGGTGGGTTTGTCATCCGGCAAGGTTATGGCCACAGTTTTCTGGGACGCATGCGGTATCATTCACATCGATTACCTTGAGAAGGGCAGAACGATCACGGGAGAGTACTATTCAGAGCTGTTAGACAGATTCAACGTTGCTTTGAGGCAAAAACGACCGCATTTGGCAAAAAAAGTTGCTGACCCATCAAGACAACACACGTGTGTAGTCTCGATGGCAAAAATTCATGAACTGGGCTACGAACTGCTGCCCCATCCAGCCTGTTCTCCAGATTTAGCCCCCAGCGACTACTTCCTATTTCCAAACCTGAAAAAATGGATGGGTGGTAAGAAATTTGGCTTGAATGAAGAGGTTATCATTGAAACAAACGCATATTTTGGGAGCCTTGATAAAAACTACTATTCGGAAGGAATTAAGAAATTGGAAAAACATTTTTTTTATTCAAAAAGTCACTGACTTATCAAACAGCCCTCGTATATCACTTAGTATAGGTTCATGTTATGCCATTATATACTGATCTGAGAAGTAGATGTTTTTTGATCTAATCCTTTGTATTCAATTTCAAGTATTCGCAGGTTAGTTTTAAGATGGTTAATATTCGCACTACAGGCAGGAAATAGACAAGTATTGGATAACGCATGTGTGGATATATTAAGTCTGTACGACACGTGTATGAACGTGGTCAACTGCAAAGGTTAGGGTGCATTTCTCAAGGTATGGCATGAAATCAAATAATTAATGAATGGCCAACAACCAAGACATGCTTGGTATGTGGCACGGCAATGTGAAATATGCTTACCTCGAAAGTTTTATATATTGAATGTTGATGACGCGATGTCCATAAGGTATTAATAAAAAAATCTAAGTGTGACTACGAGAATACTAAAATAGGCCCACGTCGGCGATGGCACGCGGTATCGGTCCCAACACCAGCGGCGGTAATGAACCAGATGCCAGCGGATGTAGTGTTGATAAATGAGGTAGCTCGATGCATGACCGATACCCGATATCAAAATAGCCGATGTGCTGGCCTAATTGGTACATTGCCCACGCGGTCCGCGGGCTAGACGACCGACCTCCACAGCCGATGTCGCCAAATCCCCACCGTGTCGAAGATGTTCCCGTACTCGGGGGGATCCAACTTGAAGAAATTTTCCAACGCCGGTCGGTCTTTGTTCAAGTATTTCTTGTAGTCCACGTCGAAGAACTTTCCTTTCTTTATGTTCTTCTCCATCTCCCGGAGCTTCTCGCTCTTCTTCACCGGCTCCAAAGGTAGGTACTTGGGTTTCGGGGGTAGCGAGTCCCGCATCTGCTTGATCTTGATTTTGATTTGTCGACGTTGGTTGTCGACCTGCGCCTCCTCCTTACCCTTTTTCTCCTTGAAGTTCTCCACGCGGTCCTTTTGCTGTTCGAGGAGGTCCTTCTCGAGGAGAGGCACGCTGAGGTCATGCAGCACCGGTTCGATGTGCAACGGCGGTGGCAAGGGTTCCGGTTCCGGCGGAAGGACCGGGGGTTTTTTGGGGCCGCGTTCGCGCCGTTTCACACCCATACTCTCGCTGAACTGTCGCTTCGGTCGCTCGTAAGTGAACTGCTGCGGTTTTCGCGGCGGAGGCGGGGCAGGTTTCTCCTCCTCCTCCTCCTCTTCCTCAAGCTCAACCTCCTCGACCTCGGCCGGCTGTTGGTTCAGCCGGATGTCGTCCTCGGTTTCTGTGAACTGCAGCTCCCCCGACTCGGTGATCGTCGATTCGCCCGGCAGGAAGACCGCCTTATTTGGATCGTTGCCCATGACCAGGCCGGGAATGAGGGTGGGCTCGCCGTCGAGCATCACCGTGAAACCGGGAGTGTATTCGTTGTTGCCATTTTCGTTCACTACCGTTTGACCGGGGACGAACAGGTCGCCGTCGTCCGATTTGACCATTTGACCGGGCACGAACCGGTCTTTTTTTGTCGATTTCACGTTCAGCTTCAACCCTGACACGTTCGCTATTTCCGTCAGCTCGCCCTCGTCCTTCATCGAGCTGATTATCTCTGGAATTTCCGGCATTGTCGGCAGCATATCCATCACCTGGAAATTTTAAAATCAAATAATTATAATGTCTTTATTCGGAAATTAATCATAGTATGACGAAGTTTAGCCATGTTTGTTTATTTAAGATTATTTCGCATGATTGCTACAATTACAATCTTCTAAAGAACTGAACAATTACATAACATACAGACATTCAGAAAAAAAAACAAAAACAAAATTTGCATCGCTAAAAATTTTCATTGTCCATGGAATATTCCTTTAATTTTCTTTTAAATATCTTTAAATTACAAGCATACTTTAAATCATTATTTAGTTTATTAAATTCAAGTAATCCTTTCTGAAATATTGATTTGCTAGTTATATTACTATTGAAATTTTGTAAATGAAAATCTATATTTCCTCATGTATAATAATTGTGGTAATGATTATTCAATTCTATGTTCTGGCAAAAGATGATTTTTTATTTTAAATATAAAAATAAGAACCAAATATGATATGAATTTGAATTGAATTTTTCATATATCCCATGATTTACAGAGAGAAACCTTAAAAAATGTTACCTAACCTTTTATATACGTTACTTCTGATTGCATTGTACTTTATTCTTAATACTTTAGTAAATTTAGTTAACTTATTTTGTTTGTTTGTTTGTTTAAGATTTATTTAGCATGATTGCTACAATTCTTTTAAACAACTACAACAATTACATAACTTAGATATTCAGAAAAAAAATATTACTTTTATTTTCTTTTAAATATCTTTAAATTACAAGCATACTTTATATCATTATTTAGTTTATTAAATTCAAGTAATCCTTTCTGAAATATTGATTTGCTAGTTATGTTACTATTGCAATTTTGTAAATGAAAATCTATATTTCCTCTTGTATAATAATTGTGGTAATGATTATTCAATTCTATGTTCTGGCAAAAGATGATTTTTTATTTTAAATATAAAAATAAGAACCAAATATGATATGAATTTGAATTGAATTTTTCATATATCCCATGATTTACAGACAGAAACCTTAAAAAATGTTACCTAACCTTTTATATACGTTACTTCTGATTGCATTGTACTTTATTCTTAATACTTTAGTAAATTTAGTTAACTTATTTTGTTTGTTTGTTTGTTTAAGATTTATTTAGCATGATTGCTACAATTCTTTTAAACAACTACAACAATTACATAACTTAGATATTCAGAAAAAAATATTACTTTTATTTTCTTTTAAATATCTTTAAATTACAAGTAGACTTTATATCATTATTTAGTTTATTAAATTCAAGTAATCCTTTCTGAAATATTGATTTGCTAGTTACATTACTATTGCAATTTTGTAAACGAAAATATATATTTCCTCTTGTATAATAATTGTGGTAATGATTATTCAATTCTATGTAGTGTTCTAAATGTTCTGGCAAAGATGATTTTTATTTTAAATATAAAAATAAGAACTAAAGATGATATGAAATTTTTTATATTCAACCACTGCAATTCTTGTAACATAGATTTTATTTTGGTGTACTTATTTTAATTCGATATTATTCTCATAGCTTTATTTTGCAAGACTTGTTCATTGGCAGTGAACAAGATAGTTGAACAATATATACGTAGTAAATGCGGGAGAATAATTGTATTATAAACTATTTTCTTGAAATAGGTACCAAGACTATAAGAAGCCCTATAAAAGTAATTTGTTTTTTTTGGCAATTTTTGAAATAATGTATTCATAGTGATCCTCAAACTTTAGTTTACGATCAATATACAGGGTGACTTTGAAGTTGAGTCATTAATTTTCAGATAATGATTGTAGAAGGAAGATAAACCAAAATATGTGTGTAAAAATAAAAAAAAAAATAAAAAAAAATTTTTACCTTGTTTTATAAAGTATCCTCCCAACAAGTATTTCAGTGCGGACCTGTATTTGATCGTGAGGTGCCCTGTGAGGTCTTAAGTCACCTGATTCACGAGCCCGTTGTACTACATTAACAAAGGCACGAGGGGTTGGTTGCACTCGATTGGGAAACCGATCCGCATAAACATGTGCCATTTTTTATTTCGTTTGAGCCACGCAACAGACACTATTCACACGCGACTGACACTGAATGTATGTATAACTGAACTGAATGAAATAAAAACGTCGTTCCAAATTCTTTCGCTTTTTTGTTTCCCATGCGATGAACCGATAAGGTGGATTATATCCGTTGTTGCCAAACACGAGTACATGATATTATTATTGAGACAGGGCGGTACTCAAACTTCCAAAGGGCTATAACTTTGTTACTTTAATTTTACCAGAAAAATTGTAAAGGAAAAAAACATTTCTTTTGATCAGATCTACTCACTGTTAAAATAAATGACTCAACTTCGAAGTACAGGGTGTTTCAGTTTATTGTTGCATAACTTTGAGATTCAATAGAACTTTTAAAATTAATGCATAAAGTCTATATAAACATGGGTCGAAAAATGCGTGGCTTCCGAAATACAGGGTGTTTAAATTTGCTTTCTAAAATAGTTTTTGTTAAATATTTCGAACAACATTTGATGTATAACAGTGAAAATTGCTTTACAAGGGTTTTTTGGTACGACAAAACGAACCATGAGCATAGTTTTACTGTAGCCGCTAGAGGGCGCTCTCTACTGTACCTGTAGTGTATTAAAATGACCGAAAAAATTTTCTTAATGCAATTTTTTGCTTTTTGAATCAAAAAACTGATTCTTCGCACTTTTCAACATAAAAAAGCTTTCCTGTGAGTTTTCGTTATAGTTAGCCGTTTTTGAGACATTTCGATTTTTAAGATTCGATGCATTTTTAATTATTTATGATAAAATAACGTTAAAAAGTCAGTATCTCGATAATTTTCAGCAGTAGGCTGCGCCTGCAAATATTTTTGAAATTGAAAGCAGAATAAGGTTAAACGTCAATTAGTTGACAGTTTTGATGTCTGTTGAAACCTGAAAAGTTTTTTTGCACGAAATTTAGTTTCTTTTACCTGTTTTTTTTTGTAAGTTTTATAAAAATGCCATTTTTATTCTCCAATCAAGAGTTAGCGGATATTCATTTTGTGTATGGCTTTGTAAATGGAAACGCAGCAGAAGCAGCCAGAGAATACGCACGAAGATTTCCAAACAGACGACATCCAACTCGCTCAGTATTTGTAAGAGTGCATCGCCAAATAATTGAAAATGGTTTTGGAAATCTCCAAAGGGATCAAAACATAAATGTTCGTCAGCGCAGATTTACCTGTATGATACTGCGTGAGTTTGATAGAGATTCGACCATAAGTGTTAGGAGAGTTTCTGGTGCCTTGGGAATTTCAGCAAGCCATGTTCACCGTGTTCTTAGAAATGACCATAGACGTCCTTACCATTTGCAACCTGTGCAAGGACTACAGCCAGGGGACGGAGAACGAAGAATCACATTTTGTCAGTGGATTCTTGATAGAACTGATAATAATAGGGAGTTTTTAAGTAACGTTTTATGGACCGATGAGTTATGCTTCACTAGACGTGGAGTGGTAAATTTTCAAAATCAACATATTTGGTCGCATGAAAATCCGCATGCAGTTCGGGAAAGAAATTTTCAGCATGAATTTAGTGTGAACGTGTGGATTGGTATCTACCGTAATCGACTATTTGGACCCTACCTTTTGCCTGCAAGGTTAAATGCTGCGACCTTCTTGGAATTTTTAAAGGCTGAACATGCAAATATGTGGGATGATGTTATGTTAGATTCAAGAAGATTGGCCTAGTTCCAGCTTGATGGTTGTCCAGCTCATTATTCGAGAATAGTTAGAAACTAGCTGGACGAAAATTATCCAGAAAGATGGATCGGCCGTGCAGGACCTGGCCTCCACGATCCCCTGACCTAAATCTATTAGATTTCTTTGTGTGGGGATTTCTAAAGGAAAAAGTGTACCAGACTCCCATAACCACAAGCGATATGCTAATAGGCAGAATCAGGAATGCATGTGATGAAATGAGGCCTTATTTGAATAATGCTATACCACGTTCGAAAATAAAATTGGGAAGTCGCTTTTCTGTTAACTCACTTCCGGACAGATTTAAATCGACCGCTTTTCACAGTGCATCTTTTGTGAAAAATAATTTCACATAGATCATACACGGTTGCTTCATGTATTGGTCGTTTTTCATTGGCGCCCATATAGCAAAATTCAAGGGGACACATTAGTGGTTCCAGAGCTCATGTTCAGCAAAATTTGCACATCAGATTCTTTTTAAATACTGCAGCTGATTGTATTTTTTAAAAATTGTACTTTTTTATGGGTCTGAATGTCTAGGGGAGGGGGGCTGCACATCTCCACAATTCAGATCTAGCAAGGTAATTTTCACGGATGTTTTGAAAACCAAAAAAAAAAAATAGACACGTTGTTCAACAAACGGGTACCCTATCAGGTATATCTTACTTCTCAAGCGGAAGCCCGGGCACGGGTATCACGTATCTTGAAAAGTGACATTATGCCGATTTTTTTTTACATTATGTAGGTTATTCTACAAGAGGTTAACTTAGCACTTAGTTGTTCGTATTGAATAAACGTCATGAGGCTAGTTATCAATCTTTTGGTCTGATGTGATGTAAAATCTGCTTCTGAGATGGAATTACTGGAGGTCAAAGCTGTAAGTTGTATGTGTTGATGATAATTACATTGGGTTCTTGTCTCAAATACACTTAATTGAGATTCAAAGCTATAAATAGTTGCGCATCCACTTTTTCTTATCCATTCTGGAAAATACATATACAAATTTGCTGAATTTCAAAAATGAGAGAGATAAGAAATAATTATAATCACTGTACTCTGTCGAATTACAAGCCATATATTCAGTAATGATTTTCTCATACAGCAAATATCACTGATTTTATACACATGCAGACCAATACACATGATCATCCAGATGCGATCTTGCTATTCAACCAAATTTTTTCTCAGAGATAAAAACTACAGACCCGAATCACTCAGCCTCACAAAACTATGCAACCAATAATGCGTAGTTTAGTTGAGTGATTCCTCCATAGATGGACGTTCACAACGATCCTAGTGAGCAAACGTGGAATGACTGTTTGCGCCCTAAAGACTGCCAAGTCTGCAAGTTGACATCTTATAGGTTTTTTTTTGACGTTTTATAGGTTTTTACATGATACCGTACGGGAAGGCATATGCCCCTCTTAGCCCTCTAATGAGAGCCCATGACGATTTGAATAACGTAATCCAGTCTCCGAGTGGTGTTCTAATGAAGAAGTATGTAAGGAGATCCAAAGGGTGAGAACTACATAAAATCTACGCAACTGTCCCAACTAACAATTATCACTGCAAAAATGATTATACAGTATTCCTTACACAGCATTGTATACTGTAAGAACATTGGCAAAACCCTTTTAGAACAGCTATACAAGCGGAATGGGCATACCTAATAGGACACTTCAGTCCTTTAAGAGGTTGTATAAGGGCTGCAGGTAACATTTATACAACAAAGGTGTAAGGCCCCTTGCAGCCGCTATAGGACATTTGCGTCAGTGCAAGATTCAGTTTTTGTCAACTATACAACTATTCTGTTACGTGATTCTACTTTTTTGCAACCAAACTATTTCTTATGTATTATAGACGAAGTGAAGAATATATAACTAACACATTACAGCCATCTTGTTTACTTACAAATCGGCCATTGTGAATTACATATACGATAAACTTCTACACTGTGATATGGGGCTTTTGAATTACTTCCGCAGCAAATTTTATTATGATTATCGTGCAAAGTAGTTACGCAATTTCTACGGGCCTCTTATTTCATGCATATTTTGATAATGATCAAAAGTATGTCTAGATTTTTAAGATGAAAAACTGAACTTATCTGCGTCAAATCTTCCACAAATCCTATATTTAGACACAATTACACTAATGTTTATCACTTTATATCTGTAATTTCGAACTGAAATATAATTATTTAATATTAAATAGAGGAATAAATGTTTGCCCAATATGGCTGGTGGTTGTGTATAATCATGGCACCGTCCATGTTGTCTTCAGTTTATTAGAATATTTTGGTGTTGCCTGCAGGTGTTATACAACAATTTGACAAATGTCTGAAATGAGATACCGACAATGATTTACCCAGAATTTGTACCAGATCTATATCTTCTGTTTGAACAGTTGATTGAACCTTTTGAACCAATATGCATGCTTTGTTTGTCTTAAATCATTGGTTATGGCATTTTAACAAAAATATGACAGCAGAAAGTTAGGTTATGCACAGCAAAACAAGGCTCGGGTTTGTTTTATAAACGTTACCATGGATGCCACAACAAAACCATTTTGACTAACGTGCAAATGTGAGTATAAAATAGTTGTATAAACGTTTATGCAACAGTTAAAAATTTGTCCTATAAGGTGTTGTATAACTATGCTAAAGAATATTTTAAACACCTCATTTTAGAGCAAATATGTTGCAGAAAGCAAATTTGCATTCCACACAACATTAAGCCAGCATTTTGGTGTTCAGGCAACAACATAGAGAGCTTTTATGGCTGAATGGTTCTTTTACCAAAAGCTTATAGCACTACTTTGCTAGTTGGGTGGGTGGCTAAAGCAATTTTGTTCAGTAGTGACCTCATTCACCATTTTTTAAACCGAGCCGATCGCACATCGACGATGACTTGCACTGGCCGCGGTTAACATTCTGAATAAGGGGATCGCTCGATGATCAAAACTCACCTCTTTTCCTGCTGCCAGTATCTTCTCGCAAACGTTCATCGTTTTGTCCATACTGTCCACTTCCATGGGTATGGGCTCGTCGTCGACGGGCTCGTGTTGTTCCTCGACCATCTGCTTGGCATCCTCTTCGAACTGGTCCCAATCAATGCTCTCGGCTTGTTTGGCCATCATCGCCTTCCAGTCCTGGGTGCCTTCACCACGACCCTTCTTCTTCCTCTTGGATGCCATCCTCATCATTTCCAGTTCCCATTCGTCCAGACCTTGTTCCTTAGCTTCGAACAGTCGCGCGACGTTCATCGTCTCTCTACCATGATGGTGCTTCTCTTCTACGTCTTTCCTTGTCCAACCCTCTCCACTGTAGAACGGGGCGTTTCCGTCGTAGGACACTAAGGGCATGGACACCTTGGAGTAATCCTTCATCACGAATACCACCTTCTCCGTTCGCTGTGCCATCAGGACGTCCAGGATATCTTTATCTCTTATAGCTCTCTCCATTTGGTGGGTCAGGACCAGAGTGCAGTTCTTGTCCGGGACGAAGTAGGTGTAGCATTGTCCGCGGCCTCTGGCCTTTCTGGACAGTTGGCTCATGAGTCTCGAGTGGCCTTCCATGTCTTCGTCCAGTAATGGCATGACATATCTCATGCTTGCCTTCTTCCTTTGTCGCTTTTTGCCTTGGCCTTTTACCATGAACCTTCTTCGGGCCATCCTCTCCCGGTATTCCTCGAGCACTGGGATGTAATGCTCGAATCTCGTAAGTATATTTTTGCCTGAAAAGGGCAAAATTATTTAGTGATTTAGGCCCGTATCGTCAGTCGTCCCTACAATTGTAGGGCGCGTTTATGGCCTCCTTAATTGTCATACTCCTTTCTCTCCTTCTAAAATTTCTAGATTACACTTGTCCCGTGTCAGCGTCAGCGCTCTCCCATTGTGAAGATATGTTTTCTTTTTAGAGTGTAGGAAATTTCAGGCTGATAAAACATGATATAACTCAAAAGCAAGCACGATTTGATGCAAATAGATGTTTGTGAGATAACCTCAAAATAGAGCGCTGACACGGAGAAGTAGAAAACTATGACAATCAAGGAGGCCATAAAGGCGCCCTACAATTGTAGGGACGACTGACGATAAGGGCCTTATTGTGGTCGAAAAAAAGGATGATCGGAAAGTATTGAAAAGTAGTTGAAATTTTTTTTTGAATTTTCACGTTGCTGCCTGTTAATACAACTTTTATCGCCATATTGCAGAAATGACACTAAAAAACAATTTTTAAACAATATCTGCCTTTTGACGCAATTTACGATGAAAATATACAGGGTGTTCCAAAAATAGACTGATATATTTCAGAGGGTGATTTTTGGTTAGAAAGTATAATGATAATGATTTTTTTGCTAGTATCTTTTTGTCAACACTGCTTTTGACAGATGACGCGTGAATCGTGTCTTGTGTCATTGTCAAACTTGTTCAGTTTGGACTATAATTTGACCATGAATCGACTTACGAACGAATAACGCTTGCAAATAATTGAATTTTACTATCACAATTCATGCTCGGTTAAGAGACTGCATCGAGCACTGCTTCCAATTTATGGGCAATTTGGTCGGCCTACTGAGGGAGCTATTAGGAACCTTGTGACTAAATTTCGAATCCAGTTTACATTATTGGACATTAAACCACCAACACGCAGACGTAGAGTGAGGACTGAAGAAAATATTGCGGCTGTATCCGCCAGTGATAGTGATGACCGTGAAATGTCGATTCGCCGCCGTTCGCAGCAATTGGGCCTCTGTTACTCCACTACGTGGAAAATTTTGCGACAGGATTTGGGTGTAAAACCTGACAAAATACAGCTGGTGCAAGAATTGAAGCCACACGACCTCCTACAACGTTTCCAATTTGGTGAATAGGCGCCGGCAAAGTTGGAGGAAGATCCACATTTTTATCGAAAAATTGTGTTCAGCGACGAAGCTCATTTCTGGTTAAATGGGTACGTTAACAAGCAAAATTGCCGCGGAATGAAGACCAGCCAGAAGCATTGCAAGAGCTACCAATGCATCCCGAAAAAATCACTGTTTGGTGTGGATTATGGGCCGGTGGCATCATCGGGCCGTACTTCTTCAAAGACGACAATGGCAGGAACGTAACTGTGAATGGCGAGCGCTACCGTGCGATGATAACAAACTTTTTTGGTCCAAAATGGAAAAGCTGGACTTGGCTGACATGTGGTTTCAACAAGACGGTGCCACATGCCACACCGCACACGAAACAATGGCCCTATTGAGAGGCGAGTTCGGTGAACAGTTTATCTCATGTTTGGGGCCCGTCAACCGGCCGCCTAGATCGTGTAATTTAACGCCGTTGGACTGTTTCTTGTGGGGCCACGTTAAGGCTAATGTCTACAGGGATAAACCAGCAACGATTGACGCACTGGAAGCCAATATTGAAGCATTTATTCGTGAGGTACCGGCCGATATGTTGGAGAGAGTGTGCCAAAATTGGACCTTGCGCATGGGCCATCTAAAGCGGAGCCGCGGCCAACATTTACATGAAAGAATCTTTAAACATTAAATTATATCGACCGTTCTATCGACTCAAATAAAGATTTAAGCGTTTTTTCAAATTTTTTGTGTTTTTTTTGAAAATCAAATACTATACCTTTTAAAAAATCACCCGTTATGAACATGTGTCCGGAAAAACAGTTTATTAATATCTTAAAAAATATTTACTCCATTCGGTTGAAATTTTTCTGAATTATTTGTTGAATTAAGATGCTAATTTAGCCCTAAATAGATCAAAATTATCAGGTCCAGTTGCGTCCCGGGGGCACCTTAGCGAATATTATTGGCAAAAAAATGTACGCCGCTGACTTTTTTGTAACTTTAATATTTGTCGTTTGTTTAAGCATCTAGAAATAATGGTTTTTTTTTTCGAAATATAGAACTTTAAGTTGGCATTACTTTTGAAGATGGCGACCGATTTGACAGCTGTCAAGTGATTTATTCTCAGTTTGGTTTGGCAATTCACATGAATAGACTCACGCCTGAATAACGCTTGCAAATTGTGCATTTTTATTTCGAAAATAATGGTACTGTGCGAAATACGTATCGCGCACTACGTCCATTTTATCGTCAACAAAATCGTCTATCAGAGCAGTTCGATTAACCATGGAACGTTTTCGCACCACGTTTACTCTAATTGATAACCCGCATCCTGGTGGGTAGAGAAGAAGCTATTGCTACTGTAGAGCGTATCATTGAGGAAGACCCGAATGAGTCCAACCGCTATCGAGCACAGGAATTGGATCTGTGTCCATCTACTTTATGGAAGATTTTGCGGAAGGATCTTGATTTGCGTGCTTACAAAATCCAACTCGTGCAGGAATTGAAGCCAAACGATCATCAAGCTAGGCGTAGATTCGTTGAATGGTCCCAAAACGAGATTGCCCTTGTTCCCGATTTTCATAAGCGAATTTTATTTAGCGATGAAGCGCACTTCTGATTGAATGGCTACGTCAACAAACAAAACTGCCGCATTTGGAGTGAAGCTAATCCTCAAGTCTAGGTCGAAACACCGTTACATCCAGAAAAACTGACTGTTTGGTGCGCTTTATGGGATGGTGGGTACTTCTTCAAAACGATGATGGCCAGAACGTTACAGTCAACGGTGATCGGTATAGAGCCATGATTAGTAACTTCTTCATTCCTGAATTGAACAATCATCACGTCCAGGAGCTGTGGTTCCAACAAGACGGCGCAACATGTCACACAGCTCGTGCTACGATCGATTTATTGAAAGACACGTTTGGTGACCGCCTAGTTTCACGTTTTGGACCTGTGGATTGGCCTCCAAGATCTTGTGATTTAACACCGCTAGACTATTTTCTGTGGGGCTATGTAAAGTCATTGGACTACATCCGAGCCAGCAGTGGCAGTCATATGCCAGAAATCATATACTAAGTGACATATAAATCCGAACACCCAGGTTAAATGGTTTCATTTTAATAAAATTTTGTATAAGTACTTAATGAAGCGTAATAAGTAAATGATAAACATTTCAAAATGATTGCACTGCTTTAAAGTCCTTTAACCTTTAATAATGTGTGGATGCACCCTGATGTGCTACGCATTCTCCAACGCGCCTAGGCATGCTTCTGATCAGGTGGTCAATGTCCTCCTGTGGTATCTCATTCCAGGCAACCACCAACTCCTCTCGAAGTGCTTCTATTGTGACTCTTGCAACATGTGGTCGGGCATTATCTTGTTGGAAAGTTGGATCTGCCAGGGTGTCAAGATAGGGTAAAAGATGGGGTTCTGAAACTTCGTGGATATAACGCTGCGCGTTCATGTTACCTCTGATGAAGATTAAAGGTGACCTGGAACGATAAGCTATAGCACCCCAAACCATAACTCCAACAGTGTGATGAACATGTCTTTCAACAAAAAACTGTGGATTCCTCCTTTCACCATGTCGCCTTCTAACCCTGGCACGACCATCGTGCATGCCTAAACAAAATCGAGACTCGTCACTAAAGACAATACTGTTCCATTCCTGATCCCAGAGTGACCGTGGTCTGCACCACTCAAGGCGATTTACGGTGTTCTCGAGTTAAAGGGAGGACCCAGTGTGGCCGGTATGAAAACAAGCCAAAACTTCTCATTCGTCGGTAAACACTTCGCATGCCAATTGGTCTTCCGTGTTCTGCAAACCATTCATTTGCAATGGACCTGGTAGTAGAGAAACGGTCCCTTAAGGCCAATAATCTTAGGCGGCGGTCTTTTGTTCTACGGCGGCGTCCAGTGCCCCTTGCTCTTTGCGTACGGCCTTCTCGAAGCCATGCCTGACAACACCTAACCACAGTGTCTACACTTCTTTGCACTCTAACTGCAATTGCCCGAAAAGAAAGTCCAGCTTCCCGAAGTCCCACTATACGGCCCCTATCAAACTCACTAAGTTGACGAAATCGTACAGGTCTCCGTACTCTAGGCATCGTAACCGATCGTAAAGGATGTCAAGAACCAAAATCCGCCAACGTTGATTCTTTACTGCGGCTAAAACATTCATTTTTAGAGCGTTAGTGAATTAAAAAAAAGCAGTATAAAAACCGGAATGTCCAACTGATAAGGCTGAAAATTTTTTCACTTGTTACTTACAGTAAGATAAATACATTCACCAACTTTTATTAAAATAAAACCATTTAAACTGGGTGTTCGGATTTATATGTCACTTAGTATATTTAAAATGTGATGCCACAAGATTATCTTTAGAATAAAAAAAATTCACGTCATTCGAATAATCCATCGTTGTTTTATTGCAATTTAAAGTTCTATACCTCTAAAAAAACACCCTTTACAACTCCTTTGCCTCCTGTACTTTTCGTATACCTGCCAGAATTCGTTTGGATAACACCTTTGGTGAAAATTGGGTTGGAAGAGGTGGACCAGTTCACTGGCCACCGCGTTCCCCTGACTTAAATTTAACGGATTTTTATTTATGGGGGACACCTTAAGACGATGGTTTACGCTATGGCCATAGAAACAATAGAAGAATTAATAAATAATGATTCGTCAAGTGAGAAGGTGTACAGAAATGGATGGTGGAGATTTCCAACATTTGTTGAAGTGGTACCTATTGGAAGAGTTGCAATAACACTCTTTCCCAAAACAATTTTGATTTTTTGTTTTCTGAGGCGCGTGTGATTTTTTTCACAAAAATTAATTATCCGATTTGGTCCAATGACATGCAATAAAACGGTTTTTATTTTTTGTTCTCGAAAACGATGTTTGATACGAAAAAATACAAGAGGCAAAGATACTGTATTTTTAGTTGCTTAATCGAACAAAAAATATTTTAAAGTTGCAAGTACATTTTTTTGCCAATAATATTCGCTAAGGTGCCACCGGGACGCCACCGGACCCAAACATTTCAATCTTTCTAAGGCTAAATTAGCTCCTTAATACAATAAATAATATTTCCAAATTTCAACAAAATCTAATAAATATTTTTGAAGACAAAAAACCTCAATTTGTCGACCTGTATCTTCCGGGCCCATGTTTATGAAAACTTTTTTCTAAATATCTCCATCTGCTTTCCACCCTGTATATATGATAAACTAAAAATTTGCTACAATTTTTTGATAGTGCATTATTTGTATGACAGCCAAGCATGAGTATTAACGAACTCACTAATTTTTTTTACAAGTGATTTATTTTTGGAAATTGCCGTAATTCAAACTGTATTAGAGAAGATATCTGATAAAATACTCGATAATCTTTTTTGTGCAATCACGAAAGTCGCGGGTGCAATTTTTTGAATGGCTTCATTAACGGAAGGTAAATATTTCCACAAAATCGCTTTAAATGTGCATTTCTGCATATAATAATAATAATATTTGTTGGCTCAATGTACAAAGAAAATAACATGAGTAACTAAATATACAGGGTGTTCCTTTATGATATGCGAATACTTAAGGGTGTGAATCTACATGAAGAATTAATGTTACTTTGCTTTATAAGCTATGGTCCAAAAATGTTTCCTTACTAAATCTCGGGGTGTTGAAGTTTTAGGAATAAAAAATGGAAATTATTTAATATTTTCAGAACCGCTTCAGATATTTCACTGATATTTATTATGTAGTGGAAGTTAATAAAGTTGCATATTTTTCCATGCACAAATAAGTTTTAGCTTTAACAGTGGCGTGCGTACGGGTATTGACTGCGATATTTTTCAAGAAAAAAATGGTACGCCAATGGCTTTTTGCCAAATAAAAATTATTTTTCAATTCCACGTTCAATTTAAAACAAATGATCTCTCTTGAATTGTTTTCCTTCGATGCGCCATTTTTGAGTAAAAAAATAAAATCCGTTCTATTGTCCGAGAAAATTAATGTAATAATTGAAGAATGCAAATATCTAGTTGCTGGAATATTTCACTGGCTTTTGACATCTGACAAGTCTCTGATATTCAAATCTGTTCGCTGTGGCATCTTTTTCATTATTTAGTTTTTACAATCTTTTTAATAATGGTGAATTATTCAAACGCAGAAATGGCGGAAATACATTACGTGCATGGCCTTGCCGACGGTAATCGTGAGCAATCCAGACGGATTTATCACCAGAGATATCCTGATCGTGCTTTGCCAGATAGTCGAACCTTTTCTAATATTTATCATCGGCTTGTTGAAACTGGTTCTGTCCAAAAAGGAATATCTGAAGGTAGACCTCTAAGTGTGAGAATACCTGAAATTGAGGAAGCAGTGCTGCACGAAGTCGAAGAACATCCTGAAACGACTACGAGGAAGATGGGTAGATACTTAAATATTTGCCAGAAAATTGTTTGGAGAATTTTAGTGGATTTTTTGTTATATCTTTACCATATTTTAAGAGTACAGGCACTACTTTCCATTGATTTTCCAAGGGGTGTGACCTTTCATCAGTGGTATCTTCAAAAAATTACACTAAATCTGCAATTTGAATCAATGATTCTGTTCTCGGACGAAGGTAATTTTTCTCGAAATGCCAATCAGAATTTCCACAATAATCATTTGTGGGCAGAAGAAAATCCCTATGCCGTAACCGAAACCCATTTCCTACACCAATTTTCGGTTAACGTATGGGCAGGAATTATTGGCAACCACTTTATTGGCATTCTTCTTGACGGGACGTCTTGACGGACAGACTTATCTCAATTTTCTTCAAAAACAGTTCCCTTTGCTGCTTGATGATGTTCCGTTAGTAACAAGAAACGATTTGTGGTACATGCACGATGGTGCACCAGCGCATTTCAGTGTAGCGGTTCGTAATTATTTATAAACTGTTTATCCAAATCGTTGGATTGGCCGCGGTGGGCCCCAAGAATGGCCACCAAGCTCCCCAGACCTCAACAGTTTAGATTTCTTTTTGTGGGGCTATCTTAAGACACTAGTGTACACAAGTCTCATTAACACTGTAGAGGAATTAAGAGAAAGAATAGTTGCAGCTTGTGATAGAATAAAAAACACTCCAAGGATATTTCAACGAGTGCGCAATTCCATGTGAAGGAGGGCGGAAGCATGTATACTAAGTAAAGGGGGCCATTTTCAACAATTTTTGTAATCATTTTGTTGGTTTTAATGTTATGTTTATGTTGTCAGTTGTTGCTGTTCATTACCCGTAATGTATTTAATTTTTCCAATTAAATTAATAATTTTGCAAGTTAGACAATAGAACGGTTTTTATTTTTTTTACTCAAAAATGGCGCATCGAAGGAAAACAATTCAAGAGAGATCATTTGTTTTAAATTAAACGAGGAATTCAAAAATAATTGTAATTTGGCAAAAACCATTGGCGTACTATTTTTTTCAATACCCGTACGCACGCTACTGTTATAGCTAAAAATTATTTTAAATGTCAGTGAAATATCTGAAGCGGTTCTGAAAATATTAATTAATATCCATTTTTTTCCTAAAACTTCAACACCCCCACTTTTTGTAAGGAAACATTTTTGGAGCATAGTTCATGAAGCAAACTAACATTAATTTTTCATGTAGATTCACATCCTTAAATATTCGCATATCATTAAGGAACAACTGTAGAATAAAGATAGGCCCAATAGGAGGCGTTGCCTGTGCAAAAATTAGTCACAGTGGATTATGTATTTACTTAAACCTCTTCAATAAAGAAGAACATGATTATGGATCTCAATCTAAATGTCTGCTGATACCCCATCAACATGTACTGCAGCATATCAGATGAATTGCATGGGTTGTAAAATATTCAATAATTCAAAAGAAGATTTTCAGAAAGCACCAACATTAAGCAGCTTCAAAAGTAAATTGAAATCATTTCTAACAAATAAGCGTTTTTATAGCTTGCATTTTTGATCTGTATTGTATTGTTTTTGACCTTTGATTTGTTATAGTCTGTGGCTATTTAACAATGAAATAAATGTATTATTATTGTATACAGTGGACTCCCGATAATCCGGCCACTGTCTAATCCGGCGCCCCCTGTAATCCGACATGTCTTTGAATATATATTACATACATACGTATTTGACAATCTTCGCTAATGTAGATCACGCGGGTTTGAACAGGTTACAACTTGTACGCGCCTCCGCTATCGTGCTCGACGCGTAAGCATTGTTTTACTTAAGTTTGAATTTGACTACTGGTCATAGCGGTACGGCCTAGCGTGCGTTCATTGTTTACTATTTATTCATTGTGTATTAAGTATAGTACCTAAAGTGTATCTAACGAAGCTACAAAGTAATCGTAAACAGTGGTTGATTCGTGATCAACGCGTGATCGGTAGCCATGGCGCTCTGTCGGCCTCTTCCTGATTGGCTTGTAGCGACGAGCCTCCAGACAAAGTCGCACGGTTGCCACGCTCGGCGAGTTTTCGCCAGAGTGGTTGATCACATTCGCATGGATCACAAATCAATCTGTTGGTGCAATACGTGCAATAACTGTTGTAAAGGACATTATATAACAATAAATGGTATCACAAAGGTATATTCCAATTTGATCTGCAGCAAATTATGAACGGCTTATACGGAGATGCGAAAACAAGCTCAAAAAGGTGAAGAAAATTTTTGTGCAATCTTTATAGTTAAATTTTTCCTAAGAGATAGCATCAGTGAGGGAATTTTTTTCTATTGTCTTATTTTTCACATTAATGCGATGTCGAGGTACGTGGCCCTATCGCAATTGAAAATAAGGTTTCGATAATCCTTCCATAAAGTTTCGATGAGTACATCTGAAATAACCTTGAGATATTCTTCAGGGAAATACAAAAATCTCCTTTTGTGTTTTTTTGTGCAGATTTATCTATTAAAATCCTATCCGCAATCTATTTTCCGTGCACACACCTTCAACCGAATGTATGCCATATATGATATTACCGTTTCCAACTTTCACCAAGGTTAATAGGAACCATAACAGCTCCCTACCCTTCCCTCCTATAAGAATATCGATTTGTAGCCTCACATTTCAAGGTTAGACTTCTTGTAATGTTTCTGTTCAACATTCGGCGATTTCTGACAATTTTCCCAATAAAACATGATCATTGTGACATTAAGCCTGGCAACGCTGCATAGTAGAGGGAACTCTCAGCGTCACGTTGATGGTTCGTCACCACGCACAGGATTGTAATCAGTTACGGATACCCATTTATGAGCGCGAACGTTTTATGCACGTCTTGACTTGATTTTTCTTGCGGAAATTTAATATTAGTCTAAAATGTCTGACACAGATACAGCTGATGAAGTGGTTGAAATCAGCTTAGCAGAAAAAGGGCTAAAAAGCTTCATCTTAGCTCAGGTGAAAAACAAATTATTCTAAATATCTACAAGAACGAGATGCAAGAGAATAGTGGATTGGCTATAGAAAATATCGTATGTAAGGTTGCTGAAATTTCTGGAGTAGGTCGATCAAGTGTTTACAAAATCTTGAAGGAATATAGACAAAATCACTCACTATCTGAGCCAAAAACATATCCAGCGAGAAAAAAATCATCGAAAAAATAGATGACTTTGACAAAAGTGCCATTAGAAGAAAAGTACATCACTTTTTCTTCAGGAATGAAATACCTACAATAGATAAAATATTGAAGCAAGTGAATGATGATGAGGACCTGCCAAATTTTAAAAGATCTACGTTCCATAAGCTGTTGAAAGAACTAGACTTTCGATTTTTGAAAAGAGGAAGGAATAGTTTATTGATAGAAAAGGAGGAAATTGTTATCTGGAGGAGAGAATACCTTAGAAAAATTAGGCAATTCCGCGCTGAAGGAAGAAAAATTTATTATTTAGACGAAACATGGGTGAACGCGGGCCATACGCAGGGAAAGGTTTGGGTAGACAGATCTGTGAGGTCCTCAAGGCAGGCTTTTTTAGATGGCCTTTCGACGGGATTGAAAAATCCTGCAGGTAAGTTTCGAAGTATATGAACTTTTTTGGATGCAGATAATTCATTTTCTGATCGAATCAATGATTTGGAAGCTCCGAACTCAGTTTTGCTATCTCATCCAAGTTTCTGAGTATTTCCTTCACCCAAAAACTAATCTAAGACCCTATCCTACACTAACCTAAAAAGAGTAAGTTGCTTAATTTCGTCATTTAGTGCGCTCGCTGAGAAGTAAAATAACTAATTAATTTCAGGCAAGGGAAAACGCCTGATCATTTGCCACATAGGTAGCGTAGATGGATTTGTTCCTGAAGCATTGTGGACATTTGAATCCAAAAAAACTGAAGACTATCACGAAGAAATGGATGGATAATGCCCCGTACCACTAGAGAAAATTGGAAAAAATTCCAACAATGGCCACCAAAAAGGCAGACATTCAACAGTGGCTTGTCTCAAAGAAGATCGACTTCGACCAAACAATGGTCAAAGCTGAGCTGATAAATATAGTCAAGCGACATAAGTATAAATATGATTTAAAAATTGTTGACGAAATGGCCAAAAACCAAAATAAAACGATTCTCAGGCTGCCTCCCTATCACTGCGAACTGAATCCTATCGAGTTGATTTGGGCCGACATCAAGCAATACGTGGCGTCAAATAACAGCACTTTTAAGTTTTCTGACCTTAAAAAACTGTTTGATGTTGCTGTCGATAGAATTACGCCAGCAAAATGGAGAACATGTATTGACCATGTCCAAGAGAAGGTTGAAACCAAAATGTGGGATATGGACAATATCATTGACACCCAAGTTGAACCCCTTATAATTGACATCAACAATTCTGATGATTCAAGCTCCTCGGAATACAGCATATAAATCGATTGATGCCATTAAGACTGGCAGTTTAACGGGCTTTTTGGCAAGACAGGTAAGTTCATTATAGACTGCAATCAAAGTGTAAGTTTCTAGTTATTAATGTGGAAATTCCAAGTTTATAATTACACAAAATTGGGGTTAATTTAGGAGTTCCAAAGCATAATAGTGCCATTTTGACCTTCTTCCTATTTCTCATGTAAATTTTAATAGCAATCAAACTAACAAACTTTATGGAGTCTGTAATAAACTTTTGTACTACTACTACGTCTGTAGTTTCTATTTGCTCAAAAAAATTTGCTCTGCATTGTGAATAGAAGGTTGATTTGTAAATATTATTGGGTATATGTAAGTTAATAATAAAATATGAACAATTTCAATTGAGATGGTCTACAAGTTTTTTTCGTGTGCGTTTTAGTAACATTTTGCTGAAATGGTGAATACAGAATTTTTTGCACTGATTCCTAATGTCGAAATATGATTAGAAAGGCGTGGTATATTCCTGATAATTTACTATGCTTTTGATAGAATTTACAGCAACACATATCTTGTACGACATTTTTTGATAGATCAGTCACAATAGCTTGATATGGCCCTGTAGCGTCTCCTACGGTTAAGTTCTTGATCACGTGCAATACGGGTGTATATGTTTGATTTTACTTTGTTTCTTCGATGGATACAGTTTATTAATATCATCACAAACTCAGAAGCGAAAGCGCAAAACATTGACAATTAAAGAAAAATGTGATATTTTAGACCGCTTAAATCGCAATGATACTTTCAGTAGTTTAGCAAGTGAATACGGCGTAGGCCGATATACAATTTATGACATTAAAAGAAACCACGAGTAGATCAAGAAGTTCGTGTCAACTATTGATTGCGGGCCAGGCAAGAGAGAGACACTCAAGAAAGCTGAACATCCAGAAGTGGAAGAAGCTTTGTACATGTGGTTTCTTCAGGAAGGAAATAGGCATGCACCAATTTCAGGACCCATGTTGGCCATGAAAGCTAAGTTTTTTATAAGGAAATAACAAAACAGATGATTTTGTGGCCAGCAAAGGATGGCTAGAACGTTTTAAAAGTTGTCATAGCATACGTTTATTGACTATTACAGGAGAGAAACTTTCCAACGATGCCACCTGCATAGAGCCCTTTAAATTAAGATTTTTGCAAAAGGTGAACGATTTAAATCTTGACCCGTCACAGGTGTACAATGCAGACGAATCAGGGCTTTTTTGGCGTGTGATGCCTAACAAAACTTTCGTTTCTTGTAACAAAAAATCCGTACCTGGACGAAAAGTAAGTAAAGAGCGTGTAACCATACTACCATGTGCTAACGCTGCGGGCACACACGCGCTTAAGATCATTCGGAAATCTAATAAACCACGGACATTGATTTAACTGTACACTATTACGGACGAAAAAGTGCCTGGATGACAAAAGACCTTTTGAAAAAGTTGTTTGATGAATGCTTCGTACCTGAAGTTAGAAAATGGTTAAAAGATCATAATTTTCCTCAAAAATCAATCTTGCTTCTTGATAACGATCCCGGTCATCCGTCTGAAGAAGAACTAACAACTGAGGATAAATGCATCACTGCGATGTTTCTTCCGCCAAGTTGCACTGCACTGATTCAACCAATGGACCAGATATCATTCAGTTTGTCTATCAAGACTATAAGAAAAACCTACTTCTGAGAGCCGTATCAAAAGACCAAACAATAGAAAAAACTTTAAAAGAATTTAATATGAAGGACTTGGTTTTTGCTCTTTGTCAGTCGTGGAATGCGTTACCGTCATCAACTATTAAATCGTCTTGGAAGAAGTTATGGCCAGATATAGTCACCACTTCTAGCAACGTACCACCAATCAGTGTTACTTCGGAAGTTATAGAACAAGTCCCTACTGAAACACAGATAAGTCCGGAAGATTTGGAAATCTGGTGCCGTGGAATAGATAAAGAGGAAAGTGTTTTTCATGAAATGTCTGACGAAGAGATTATAAAAGAGGTTTCTAATTATACAACAAACATCAGGAAAATAACGACGACGTGATTGCAACTGCTCCACAAGTCACAGCACAAGACGTAATTAACGCCTTTGAGCTAGGTTTACAATGAGCTGAAGAGAATGGTACATCCTACAACGAACTTTTACTTTTGAGAAGACTGAGGGACAAAGCTCTGATCTCGCGTTATAACAACCTTAAACAAAAAAAAATTGATGAATATTTCCAAGCTTCATAATTTGATAAATTCATTAATGATTTTAATTAATAATTCTTGATTATTTTGGTACATATGTACGTGCATTTATGCTTAATTTTATAATAAAACGTAAGCTCTCTATTGTTATTTAATTTACTAAATTCGACAAACATAAACGATGTATGATTTGTACTTCAAAGTACATACATATACATAACATATAATCTTACCATTGGATATGTAACTTGTCGGATTACAAGGTACTCTTTTGTAAAAAATTCCGGACTATAGGGGGTCTTAGGCAGTGCCCTATAATCCGACAAATTCGATAGTCCGACACTGCCCTGCATAATGTTTGTCGGATTACCCGAGGTCCACTGTAATAAAATCGTGACTATAAATAGTAAACATCATTAAACCTGTGATAATATGCTTTCGTAAAGCATCCTTAGGAGAGAGTGGCTTCAACAACGGCAGGTAAAAATTCCTCTGGAACAATTTGCTGGCCCTTGTGATCTTGCAGAGCTGTATCATAACATTGAACGGCATTGTGGCGGCTCAATTTTCACGGTCACACAAACGAAGAACCGGAGAAATGATCAAAATTCGCGTATCGATATGTAAAAATATACCGAAGAAATCGGTCGCAAGTGTAGGTTCGCGTGTCGAAAACGACTGGCAAAAAAATCACAGTTCAAAATGGTGGGGCACCGTGTTCTTGAACTTATTTTTATATCTAAACAAACTAATGGCTAAATGTCTAAACTGATCAATCAAATAAGTGGGATTGTCGGCCTCTTTGATATTTCCTTCAATCGATATAGTGCATGTGACCATTTTACGAATCTCAATAGCTTGTCACAGCTAAATATATGGTGAAGTCTTGGTAAACTACTATAGTCGCGACTGAAGGCATATGACATTCAGTTAGATGTTTGTATTTAGACTGCTCACCAAAAGTAAATCGCTTACAGTTCTCTGTAAATAGAAGGAAAATCAGCTTTTCTGAAGTTGTAAACACGTTCACTTGAATTGAATTCGATTTTAGCTTCTTTGGCAAATAGATCAAGTATACAGATATTCAAAGCAGGGTGATGTTTGTCTTCCGACACCAAAGGCATAACATCATGAGTGACCTCACAAGTAAAATGTGTAATTACTAAGTCTAATAACCTGCTTAAGTGGTTAGTCACGGTATTCAGTTACTGGCAATTGAGCAGATCAAAATAATTGCATATAACTTTTGTCTTTGGATCAAGTATGCTCTTCATAACAAGGTTATGCGGAGAAAAATACTTCTTAGCCCTGAACAAATAGCCTAGCTTTTTCCGTACAATTAGTGCTATTGACGAGATGTGTTCATGCCAGAAATGAACGGCTCTTTGGCAAAACTCGGCCATCCATCGGAACCGGAT
This sequence comes from Acanthoscelides obtectus, assembly GCA_963669975.1. Lineage (NCBI taxonomy): Eukaryota > Metazoa > Arthropoda > Insecta > Coleoptera > Chrysomelidae > Acanthoscelides > Acanthoscelides obtectus. The sequence continues at coordinate 14,732,342 of CAVLJG010000007.1, read as the reverse complement.
GAGCGCTACAGTATACTTGTATTCAGATAAGAGATAAACCGGACATAAACAAGACCACGTGATCATCGAACGCTGTAACATTCGGCAGGGACGTATTAAGAGTCACGCAGTACATATTTTAGATAGTAGATGCTGCTTTGCGTAACTTTGTAGTAAATTAGCACAATTCGATGTGTATACGATTGGTGATGGATATAGGATCATGTGGGGGTGGGGTAAGAAATATATAATGATGTAAATATACATAAGGGTTTCAAAATTTTCGCTTCGATTTCCAGCTTCGGATGCCGTCTGATGTTTGGTGAAATACAGTCAAATATAATCTCAAAATGGCGTTTAAATTAGCCTAAATTAAAAATAATCGTATATCTCTTAAAATTGCTTTTAGAATATTGATTAGTATATTTTTTGATTTCTAGGTAAATATGTAACCAAATTAAAACGTTCAAAACGTAAAAAAATGTGCATGGTTGAACATTGTCAGAAAGTAGATTCTTGAATAGGTTTTGCCAAAACGGGTTCAAAAATGTCAATAATTAATTAAAAAATACAGTAGCTTTATAATTACTTATAACTTACCGAATTTGATGAACGACATCTTTTATTGGAAAGATGAGCTTGATGAGCTTTCATCATCGCTACTGCCTGAAGCACCAACGTCAATAATGAATGGCTCGACTTGTTCCTCTAAAATATTGTCCAGTTCCCACATTCTCTTTTCAACTTTGTCTTTCACGTGCTTAATACAGTTTTCCCATTTTTGCGCTGTTATTAATTCTAGTGCTTCTTTGAAAAGTCCTTTGAGGTCACAAAATTTAAAAGTTGTATTGTGCTTAGCTATATAATTTTTAACCTCTGCCCATATGAGCTCAATGGGATTGAGCTCGCAATGGTATGGAGGTAAACGGAGCACAGTTTTATTTTGACTTGCTGCCATTTCGTCAATGGCGTATTTTTGATATTCCGCCTTGTGATCCTTGACAATTCTTAATAATTGTACTTTCAGCATTGCTTCTTCAAAGTTGATATTTTTCGAGCGGAGCCAATTTTGAACATCAACTTTCCTTGAAGCCGTTGTTGGGACCTTCTCCATTCTTCGAGAATGATAAGGCGCATTATCCAACACAATTATTGCGTTTTCCTCTAAGTTCGGTAAAATTTTTGAAAACCACTGTTCAAACGATTCGCCATTCATTTCCTCGTGGTAATCTCCAGTTTTCTTAGACTCAAAGCACCACAGACCGTCAACAACAAATCCATCCTCACTGCCAATATGGCAGATAATGAGCCTTTTCCCTTTACCTGGAAATCGAAGTACTAACTGGTGTAGATTTATTTCAATAAGCGAACCTTTTTCAAATGTTTTCATCACATTCAGCGAAAAAACATTGAGACATGAGTATCAGATTCCTATAATTGGGATTATTTAGTCATATTGAAAGAAAGAATATTGAACGTCGTATGATTACTCAGCGCTTCACAATTTAATTTAAAGTTATAAACCTTTAAAAAATGAATGATCAGGAACCTGAAATACGCGCAAATATTAATATTAACAAATTATAACTTTATAAAGCTTAAAGTATGAATTAAAATGATTAGAAATATTAGGAACGGTACACAATATAAAACTTAGTAACTTTTTTTAAGTTTATAATATTCGACATATTTTAAGATTATATTAAAAAATTATTGAAATATCGAAAACACATAAAAACATGGCTTAAAAAAGTTCTAACAAATGAAAATGACAATAAAACATCCACGCATTTTATCGAAAGTTATAAAAGTTTTGTTACTTGTAATATGTTTTATCTGCCCCCTGGAATTAATGTTTAGAACCTTGTTCCCAAGGTTTGAAAAACATCCGATTGTTGTCTATTACTCGTATTTACCTGCTGGATTTTTTAATCCGGTGGACAGTCCATCTAGAAGGGCCCTCCTGGATGAAGTTACAGAATCATCAACCCATACTTTACTTGTAGTGTGTCCTGCATTTACCCACGTTTCATCAAGGTAATAAATCTTCCTGTTTTGATTTCTATATTTCCCAATTTTTGTTAAATAATCCCTCCTCCATAGCACAATTTCTTCTCTATCCAGTAGTAAACTATTACGACCCCGTTTTTTCCATTTGAAATTTAAATGCTTCAGTAACGCATGGAAAGTTGATCGTCTGAAATTTGGCAACGTTGTATCTCCATTTTCCTCCTGCAGTACTTTATCTATAGTAGGTATTTCATTCCTAAAGAAGAATTCATGCACTTTCCTCCTAATCGCATGCTTATCAGCTTCATCCAATGATTTAACAATACTTTTGCGATGTTTATTGGTCAGTGGCTCAGAAAAGGTGTGATTTTTTTTGTATTGTCTTAACACATTAAACACTGATGCGCAACACACCCCAACTTTGTGAGAAACCTTCACAACAATTTCTTTGATGGTTGATGCCTCGTTCTCCTCGCGCTCGATCTTATATATATTCAAAATGACCTCTTTCATTTCTGCACTCAGGTGTCTTTTTTTAGAGCGTTTCCTAGGTGGACTACAGGAGTATACAACTTCATCGGCAGTATCTGCACTACTGGGCATTTTACGCAAGCAGTTGATAACAATAACAATCAATAACAAGGTATAACAATAACAACGACAAACTCAACAACTTAATAAGATAACAAACGAAAACGTCCAAAGAAATATCAAATTGCAATGATGCACACGACATACGTAACACGTCTGAACCTGAATGTAACTCTGCCTTGATACGACTGCTCTGCCGCTCGGCATAGGCATTTAATTGCGAATTGACCAATGAGGGCTCCTGTTTTACGTCGAGACGGCGGCGTTAGCGTGAAAATCACCCGAACCTTTTGTTTACATCCGGTCTATCTCTTATCTGAATATACTGTAGCGCGTTTTTTGTTCATCAAGGTGTTTTGAAAATGTAGTGGTAGTTGCGTTTGATAAGATTTTGTAGGAATATCTGAAATTTTGATTTGTTCAAGCTTTTATATTGAAACAAATTCTTGAGAAGTTTTAGCAGAACCTACCGTTTAGTTTCTGAGACAGTCGAAAACATTCAAACGGCTGTAACCGACTAGCTGAAGCAGTGGCGGCTCGTGGCAGAATAAAACAGGCGTTCTGCAAATCCGAACTTACCTACCTTTTATATGTCAGTTCGATCCTGCGCTCCTTCTTGGCAGTAAATTTGTCGATCACCTTCCCGTTGAAATTTTCCATGGTCGAAATAAATTCCTTTTCAATGGACAGCATCGACAACGCTGTAAGGTTATCCTGGGTCATAGTATTACGAAGAAAAGTCTTGATTCTTTTCAATGTTGAGAAATTTCGCTCAGCCTCTGATGTTGACATACGAGTCGTAACAATAATTTCTAATAGGTTTTTTGTTTCTTTTAGTGTTTCCTCCAAACTATTTTGTATCAAACATTTCAAAAGAGACAGAGTTTCATGTAAATCTCGGCAATCATTCCGTGCATAAATAACAGACAACTCTGTCTTTGAAAGACTTTTTTCTAATTCGGGATAAGCCAAGCAGGTAGTTTCCAACTTATCATCAGGAAACTTTTAACTTTCTCCAAAGTATTCGGGGAAAAAAGGCTACCAAATGATCTTTGAATTGAAATCTGTCATCTGCAGAATTCACTATATTGTTGCATACTTCTAAGTGTGCGTCCATACTGCAGGCCTAGCGCGGTTGCGACGACGGGCGCGAAGTATCAAACATTATGAAACGCGCCTCTGTGTCCATAGTGCAGTGACTAAGCCCGCTTTTATGCACGCTTTTTTTGTCGCCTGTCGCGTGGCGACAAAAAACGCGGCGTTTATAGATGAAACAAAATGGAACTTTTGTCTAACGTTGTTTGTGGCGTGTCGCTTTCAGATAGATCAGTGGCCATCGTATCGTCTAAACAAGGAAGTGTGGTGCATTGATTGATAAATAATGGATCCGTGTGTTGTATACTTGGCATACAAATATATAATCAAAAAGAGACGCAAGAGACGTTGGAGCGTTCACCCAATAAATAGTGCAAGAAATCTCAGAGGCACATATTATACACTACACAAAGAACTAAGACGAGACAATGACAAATTCTTTAATTATTACCGTATGTCGATAGCTTCCTTTGATGAGCTATGTGAAAAGTTAAAAAACACTTTCAATAAAGATAGGGAGCTGATTCAAGGATTTGCATTCGAAGCAGAAGAAATGTTATCAATGACGTTGAGGTAAGTTTATGAGAAAGTTGAAGAAATAAACCATTTATTCAGGAAATAAGAGTAAAACATCAAACACTATAGCAAAACAGTTCATACATATTATTGATTTGATAACAGTGATATTAGTGATTCGGCTTGTGAAATTATTGAATTTTCCGATTCCGTCGGAGAAAATGGGGTTTGTGGTGACGTCACAGCAAGTGATTCATTAGTATCAGTATTAGGATGAGGCAAATGAGGTGTGATCTCAGATGATACTGTAGAATATGATGCGAATGGAGGTGCTGGCATATTAAAACGTATATTAGAGATGTTGGTCATTACTGGATATTGCTGTGGTTGGTAATGGGGTATATGATTTGGAAAATTGTGTATATACTGATTTGGTTGTTTGTTAGTATATCGGCTTAATAATTGCATGACCTCTATTCGAAAATTCAATTTCTCATTCGGAGTGAGCGTATCTAAACTTGCTTGTAATGATCTAAAAAAGGCCATGTCATCAGTTTCTTGTGGTTGACTTTGTATAGCTAATGCTGGCTGTCTGTTATGGGAATCAATATAGCTTGCAAGTTTACTTTCTAAATCTGATTTCTTTCTTCTATAGAGAGTACTTCTACTAGGAGTTCGTCCAGTTTCCATTTGGCTGTCGAACTGAGTATGTTGGACATCTGATGAAGTACTTTGCATGTCATTTATGTCCTTTGAAACATCCATATCTTCTTGGCCCTCTCTTGATGTACTTGGTAGTGAGCTCTCTGTCTGACGGGAACCAGTCACCTTTCGTAAAAATCCTAATTGTTTAGCATAGATGTACGTTTTTACAGCTTTAGCAGACGCTCCTGATTTTTTCCCTTAGACTGTCGAATGGTACGAACATAAGCATCCCTCAGACTTTTCCATTTAAGTTGAACTTCTCTACCTAAAAAGGAAAAACAGATAACATGTTAGATACCTAAATGTAAATTTTTTAAAAAAAAAATGTGTTTCTCATACGAGCCTTGACATCTATGTATATGTCGTACATCCCGATAATATAAAGTAAAGGTTTTAGATGCACTACAAATAATGAGAGACCTAAAATTTGTTGACAATTATTCGTATTCTTTGCATTTAACTAAGCCGAAACCCCGAAACATAGGAGATTGGCCATGATATTACTATTATAAGTAACTGTATCGTTATACTAAATGGCAGTTTTGTTTTACAGGTATTTAGGTTCAGGATGTACCTATACAGAGCTGCACTACAGCTACAGATTAGGGGTCACAACGGCAAGTCTTCTAATTCCAAGAGTTTGCGTTGCCCTATGGCGTACATTACAGGAAGAGTGCTTTCCTGTACCTACTGAACAACGTTGGCGCCAAATTGCCCAAGATTTTGCAGAACGTACCAATTTTCCTAACTGCATTGGCTCTATTGATGGTAAACATTGCAGGATAATCGCGCCTGCACATAGCGGATCACTGAATTATAATTACAAGAACTTTTTTTCCATTGTTCTATTAGCTATTGCCGACAGCAACTGTTGTTTTATATACATCGATGTCGGGTCCTATGGTAAGGAATCGGACTCCATGGTGTTTAGACAATGCTCCTTGTTTAGAAAATTGGAAGAAGATACCTTACATATCCCAAAACCTGAGAAAGTAGCAGAAACAACACTGCCATATGTACTCGTTGGGGATGAGGCGTTTGGACTAACAAATAACTTAATGCGTCCTTATCCTGCAAAGAACTTAACAGAAAAAAGAAGAAATTTTAATTATCGCTTGTCTAGAGCAAGAGGGAAAGTAGAATGCTCCTTTGGAATTTTAACTAACAAATGGCGTATACTGCATCGACCGATGAATGTGATGGAGGAAGTCGCTGTATCCATCATCAAAGCTTGCTGTATATAACACAATTTTGTTCGTGTGAGGGATGGCATCAGATTTGAGGATACTTTGACAATAACAGGGCTGCATGATAATGATAGAGCAGAACCAGAAGGACGTGGACGTAAGTCTGCTTACAAATACAGAGATGCTTTCGCTGACTATTTTAGCAGTCCAGCAGGGGCTGTGCCATGGCAAAACACCAACATATGATTTAAACAAAATAGTAAGTGTATGTATTAAAGTAATTAACATGAAATGCTTACCAATTTCCTGCCTTTCTTTTTCATCTTTTTCCCCATATTTTTGGATAACAATTTCGCACACTTCCTTCCAATCGTCTCTTTTAAGCTGTCTGTTTTTGTAGTCTCCTGACGATGAATCCCACAAAGATGGTCGTTTTTCTATTGCGTCGATGAATAGTTCGACATCCAGATGTTCCATTGTAGCACACGTCTTCAGTCTTTAGACAACACCCACCAACTGAGAAAGAGTTCCTATCATAGCATCAGCGACAATAAACGCGTTGAATAAAAGCGTAAATTCCATTCAAAATGGCTACATACAAGACAATGCGTTGAGAAGACGACGCGTTTTTTGTCGCCACGCGACAGGCGACAAAAAACGCGTGCATAAAAGCGGGCTAAGGCGGAGGCCTAGCGCGACGGGATTGAGCGAGACAGCGCGCGTAGTTTTCAAACGTTCTTGTTCCGCGCTTTCTGGCCACACTACGGGCCTAGTCTGCGCGGTGGCGGCGGTATTAAACCAGTTTGGTCTTGTCGCTCGGCGTATGCACATGCAAAATGGTGGATACTGAATTGTTCATAAGTGCGATTCAATCTAAGCCACCTATATGGCAAAGTAAGCATCCACATCACAGTAACCCCACAAAGACAAGACAGTTATGGAATGAAATAAAAGAACAATTTCCTGGAAGTGAAGGTAAGTTTAATATTTTATTATATCATCACCATTACATTCTTCGATACTGTTCCCAGAAATAGTTTGTGAATTGTATACGAACATTTTTTGCTCTTCGTGATGGATTATTATTTCGCACTCCGAGGTTATTGTGACTATTTTCACGTAATGCCGGGTTAGATAGCACATTCTGAATATCCAAATCGCTATCGCCGTTCAAATCCAGTATGGTATTGTGTAGAATACACGCAGCTTTTATTATATACAAGGCATTTCTCCTATTTGTTTCGATAGGTTTTCGTAGTATTCTCCATTTACATGTTAAAATGCCGAATGCACATTCGATTGTTTGCCTAGCGGTAGACAATCTGATATTAAAACATTTTCTTTCATTATTAAGCACTCACTCCGGATAAGGACGCATCAAATAATGCTTCAACGGATATGCTTCATCACCCACTAGGACGTAGGGTGCAATGACGTCAGAGTTTGGGAGTCTCTTTGGCCTAGGAATTTTGTATTTATTTTTTTCTATAAGCTTATACAGCGTTGATGCTATAAAAGTACCACCATCACTTTGCTTCCCGCGACCGCCGACTTCCACTGCTACAAATCTCCTTTTTGCATCAGCCACAGCTTGCATGACAATACTGTTTCTTTTTTTATAGCACCAATGTGCCGAACCAGATTTAGGTGGTTTTTTTATTTCTCAATGTTTCCCATCTATTGCTCCGATGCAGTGTGGGAAATTCCAGGTTGCTTCAAAATCTTCTGCAATAGCTTTCAGACGTTGTTCTGTTGGTATCGGCATGTGTATAGGAACTAACTCAGCCCATAAAACACGGCATGTTTCGTGAACTATAGACGCAATTGTACTTTTCCCCATGCGAAAACTGTATGCCAGTGCTCTAAACCCAGCTCCTGTTGATAAAAACCTGAAATTAAAAAAGCAGATTATAATATAAGGTTATTGTTACAGAAAAACAACTGCGTAAGAAGTGGAAGAACCGGCGCGATCAGTTTCGGAAAGAAAAAAAGAAGTTCCCTACGCCGCGTTCTGGTGACGCTGCCAACGAAACAGAGAGCACTTGGCCATACTTTCAACTCATGCAATTTTTAAACAATGATATTACACCTGAAGTCATGACTGGAAACCTGCATGATAGTGATTCGGATTCCCTGAACGAGTCCTGTCATACTGAGGAGCAAAATGATGTGATGAGTCCAGGCACATCAACCACCAGCAGTCGCACAAATGCATCAAAGCGCAACAAAACAGCATCCGATTATAGAGATGAGCTTATAGAATGTGAAAGAAAAAAATTTTTGCTAATAGAACAGAAAATGGCCACAAATAATGTCCAGCCGGAAAAATGTGATGATTATCATTTTTTTATGAGTCTTCTGCCACAAATGAAGCAATTTGGTGAAGTACAAAAGTTACGTATTCGCAATAAAATTACCCAAGTCATAATAGACGAGGCAAAAAGGATGCAGTATTCTTCTCATCAGAGATACGAGGAAAACTATGGAGGCTATTCTACTACTGGCACTTACACCAATTTTTAATTAGATTCACAGTTTATTATAGTTAACTACTAATTTGATTACTATCCACATAAATACTATATTTTTAGTAAAATCTTATTTTATTCTTACCTCAGTGTTATGAACAATTTCTCCTCGGGACTAATACTTTTCCGAAAGTTTGTATCTTCTTTGGCGATTTTAGCTGATATTTTACTCAGGATGTAGTCAAATGTTGACACGGGCATTCGAGTGTACTCAAAAAATTTGGTAGGGTATAGTCTCAGTTCTTCATACAAATGAAAAAATTCTCCACTTGTTTCTCTGTTTCTATTTATTTCATGCACACCATCTCGAATGTTCAACACCTCCCATCTCAGGATCGGACTGTCAAGTAAAAACACTAAATCGTCGTCCATAGTTTGGGACTTCTGATAATACGTCACACATATACAACAGCTTCCGTGTCACTATGGCCACCGCACGTCGTCGCTCGTCGCGCCCGCCTAGGCCCCAGTCACCGCGCTTTCAGTATGGACGCACACTAATGCGGCAACTCGGTGATCGTGACTGTTATTATTACGTCGTCTCCTTTTGTTGCCTTGGGGTTCAGTGCAAATACTTTTGGCTTCATTTATTATGTCATCAATTGTATTTCTCACATCGACAATACATTTTTCAAAATTATCGATAGCCGTTTTAACTTGCGCTGGCTCGGTTTTTCTTTTCTGCAACTGATTGAACAATATGTCGACTTGAGGCATGACATGATGAAAAAATGTCAACCAAAACACGAAAACAGAATCGTTTAACATACGGCGAATACCGCAAGCTGCCTTGCAAACGGTTTCATTAGTGAAATTTTCTTCTATTTCTTCCATGCATTCAATGTTCTCAAACACTACATTTATTGTTCGAATATTAAAATTCCAAGGAGTTGTTGCTCCTTGGGGAATTTTCTCCCCGCAGTTCTGTTCAGAACCTCTACGCGTTGAGGAGAATTATCAAAAAATCTCGGAATATCTTTCAAATCCCCAAAGAACACCCGAACTTGAGCATTTGCGGAAGCAGCTTGGGACATAATCAGGTTTAACTGATGCGCATAGCAATGCACATAGTGAGCAAATGGATATCTTTGTTTAATTTTTGCCTGTACTCCAGCATTATGTCCGCTCATTACCGCAGCTCCATCATAGCTTTGTGAAACCAGTTTGTTAGGGAAATTTCCTATTAATGGATCTACGACGCTCAAAATATGTCTTGTGAGAGTATCAGAGTCACGTTTTTCATCATATAATTCCAAAAACGTTCTACTGGTTCGCCGTTAAATACGTATCTGAAAATTGTTACCAGTTGGGTTTTCCCCGAAATGTCCGTTGTTTCATCTGCTATTATCGCCAGATATGAGGCTCTGTTAATCTGTTTTATTATTTCTTCATGACAAACTTCAAGAATACAATCCAGTAGATCGTTTTGTATTTCTTTCGAAGTTCCTTTAAATATTGAAGCATTTTTTATGTGTTCGCTTAAGGTTGCATCAAGCTCAGCAGAAAAATTAGTCAGTCCACGAAATATTCCCGGGTTTTGGGAGCTTTCGGTTTCGTCGTGGCGCCGTAGCGTCAATTCAAATGCTCCGCAAAATTTTATACCGAGCACCGACCGACCAATCAGATATCGTACTTTGCATTAGATCTGTACGGATCTGTATAACGTGCAGCACATGCTTATGCTTAAATCGCGCATTTGATTTTGTAGAGAGAGACAAAAGCAAGCGCGTGCGGCTTGTGTCGAAGTAGTGCACAGACCCTTTTCAAGTGGCCCATGAATAATGTTACGCTGCGGTCGCGACGAAAATAACAAGTACACAATTGGTCGATTATAATATATTCTCAATACAAAACAGACTCGACGCCGCGTCTTGGGGGGGCTGCGTTGCCGGTATTGTTTCTATTTGTGTGATAACATGGAAAATAAATAATGATCAAATTACTCTACTGCTTTTTTCTGTTAAGACAAAAGTTTTGGCAGTTCTGCAGCTCTGCAGAACTTAAGGGCCTGCCGCCCCTGAGCTGAAGGCTGTCTTAAGGAGTGCCAGGATCGTCTTCAGCGATGTGTGGCCTCAGAATGATGACAATATAAAATTAATTTACAGACCTTGTATGCTCCATCGAGAAATGAAATAACATGTGTTTTTCTTTGTTTCAGGACATAAGGTATGCTCCCATAAAGGGTGGCAGACAAGGTAAGCAACTTGTTTTGAATGTGCATGATTCCCCAGCTGAATAATTTCCATTTCCAACCTATTTTCATTTCAATGCAAAATAAGTCTATAACGCATAGGTGTCTGTGAAAAATAAAACCCATGACAATTGTTTTTATTAATCACAGCTGTCAGAATACGTTTAAAATAGTTTTAGGTAGTTAAGATTTTCAAAATGGGTAGAGGAAAGGTTATTAGTGAGAAAATTCGGTTACTGATGATTAAATTTTTTTATTCTGGGAAATCAAACTCAAAAATTGCAACTTTGTTAGACTTATCGCGGCACAGTGTGAGAAATATTGTTAGAAGATATAACGTAACTGGTTCAGTCAATATTAAGCCACGATATGTGAAAAAAAGTAATATCACAAATGCCGACCGAAGAGCATTAAGAAAAATAATCGTGAAAAACAGGCGTGCCAATTATTTACAATTAAGTGCTCTGTGGACTGACGCTGTTGGAAGGAGAATTTCGAGGTCCACAACTCATAGAGAGGCCCACAAACTGGGATTTAGCACTTGCAAGGTAAGTTTTCTTATAAAAAAAAGTGAAGTAAAAACCCTAAAGTTTCAGAACTTGTTTTTAGGCCAAAGAAAAGCCACTATTAACTCCACTGCAAAAGAAAAATCGGCTTAGATGGGCTAAAGCCGAACATAGACAATGGACACCTCAACAATGGTGTGCAATACAATGGAGTGATGAGGCCCGATTCGAAGTTTGTGTTGGTGACAGTCGCAGTAGAGTTATTCGCAAAAAAATGAAGCATTCCATGTTGACTGTCTGAAGAGAAAAATGAAATTTCCGGCATCCATTATGGTCTGGGGCAGTATGTCATCAAAAGGAGTAGGAAAACTTCATTTTATTGATGGAAATGTGGATACAAACAAATATTTGGCAATTTTTGAAGAGTCGCTTTTACCAGTGATGGAAGAATGTTTGACATCCGGCCAAGATTTTGTGTTTCAGCAAAATGGTGCAGCGTGCCGTACCTCAAAAAGGGCTTTAAAATGGATGGAAGAAAATAATGTACCACTTTTGAAATGGGTTTCTAGCAGTCCAGATCTGTCACCTATTGAAACTTTGTGGCACGAGATGAAAAAGGTTCTACGACAACATCCTGCTCGTACAATCACCGAACTGAGACAAAAGCTTCAAGAAATATGGGATTGTTTTACACCAAATTTTTGCCAAAACTTGGTTAACACTATGCCCCAAAGAATTTCAGCCGTAATAAAAAATAAAGGTGATGTTACCCAATGGTAATCTTTCAATTGTTGCTTTGTTAACTTCGCACATTTATTCGCACATTGTTTATTTGTTCAGATGTTCTATTAGTTATGGGTCTAACTGATTTCAAATATGTATTTTTTACGACTAGAGAGTATCTAAAATGTTTTTGAGAAAATAAATTGTTTTAGAAGTAAATAGTTTCGTCATGTTTAGTTTATAAAGGCATATTTTGGTACAAATCTTGAAGTGGGCCAACTGAAGTGGGAAGGGGCTCGTAATGTCTTTGACCAATACTAAAGACGTTACATTTACAACCCCTTACTCTTTGCAACCTACAAAAAATGTTCCTTAAGTGATCCGGAGGTTCTGAAAAAAAGAAGTTTAAGCAATTTTTATTTTGCTCGTGTGTTTGTCCCTAGGTCCGCCACCAATAGACAGATCTTCAAAAACTACAAAGCTTTTTCATCCTTGGCATAGCAGTAACCTTGTAAGAACTGAATGACATGGTTTTTCGTGATATACATAACATATACCATCCAAAAATTATTACAATACAATACTTCCTCGCCAGTTTTGGGATAGATAGTTAAAATGTCACTTATACTTAGGGCTAATCGTGTATTTGCTGTGTATTAAGAAAAAGGTTATAATTTATTCATCATTATTTTTATATCGATTAACATGTCCAGTCACACTAATTGAAGATTATCCAATCTTATGAATCGAATTTGTGGCACGTATCCATCTGTTAATGGACATATGATCATACTCGGCCACAAGGTAGCCAAATATAATACACCTACTCATTGCATCTATATTTTATTCTTATGACATGCATTTAGTTGTGCCAGCACAATCCTTCCCGTTTGAATAAATGGAAAACTTTACTTGTAGTTAGGGCTGGTCATGTGTTTGCTGTTCAAATGAAACAAACTGGATTGGTAAGCTTTCTGCAATCTAGTTGCAAAGTGGTACCGTGGTTAGTGCTAGAACTGTGAAGACTGGACGAATATACAGGGTGTTCCTTAATGATATGCGAATATTCGAGGGTGTGAATCTGCACGAAACATTTATGTTAGTTTGCTTTGTAAACTATGGTCCAAAAATGTTTCCTTACAAAAACTCGGGGTGTTGAAGTTTTAGGAAAAAAAAATGGAAATTAATTAATATTTTCAGAACCGCTTTTGAAAATATTAATTTTCATTTTTTTGGAGGTCCATACACCTGATAACATTATATACTAAGTGACATATAAATCCGAACACCCAGTTTAAATGGTTTTATTTTAATAAAATTTTGTATAAGTACTGAATGAAGCATAATAAGTAAATGATAAAAATTTAAAAATGATTGCACTGCTTTAAAGCCCTTTGACCTTTAATAATGTGTGGATGCACCCTGATGTGCTACGCATTCTCCAACGCGCCTAGGCATGCTTCTGATCAGGTGGTCAGTGTCCTCCTGTGGTATCTCATTCCAGGCAACCACCAACTCCTCTCGAAGTGCTTCTAGAGTGTGAGGAGGACGTTGCAAATTGAGCAATCTCCTACCCATCATATCCCACACGTGCTCAATTGGGGATAAGTCGGGAGATCTTGGTGGCCATGGTAACAATGTGACATCATTATGTTGAAAGAAGTCTACTGTGACTCTTGCAACATGTGGTCGGGCATTATCTTGTTGGCAAGTTGGATCTGCCAGGGTGTCAAGATAGGATAAAAGATGGGGTTCTAGAACTTCGTGGATATAACGCTGCGCGTTCATGTTACCTCTGATGAAGATTAAAGGTGACCTGGAACCATAAGCTATAGCACCCCAAACCATAACTCCAACAGTGTGATGCACATGTCTTTCAACAAAAAACTGTGGATTCCTCCTTCCACCACGTCGCCTTCTAACCCTGGCACGACCATCGTGCATGCCTAAACAACATCGAGACTCGTCACTAAAGACAATACTGTTCCATTCCTGATCCCAGAGTGACCGTTGTCTGCACCACTCAAGGCGATTACGTCGGTGTTCTCGAGTTAAAGGGAGGACCCAGTGTGGCCGGTATGAAAACAAGCCAAAACTTCTCATTCGTCGGTAAACACTTCGCATGCCAATAGGTCTTCCGTGTTCTGCAAACCATTCATTTGCAATGGACCTGGTAGTGGAGAAACGGTCCCTTAAGGCCAATAACCTTAGGCGGCGATCTTCACGGTCTGTTGTTCTACGGCGGCGTCCAGTGCCCCTTGCTCTTTGCGTACGGCCTTCTCGAAGCCATGCCTGACAACACCTAACCACAGTGTCTACACTAAACTGCAATTGCCCGAAAAGAAAGTCCAGCTTCCCGAAGTCCCACTATACGGCCCCTATCAAACTCACTAAGTTGACGAAATTGTACAGGTCTCCGTACTCTAGGCACCGTAACCGATCGTAAAGGATGTCAAGAACCAAAATCTGCGGCTGAAATATTCATGTTTAGAGCGTTAGTGAATTAAAAAAAAGCAGTATAAAAACCGAAATGTCCAACTGATAAGGCTGAACATTTTTTCACTTGTTATTTACAGTAAGATAAATACATTCACCACCTTTTATTAAAATAAAACCGTTTAAACTGGGTGTTCGGATGTATATGTCACTTAGTATATTATCCCAAAAGTATTTTTTCTCTTATGGTTAGTTTTTCGGTACTAGTTTTTTGCTCCTCCTGAAAATTAGTAAAAATGGACAAAATACAATTTGTAAGTCTGCTCCTCATGTGGCCTCCATATTCTATACGATCCCCAGATAAGACCTAGCCCCGAACATTCAAAATTTTTTATATTTGTCTCTAATTTTAAGCAATGAGGACTTGAATTATTTCTGCTATTGACGCCGCGCCGTGCTTTTGCCAACGTTGTTTTCGTCCAAGTAGGTGGATATGCTTTTAAGAAGTTACGTATACAGAGAAGTAAATGTCAAGATCTCATTTACACGTTGCAGCATTATTTCGGGAGCAAGCTGATGTATTTATGTTAATTTAATTGGCGCAGCGAGATGCTTGAGTGGCCGTCAAGCTATTTAGACCAGGTGAAAAAACGGCGTCGAGTAGATTGACTCTATACTTCTTACACATTCGTCGGATGTTTCGAAGAAATCGTTCCAAAATGCAAAATCGAATCGTGATTAGCTGGGAATATAAAGCAGATCTGTTATATTTCTGTTTCCATGCAGATGTAGGGAAAATATGTGTGATTTATTATGTCTATCAGGTGCTCAGTATCACTGAGATCAGCAGCTTCTTAATAATAGAGGGTATTTCACTGACCGCCCACACAGCCCGAGCATCCATGGACGTTATTCCCCTATCTTCCCTGGTCGCCTTATTTCCAGGTTTGGCGATGTTCATTGGCCTCCTCGGTCCCCAGATTTATCCATGTGCGATTTTGTCTTATGGGGACACCTCAAGGCTAGAGTATACGCGAACAAGCCCCGAACTCTGGACGAATTGAAGGGCGAAATTCGCGTGGAAGTCGCCCAAGTTGAGAGAGCGATGTTGGAGAGAGTCTACGCGAACTTCCAAGAACGCCTCCAGCACTGCATCAACGATTTCGGCCACCACATGCGTGATGTGATTTTCCACACTTGACTGTCTCAAATGCTATTTCCTTGTGAACCTGATTCCATCAATAGATTTGTTTTCGAGTAAAAATTAACTATTTAATGATTTTTTTAAAACCGTCCATCCTCTCTGCCGCACCCTGTATATACTTTCACAATACTGTGCAATTTTTTATTTGATGACATATCTATTTTCTTCGTGATAATATCGTGGAAGAAATTTTTTGAATGTATTATCAATTGGATAGAAGATGAAAGTTCAAGAGTGAGAGCTTTCGGCGAAGATATAATGAATGCAAGATCGGTCCTTTCCTTCATGAACTGAACCTTTTTCCTCAATTTGTTATGGTGCCATTCAGTATTGGGCGTAATGAATACTGTGCAGGTTCAAATGCAAAAGAAAGAAATAGACTTGATGATGGCTCAAAGGTGCATATCAACAACATTAAAAACATTAAAAGATTTTTCTGTTTTTGGCCTTTTTAACCGCCACCACTGGACCTATTTTCAAAAACAAATCTTTTGCGTCTTTAGCATAGCAGTAACTTTGTGCGAGAATTTCATCAAAATCCGAGCGGTCCTTCTTACAAGCGGTTATCAGATTAACGGACAGACAGACCCTAAGCAATGAGTGACATGGTTTTTCGTAATGTACATATCATATAACACCCGAAAAACATAATATCTCATTTTCTAAAATTTTCGCGATTACAATACACTTCCGCCAGTAGGAGTGGAAAGTAAAAACAACAAGATCAACAGCATCAAATCCCTGAGTTCCCAGGTAAAGACAAGTCAACGTCTTTCATCATCATTCCATTCGTTGATCTGTAACTTTAATTACTTTAAGTATACAACTGCAGTTTTCATTAGTAGCTATTTTTTAATGATGATCAACATAATAAAAATAAGTTCAAGAGCAGATTCCCGTCCATTTTTAAACGAGGATATCTGCCAGTTGATTCCGACACGCGAACGACACTCAATTTTTTTTCTCGATACTATTTCACTAACCCAAATCTAGTTATTTTTCGTGAAAACATTTACACCGAAATGCCTTTGAACGTTGTGATAGAGTTGTGCAAAATAACCAAAGCGAGCAAACTGTTCCAAAGAAACTTCTATCTGCCTCTACTCGAACCGCTATCGCCAAAGGATGCTTTGAGACGACGTTTCGTCGCCAGTCAAACTCAACTTCAGAAGTTGGAGCACTACATTCCAGTCCTGGAGGAGTACGAAGAACGTCAAGCCAGACGAAAGCTCATGGTGAAAGGACAGGTCAAAAAGCGACAAAAGAAAAAAGCTAGTATGAAATATGTTACACCTTTCTTAGATGTAAGCATGCCAGGTCACGTCAAGCTCAAAAACATCTTCGCCAGAAAATCTAAAGGCCAAGGTCAATGTTACACATACCGCGTTGCAGACAAAAATTATACTTTGGTTCTTACCCATCAGATGGAACGAGCTATCAGAGATAAGGAAATCATAGATGTTTTGGTGGCTAAGAATAACGATAAAGCTGTTTTTGTTTTGAAAAATGGTCAGAAAATTTCAGTATCCTTAATAAACTATGTAGGCGATGCACCCTTTTATAGAGGTGATGGTTGGACAACGAAAGAAATAGAGAAGACTCATCACTGCGGCAAAGAAACTATGGCGACGACGCGTATCTTTGAAGGAAAAGAGCACAGCTTAGAAGAGTGGGAACTAGATATGATCAATATGACAACACTGAGGAAGAAAAAGTCAACATGTGAAGACACTCCATACTGGAAGGCTATGATGACTACTCAATTGCTGAATTTTGACTGGGAGCAATTTGAAAGTCAAGCCAAGCAGACTGTCCAAGAGCAATACACTCCAGTTGAAGATGAGCCAATAACAATGAAGGTCAGCAGTATGGAAAGCACAATGAACGTAAACGAAAAACTCCAACATGCTGGAAAAGCTGTAATGGAACTACTACCCACAATGCCTAAGATACCGGACCTAATAAAACTTATAAAAGACGAAGGACAACTGACACAAGTCGCAAACGTTTCTGGTGTGAAAGTGAATTTTATGGAGAAGCCTTGTTTTGTTCCAGGCCAAATGGTCAAATTAGATGATAGCGATCTGTTTGTTCCTGGACAGACCATTTTCAATGAGAACGGTGATACAGAATACGTACCTGGTTTCACAGTAACGCTAGAGGGGAAACCAACACTAATACCTGGTTTGGTGATGGGTAATGATCCGAATAAGCCAATATTTCTACCCGGAACGTCTACCATAACAGAGTATGGACTCTTGCAGTTCACAGAAACAGAAGATGATCTTCCGCCGGAAATGGATCAGGATAGTGACGAAGAAGACTTTGAGGAGGGGCCTCTACCTCCAAAACGAAAAATGCTCGAGGAAAGTTCTTCCCTGAGACAGCAGCTGAGTGAAGGTAGTTCTAGAGATCTTCCAGACATCATTAAGGATATTGAAGGAAACGATGAACCCGAATCTGAGTCAGACGATGAAAGCGAATCTGTAGCATCCGTGGTTTCAGTGATAGAGGTATGTCCACCTACAGTTACCATTATAAAAGAAACCGAGGAGAGAGATAAAGCTAAAGAAAAAGATATGATGGAACACGCACCAAATACAGAAAAGAAACAGATACCATTAGCAGATGAACCGTTAACTATACCCCAACAAGTTGATGAGGAAAGAGAAAAATATGAAATGGAAGAACCTAGGGTGACACAAATAGTACAAGAGAGAATCGAGCATATTATAGATAATTTTAAGGATGGAGATACAAATCAAAACATGAATAAAATAAATGAATCAGAAAGTAAAGTAAAAGAATTTGAAAAAGAGGCGGAAGGAAAAACCATAGTCAAAGAAACTACACTTTTTCTTGAAACGAAAGAAGAAATAAATGGCGGTGTTGGAGAAAAACCTGCGCCTTTGGAACCTCAACCAGAAAATGAAATAGGAGAGACGCCTGCACCCTTAGCCTCTTCCAGCTTAACAGGCATCACTGAAGCACTCTTAGACAGTCCCATAAAACAACCAGAAGAAAGTAAAAGCTTGACAAGTGAAACAATTAATGAAAAATGTGTCGCATCAAAGGAGGAATCTGAAAACATAGGACTTGCGACTAAACAGGCGTCTAAACTATCGGAGAGAAAAGAACAATTTGTAAACGATAAAGAGCTAAAAGAGAAAACAAATGAAAAACCAGTAGAAGACCATCCAACAGATCAACAATCTCAAGAAGAACAGGATACAAGTAATCAAACAACAAAATACCAAACGGTAAAAAATGAACAAGTAAGTCCTGAGTATCAGCCGTCAGCAATGGAACATGAAATTGGAGGCCATATCGAGGGAGAGCAAACGGAAAAGGTACAAGTACACATTTCAAGAGCACAGCCAGCTGAAGGAGCTGAAGAACAGATCTCAAGTGAACCTGTAGTTGGAGATCAAGTTATCAAAAAACAAACTACAAATGAACAAGAAGCAGAAGCAATCGATGTCACAGTACAAACACATGAAGCTGTGAAAAAACAAGCTGTGGAAACTAGGACCGTTGAGGGAAAAGAAGTAATAGCAGCAGAAATGGAGTCCACATGCAAAATCGATATAGCCAAAAACCAACCCATGAAAGATCAAACTAAAAATGACCGAGAATCAGAAGGAATGGATCATGAAGTACAAGCACACAAAGAGCAAGTACTACCTGAAGCTGAAAAGAAACAAGCTGTGGAAAATCGGACCGTTAAGAAACAAGAAATAGAGTCTGCATCCAAAATTCGTGTAGCCAAAGAGCAAGTGGAAAGCGAGGCTGAAGAGAAACAAGCTTCGAAAAACGCTACTGCACCAAAAATACAAGCAGTCAAAAACCAAGCGGAAAATCAAGGCGAAGATGAAGCGCAACAATCAATGAAAAATCGAAATGTGGGTGAGCGATCAGTTAAAGGACAAGCTGAAACTGAACCAAGAACTAAAGGGGTCTTGGAGGAGCTAAATACGAACGACAGAAAAACAACGGAAGAACAGGTTGAACATAAGCAGTCGGCAAAAGATCGAGGAACAAAATTACTTAATGAAAATAAAGAAGATGAGAAGAAAGGCGATCCAAGAGAACCATCGCAAGATAGTCGGCCTTGGTCATCAATAGTGAAAGAGTTCATTGAAGTTTCTGTGGTCGTTGCCGGTTGTTATTTCATAAATAAACTTGGCAAAAGCTTTTTCAATATACATATTTGATTAAATAAAGTTTTAAGTTTTTCCGTAATGTGTGAGTATTATTTTTGGTCCGTCTTCTCTTCAATTTCAGTGTATGATTTTAATAAACAGAAAATATTTATCCAATTTCAAAACATAGGAAAATATCTTAAACCAGTAAATACTAATTGACTATATCGTATATTTACTAAATATTACAAATGATAAATATATTCTTTTTATTTCGTTCTATTTTAAAATGTGGAGGGTTTAAGTTTTCGAAGTGTTTTTTAATGCCATTGAACTAAATTCGAAACCGATGACATATCTTACGATTTCAAATCTCTTTGAAGACTTATTTGCCTACTGATAAATATAAAAACCAACTTCCCGGGGATTTGAGTGGTGGGGGCGGGGCGGTTTTTAGAGGTGCGCGTCTGCATTCGCAAAATATAGCAATATGTTCGTTTTCATTGGAAAACTAGTATATTTGAATGTTTATATATAAAACGGTAGAAATTGAGCATTTTGCAGTAGAACAGTAGCCGAAGGCTCAAATCGTCTGCAGTCCTGTCCTGTTCACCGACCACCGATGCGTCAAGTGAAATGACGTTTCATGACATGGAATTTTGAGGTTATCTGGCAATCTTCGCTGTTTGTTTGTTGGTTGTTTTCTTCATTATTTTACAGTTAATTCTACGGGTTTATACAATCTTTGAGGCATAAAAACTAAATTGCGTGCTCCTGCAATTATATTTCGGCTCGAAACTGTGAGTTCGTCTAAAAAATTCCAATTTACCGCTCCAACCTGACAGGTGAGCTCCACGTGAGTGCTAGTGATTCTGATACCTAACAAAAGTGGCTTTTCGGACGATTTTCCTGTGAAAACTGCATCCGACGAGCTTGCGCAACACTTTATGACATCGGTGTAGTCCGTCACTCTTTTCTCAGGGGTCGGCAGGCAAAAAGACAAGGTTAGTATTCCATCTTTTAAACATATTTTATGAAAAAGATTAGCCTGGTTTAACAAAATACCTAATCGTATATCAAAGGTAAGCCCATAAATATTCTATTATAGCTGATAAATCTTGTTTTTCACATGATTTTTCGATATGCAATTTGACCCATGGAAATGCAATGTGTCTTACATAATAGTTCCACTGATAAGCTTAAAACTTGTATATTGTTACTAATGTTAAGCTTATTGTACCCAAGAAAGTGATATTCTTGACCTTCAGTAAAGGGTACAGATACTCATACACTTGAATTTGCTGCAGTATAATAGTTTTTTCAGGGCATAAAGTACCTACTCAGTACTGCAAACTACTAATATGATGGTGAATTATGGTAAAGACTTTTTGTCTTAAATCCACAGGTTTCCATCAGCAAGAGTTATATTTGGGCATGCAAAATTCAAGTTGATTACAACTGACCAACTTGACCCTCAATGGGCAGTGGTAAGAGTTTGTGTAGCTTACTTACAACTCACTACCGTAAATAGCTTGGAATGATGTACAAATGGCTTTCAGGTAACCAGATGATTAATTGCACTCCCAGTGCAAAATATGGTAGTTTTATTTTAAGAACTTTGCTCTAGGGTAAACTTCAAAAGATATGAAATATATGAAAATTGTGCATATTATCAACCAACATTCCCTTTTACATAATACCTGTGCCTTTGTTGTGACTAAAAGTAACTTGAAACTAGGTTTAGGAAAGGTTGAAAGTCATACTAGACTCTAGGGAGATCATCTATAAGTAATTGACACTTGCACTGCTCATCAAATTGTCATATGAATATGGGTGGAATATACAGTATTTGAATTTTCCGTGTCAGCTAAAAAAATTGCTCATTTTGTTTTCATATGTCACAAGACCATATGATTTGACAGGCTCAGATATTACTTTAATTTTGACAGCTTTTTTGCTACCAGAGAAAAAATTGTGGCCAGGGAGATGACATTTAAACTAAATGTGATATAAATACCATTAGCTGAATAAATTCAATAGTTCTGTATGAAAAAATATGTCAGGTTCAATCAGTCTTGAAACAAGATAATCATTGAGACTGACAGATCATAGTCCCTCTAGGTAAAGGTTGTGTTTTGGAGCTAGATAGGGGGTTGTCATCGATGCTTTCATTGCTTATATTTTTTATTTAAAACAGGACAAAAAGTAGAATGTAGAGAAAGAAGAAGAGTAGAAAAAGCA
Source organism: Acanthoscelides obtectus (assembly GCA_963669975.1). Taxonomy (NCBI): domain Eukaryota; kingdom Metazoa; phylum Arthropoda; class Insecta; order Coleoptera; family Chrysomelidae; genus Acanthoscelides; species Acanthoscelides obtectus. The sequence continues at coordinate 14,710,288 of CAVLJG010000007.1, read as the reverse complement.
CTGACATAAAAACTACCAGAGATGTGACACTAGGGTAGTGACCTAGAAAAAATTAAGATTCTTTATATTATTACATGTATGTGTACATAAATTTTTGGTTTTTACTTAACTTTAGTAATGTACTGATGACGTTCACAAAGATGTACTTACCTGGGTTAATATTGGAAATACTGGCAAAAGGGTATCTGTTAACACTGGTTTCACTATTCCAAATCATGCTCTAGTCTCAAAACTATTATTTCATGTATTGCTTCACATTGATCCATGTCAAATCACTAAATTATCGCACTTACACAAAAATATGCAATTTGAATTGTGCCAAATGAGGGTGACATTATTGTAAGGAACCACAAAAGTCGTTTTTTTATGAGTTTGTACAAATTTCCAATATCTCTTTTCATGTAAATATGTTATAATGTGTATTTTGGAATACAAGGAGTATCTATATATTGTTATACCAGTCACAATATACTGTGATTTGTAGTGAAAGTCGGAAATGAAATTTGGCAGGTTTATGTCCAGGATTTATCAAATTTTCAAGATTTTTTTGACGGAACATTGAAATCTCAAATACTGTGTATTCACGCATATATCTTCAAAATATATTTTTTCATGGTATACTCCCACCTTATTTTTTTGAGCATATACTTTTTCCAGGAAAGTCATGTTTGTCCGGTTTGGTGCTTTGGGCAAGTTGCCTGCTGCAATCACTCAAAATGCGGTTGTGGACCAACAACAACGTGGAATGGCCACTTTGAAGGCCATTTCCATTCGTCTCAAGTCAGTAAAAAATATCCAGAAGATCACCCAATCTATGAAGATGGTGTCAGCTGCTAAATACTCCAGAGCTGAGAGAGAGTTGAAAGCTGTGAGGCCCATCGGCAGTGGGGCACAACAATTTTATGAGAAAGCTGAGGTGGAGGCTACCACTGATGTACCACAAAAGCTGGTTATTGCCATCACGTCTGACAGAGGTTAGAACCATCACTTAATAACTTTTTTTATTCAGAAGCTATTCTGATTCCATATGCCTCACCCATGTTTTATATTTTTATTTTGATACAAAGATAAACATTTGCTAAGTTGAGGTCTTACTTCAGAGCTTTGGTAATGTATCTGTTTTAACTTAAATTATGGTATTATTTTTTTAATCTGCATTTTTTGCAAAACAGTCATATATCAAATTCTATTTTTATTTAGGTTATTTCTGATAATCTTATAATTATAAACAAAATGTTTTCTTGATTTAATTGTTTACTCATCATGACATTTGACTTCTATTACATAATTGAAAAATAAACATTAAGGGTATCAACCTATGACTTTTCAAATATAAATAGTTTAATTCAGAATTCTTGTCAACAATTTGTTTATTTGGTTTTTCATGTGTGCTGCTCAAATTTTTGCTGTCGTGGTATCAACAATTCACTTTATCTGTTTTATGATTGTGCAGAAATGTTCATTTGTATGGGGTTGTCCAAAACAGACGCAGGAAAGTAAACGCATATTAAAACAAGAAAGATTGATATTCAAATCAAGTTGCGTACTTTAGTTTGAAGGTTCATTTATACCATTTATGTATGAAAAATATCGCTCAAATGTTCACCACGACTGGATTTACAGACGTCCACGCGATGGTCGAAATTTTCAATGACATTTTGCAACATGGTCGGTTCTATGGCATTTATCTCGGCAATGATGTTATTTTTGAGTTCTTGGAGGGTGGCTGGTTTGTTGACGTAGACTTTGCTTTTCAAATATCCCCATAAAAAGAAGTCCAAGGGAGTCAAATCGCACGATCTTGGTGGCCATGGCACATTTCCTCTGCGCGAAATCACGCGATCACCGAAGAAGGACTGCAATCGATGGATATTGACGTTGGTTGTATGGCATGTTGCACCGTCTTGTTGGAAATAAACATCGTCCATATCCATTCCTTCAAGTTGCGGCAAAAAATAGTCCTCTATCATCCCGTGATATCGCTCAGAATTGACGGTAACGGCGTCCCCGGCCGCATTTTCGAAAAAGTAAGGTCCGATGATGCCTTTTGACCACAATGCACACCACACAGTCATTTTTTGAGGATGCATCGGCTGCTCGTGATACTCACGGGGATTTTCGTTCACTCAGATGCGGCAGTTTTGCTTGTTTACCGTCCCATTCAAAGTGAAATGCGGTTCGTCGCTGAACATGATTTTTGATGAAAAATTGGCATCAATTTAGCGGTGTTCAAGGAGCCAATCTGAGAACGTTCGGCGCAAAAAATGGTCGGCCCGACGCAGCTCTTGCGTCAATTGGATCTTGTAGGCGTGTACATTCAAATCCTTGTGGAGAATGCGGAGCAAACTGGTTCTCGAAATGCCCAATTCTTGGGATCGACGCGTTGTTGATTGTTTCGGATCGTCTCTCACACTCTCCTTCACAACAGCAATATTTTCCGGTGTGCGAACGCTCCTTGGCCGGCCAGAGCCTGGCAGATTTGCCACAGAACCTGTTGCCTCGAATTTACGCACCAGACGACCGATGGTTGTTTCGTTTGGGCGGTTGTCGCGACCGAAATGTTCACGAAGCGCGCGAAACGTGTTTTTTATTTTTGCACCATTTTTGTAGTGCTCTTGAATAACTTTAATGCGGTCTTCAATCGAATACGACTCCATCGCGATCAATGGTAAACATCAACTAACAAAATGACATGTCGGTGACAGAAAACAAAGATGGCGTCTATGTCAAATTGACGTTTACTTTCCTGCATCCCTATTGGACAACCCTTTATAATCAAAAATTGATACAACATCCCTGAATTGCTGTTTTTAAAATAGAAGGTGTTACATATATCCAATAGTGACATCAAAAGAAGAAAAATCATTTTTCCATTTTCAACCAGATTACAGGATGTTTTGATACCAAGATTGTGCTCCTTAGATTTCTTTCAAACTTTGACTAATCGGTCTGGAGAAACCGTACAATAGGTCGATCTGCCGTCGTGTGGCGTTATTAGGGGTGATAAGCAGTTCCAAAACTGCGGTCGCTTTCCAAAACAAGCCAAAAAGGAACTCTTTGAACATCAAAACTAAGTAATCAAATAAAAAATTGCGATCAAATCTTATAGGAGGTTTATTTCAGTTTTCAGAAATACCTTTACATTCTATGTGAAGGACCCTTTTTCAAAGTCAGATATCTTTGCGCCAAATAATCGTATCGAGTTTTAAAAAACAGCATATTGAAGCTAAACCCAACTAGCAAAGTAGTGTATAAGCTTTTGGTAAAAGAACCGTTCAGCCATAAAAGCTCTCTACTGTTGTTGCCTGAACACAAAAATGGTGGCTTAATGTTGTGTGGAATGCAGATTTACTTTCTGCAACATATTTGCTCTAAAATAAAGTGTTTAAAATATTCTTATAGCATAGTTATACAACACCTTATAGGGCAAATTTTTAACTGTTGCATAAACGTTTATACAACTATTTTATACGGCATATTTGCACGCTGGTCAAAATGGTTGTGTTGTGGCATCCATGGTAACGTTTATAAAACAAACCCGAGCGTTGTTGTTTTGCTGTGCAAATTTACTACTTTAGCCAACAAATTGCTCCCAACCGAAGCACTTATACAACTGTTGTTTAGTAACTGTTAAAGGCTGTATATATGCTAAATATGTTGGTAAACAACTTCACCATAACCTAACTTTCTGCTGTCATATTTTTTTAAAATGCTAAAATGCCATAATCAATGTTTTAAGACAAACAACGCATGCATATTGGTTCAAAAGGTTTTATCAACTGTTCAAACAGAAGATATAGATCTGGTACAAATTCTGGGTAAATCATTCGACTCTGTTGGTATTTCATTTCAGACAGTTGTCAAATTGTTGTATAACACCTGCAGGCAAGACCAAAATATTCTAATCAGCTAAAGACAACATGGACGATGCCATGATTGTACACAACCACCCGCCATATTGGGCAAACATTTATTCCTCTATTTAATATTAAATAATTACGTTTCAGTTCGAAATTACAGATATAAAGTGATAAACATTAGTGTAATTGTGTCTAAATATAGGATTTGTGGAAGATTTAACGCAGATAAGTTTAGTTTTCCATCTTAAAACTCTAGACATACTTTTGATCATTGTCAAAATATGAATCAAATACGAAGCCCGTAGAAATTGGGTAACTAATTTGCACGATAATCACAATAAAATTTGCTGCGCAAGTAACTCAATAGCCCTATATCACAGTGTAGAAGTTTATCATATACCTGTGTATGAAATTCACAATGGTCGATATGTAAGTAAACAAGATGACTGTAATGTGTTAGTTATATATTCTTCACTTCGTCTATACAATACATAAGAAATAGTTTGGTTGCAATAAAGTAGAATCATGTAACAGAATAGTTGTATAGTTGACAAAAACTGAATCTTGCACTGACGCAAATGTCCTATAGCGGCTGCCAGAGGCTTACATGATAAAATTTGACGGATCTCAGGTAACACTGAACGTTACAGCAACCACCAATTCTTATTGGAAAACCTTTAATCAACTGAAATGAAATAATTTCCGTCATTAAAACAGGTCTTTGCGGTGCGTGCCACACCAGCGTCTCCCGTCACATCCGTAACGAGTTGAACAAGGACGGCGAGAACATCAAAGTTGTATGCGTAGGTGACAAGTCCCGCGGTATTCTGCAACGTCTCTACGGCAAGAACATCATCATGGCCTGCAATGAGATCGGCAGACTGCCTCCCACTTTCATTGATGCTTCCAAACTGGCGGACGCCATCTTGAAGTCCGAATACAAGTTTGGCAGCGGAGAGATTGTTTACAACAAATTCAAGTCGGTGGTGTCTTACACTACGTCCACCATGCCTGTATTCAGTCTGCAGTCTGTGACGGTGAGTATTACGATTGTAATAACGATCTACAGGGTGACTTCGAAGTTGAGTCATTTATTTTAACAGTGAGTAGATCTGATCAAAAGAAATGTTTTTTTCCTTTAACATTTTTCTGGTAAAATTAAAGTAACAAAGTTATAGCCCTTTAGAAGTTTGAGTACCGCCCTGTCTCAATAATAATATTATGTGCTCGCGTTTGGCAACAACGGATATAATCCGCCTTATCCGTTCATCGCATCGGAAACAAAAAAGCGAAAGAATTTGAAACGATGTTTTTACTACAATGTACAATCTTATTCAGTTGTATACAGTCGATGTGTCAGTCGGTAACGCGTGAGTGAATAGTGAATAAAAAATGGCACATGTTTACGAAAATGCTGAATGTAGTACAAAGGGCTCGTGAATCAGGTGACTTAAGACCTCACAGGGGAGGGCATGCCGGTGCTCCAAGACCGCACGATCAAATACAGGTCCGCACTGAAATACTTGTCGGGAGGATACTTTATAAAACAAGGTAACATTTTTTTTTTATTTTTTTTTATTTTTACACACATATTTTGGTTTATCTTCCTTCTACAATCATTATCTGAAAATTAATGACTCAACTTCAAAGTCACCCTGTATATTCCGACAGGTTTGCACCCACTCTCAATTATAAGGATGGTATCTTTCAGCTGAGGCATTACGACAGTCCAACGAATTCCTACTAGGTAGAAGAAGCAAGCTTACGATTTGTTTGGAACCATAATTACGTAGTCAATAATCAAGATTCAAGTTGATACAAGTCTATCAGGCTTAAGCCACCAGTTTGACAGCTGTTGGCGTTTCATATTAAAATCCTATTTTTTTGCGAAAACATAAAAATGATTCAGGCAGTTGGTGAAAATGGTCAAGGTTTCTGTGGCGCGAAAATCTTTCCGAAGCTCTCGACTCCAGAACAGAAAGCAAGCAGGGTTGCCTGCTGTGAGGATTGGTTGGAAGCAGAGAAAAGGGGGGACTTTCTCGACCGGGTCATCTCTGGGGGCGAATCTTGGGTCTACGAATTCGATGTGTATCTGAAATCTCAATGCATTGGGTGGAAGCAAGCAGGGGAATCGAAAATTAAGGTCCTATATGAAAACAATGTTGATTGTTTTCTTTGATTGAACAAAAATATTGCATGTTTCCTATAGTCCCAGAAGCTGGGAGGTTCCAAATTACACATCTAATTGTTATCAATAAAATAGCTAAAAGACAAAATAAGATATATTCAAGTATTCATTCCAGTAGTGGAAATGTAGTAGAGCATACGATTCATATAGTTATAAATATGAAATTCTATTTCTGATATCTGTTCTACATATTTAATTAGCATGTTGTATATCTTTGTAATCAAGACATTATAATGAATATAACTAGGGCAATGAAATGTTTTCGTCTGCTTCGTAGCCAATTAACCACAAATTTGACACCTCATTTATTCGCAAAAAAATAGACAGTAAGAAACAACTCATATGTTGTTGTGATGTTTTGGGAAGATCCTTTGGGATGACCGAAAACTTACCCTATCAAAGCGTTTTCTAAAAAGGGGGGTTTAATGTTAAAATGTACAATTCAACCCTGTTTGGGTCAGTCATGGATATTGCAACAATGCCATATTCCTTACATGAACAAAAAATTAAATGATCTTCCTAAATGTACTGGGACATCTATGATGAGTGAAATATGCCTATGTGCGTAGAATTATTGGGGTTGGAGGCGTATAAATATGCCAACGTCAAAAAGAACGAAATTTGAGCGATTTGTTTTTTTTTGTTTTTGCCTTTTTCTCTGTCGCCACTGTAACGATTTTCAAAAACTACAGCTTTTGCGTCCTTGCCATAGTAGCAACATTTTATACGAATTTTATCGAGATCCGAGCGGTGGTTCTCAAGTTATATTCGCTTATAGATAGCGAACAGACCGATAGACATAAACATATCCCATTTGCGATTAGAAGGCATGGAAAGTAAAAAGAATTTTATTCCATTTCAACATCACCACGTTCTTTATAGACTTCACCTAATCATTATGTAAGCCTAGAATGAGATCCAGTAATGGACAAAAGTATATGGACAAATTAATATTGTGGTGTATTTCTTTTTTAGCTTGTTTTATTAATACACCAACCTGTATGCATAATTCGTTATAGCATAATACTCACTTATACATAAGTAAATTCATTAAACTCCCTTCAATAAAAAATTAAATGAAAAAACTGGAACTATGGACAAAAATATATAGATAAAGCAAAACAATTATAGAAAAAGAAGCAAAGTTCTTTGAATTATAGAAAACCAACCATGTTTGTGTTAATATTTTGTAGCATAACCATTATCACCAATCACCGCCTGGCATCCTTCTCCGCATAGATTGTAGAAGTTTCTTGATTCATCAATCTGCCTCCACTTTTGCTCTAAAGCGGCAAAAAGTTCATCCTTGTTTGAATCATTTTTATCTCGTATTTGCTTATCTAAGTATTCCCACAGATTTTCAATGGGGTTTATATCGGGAGACTGTGAAGGCCATCTGAGAACTGGTATTTTTTCATCCAGAAAGAATTTCTTTGCGAGATTTGAAGTGTGCTTTGGGTCATTATCTTGCTGGAAGATTGATCTTAAGGGCATATTGTCTTCCATATAAGGTAACATGGCATGCTTTGGTATGTCTGTGTATATAAACTTATCCATAATGCCATCTATTCTATGTAAAGGTCCCATAACAGACCTGCCTTCATGTTTGACAGTGGGCAAAGTGTACTTGGGGTTCAATCTTTGTCCACTAGGACGTCTAACGTAATGAACACCATCTGATCCAAACATATTTAACTTGGATTCGTCACTGAAACATACCCTCTTCCAGTCACAGATGCTCCAGTCAAGATACAACCGTGCAAATTGTAATCGGTCCTTACGGTTTTTCCTCGAGATTAGCGGCTTCTTACTCCGGCGACGTGCAAATAACTTCAAATCATTTAATCTTCTACTTATAGTTTTCGTAGAAACACTGACAATTCCTTTTGTCTTGATTTCGGCCTTTATTTGTCTTGGGGTTTTAAACGGATCTTTGGACGAAATTACTTTTATTAATATAACTGATCTAGCATTTAGTTTTCTAGGCCGACCACTTCTCTGAGAGGCTTCCAAGATAACTTTTTGTTTATATTTGTTCAATATTGCCCAAACTGCTTTACGCTTCAGCTTCAAATTTTTGGCAATGTCGACGTTGACCATCTTTATATAACTCAATGATCTTAGTTTTTACACTAAAAGAAATTTCTGGACCACGCGGCATGGTCTTAAAATCACTCGACTTATTCCATAATACTTGATGAACATAAATTAATGCTCTTCTGACACGAAACTGTACTTGTATTGTGTTCATTGTAGATAATGTAAAAACAAGGAATTTAGTTTTTCTACTAATAACGCATTTGTTTATGGAGCAATGAAGTATGAATTCGTTTTCTAAAGGTAACTATTCATATTTGTCTATATACTTTTGTGACAGTGACACGTTTTTTCTCTCTGCCGGTTCTATGTTTCATAGATTTCCTTTCTTGTTGTTCCTAACATGATAACTTCAATTCTTCTCATGTTCAGTTTATAATCCATTAAAATATATTTTCATAATTATTTATTTCAGGCGGCCCCAAAGCTGTCCGTCTATGACTCCTTGGACGATGAGGTGATCCAGAGCTACCTGGAGTTCTCTCTAGCCTCGTTGCTGTTCTACGCGATGAAAGAGGGCGCTTGTAGTGAACAGTCCTCCAGGATGACTGCCATGGACAATGCCAGCAAGAATGCCGGAGAGATGATCGACAAGCTGACCTTGACTTTCAACCGTACCAGACAGGCCGTGATCACCAGAGAGTTGATTGAAATTATCTCTGGAGCTTCGGCTTTGTAGAGCGTAGGAGGAGATACGTATTGAACGGTATGGAAGAAAACGAACAAAAAATATGATTATAAAGTGAAGAAATAAAATATTTTATTTTAGGCCAATTTCTGAAAATTGCCGTGGCAGTCGACGTGTCTATACAGTATAATAAAAAAGATTCCTTTTTATTTTCAGGATAGAGAATTTAAGGATGATAACAGTACTGCATAGGACAGTGAATATGGATTTAAAACGAGATGACAGTAAGCCCAAAGTCTCAATCAACACCCTTTCTTTTTATATGCATGTTCACTTTCGTGATGTAAATATATGTAATGGTGGTAAAATAAAAGTGTTTATATACACTCCAGTTGTATTTTATTCCACAAACATCCTTACACCAAGATGCTAACCCACTGATCGTTATTGGAACGAAACAACTTCATGACATAATTTATTTGAATCTTCTTAGAAATGCTTGAATCTCATTTGCAATCCTTAAAAGTTTGTTTATTTGTTTTAGATTTATTTAGCATCAATGTTACACAGTATCAAGTCTACATATTTTTGCAAAAAATGAGTTTTAGTTTTCCGTGAAATATTTTTTTAATTTCCCTTTGAACATTTTCAATCTGGCACACATCTTGATATCATTATTTAATTTATCAAATCCGTACAATCCTTTTTGAAATACTGTTTTTTTCGTTATATTGCTACTACAATTTTGTAAATGAAGGCCTATTCTCCCTCTAGTAGAATAACCACATTGTTATGGTAGATGATTTTTTTCTAACTTGAATATGAAAATGCAAACCAAGTAAGTTATGCTATTCTTGATATTTAACGATCGTAGTTCTTTCAGGATAAAATTTATTCTGGTATATTTATTTTTATTTAAGATGATTCTCTTGGCTTTATTTTGTAATTTTGAAAACACAGTGCAGTGAAACAAATAATAAATGAGGAAGAATGATAGTGTTGTACAAAATATATATATATATATATATACTTAGAAAATGTCGACTCCTGTAAATTATTCTCAAAGAGATGAATGTTTTATTTACTAGAGCTTGAGTGTGGACATAGAACCGCAGGCTTGGATCAGTAGTTACACCTAAGTATGATTTTCTTGACTATATAAGCTCATTGTTCTGCGACGTTCTCATCACCTAAAACAAATTTTAAGTTACAGATCAAACCATATAGTAGTTAAATAATTGCTGGGAAAAAGCCAACCAGTTAAGTCAAAACCTGTAATAGAAACTGGAATGAACTCCCAGCGAAACGTTCACTGCTGACAAGTATGCCAGGCATACGAGGTCTATAAATTAAGGATAAGGCTCGAGCGAATGCAAACTTGTACTGAAGGCAGATCAGATGTTCCCCTGCCTCCCCTCCAAGCCCGGCGCTACCAGTGTTGCCAGTTCGAACACTAAGTTGCCAGCATTATCACTTAATTTACAGTCCTCGTATAAGGGACGGCAAATCACTCAGCATTTAACTAAAAGAAGTAATGGTAGCCAAGGTGTATTTGTATCGTGATAGAAACAGGCTGAGCCACCAAAAGGTGTTTCTATTTCCTAATATCGTTGTCTCTCATTAATCGGAGCTGCATCACATAGGACCAGTTGAGTCGTCAAGTACAAGGGATACATTCTTCCTTAATGAAACACAAAGTCATACCTTCGGGAAACATCGGCTTCTCAATTATTTCAGTCGGCATGTTGAGTCGAACTTCCTGATCATCTGGCGGCATCTCATCTTCTGCTGGAATTTCTATAGTTTTTATCTCTTCCATCTGGAACGCCAAGTGACGTTCACCATGATTTGAGGCACGCTGTATTTGTCTCGGAGGAGGAGCTTCACCATCTTCTAGCTGAGGAGTTTGATATTCGCTTTCTCGAACCGTGACTTCTTCACCTTTAACGATAATAACTTATTGGTGCTAAGTAGACATATGGTTTGTATACATCAACGAAGGAGATGAGGATTAAAACCTAAGTAAATACAGCAGACGCTCGATAATGTAAACTAATTTAATCCAAGTGTGGTTCACATTATCGAAATGTTTACATTAGCGAACGTGATTTATATAATATTTGATTTATTAAAAGAAACGTTTAATACATACTATTTATAACAAAATAAACAAATATTCTAACAGCGATAAGTATTTTTTTAATTAGAAGAAAAATAATTAACAATTTTTGTCTGCGTAAATTTGCGCTTAGCATTGTCTTTCAATGCCTGCGCCCGTAATTTACGAAGAACTAAAATATCCGTGTATGAAACTTCTTTTCTTTCAGCCCAATCTAAAGCTTGGTTAAAAACTTGTATAGCTTGCGCGTCAGTCACTACACTTCTGACTTCAATGGGATCGTTCTCATCATCCTCACTGTCCATATCCTCCTCCTTATCAGCATCATTCGTCTGCTTATCTTCGTTCCATAAATTAATATCAGCAGGAGTACAAACAATGTTGGGATTCACTGTTTTCAATAAATCAACAACATCCAATGACACACTAATAACATTATCATTATTGGATCGTAAACGTTCTTTAATTACGCTTAAGGGGACATCGTCTTCTTCATCATCTTCATTATTGGTACAAAAGAGATTGTTCCAACATTTTTGAATAGTTTGCTGGTTAAGTTCATTCCAGGCCATATGTAAATCTAAAACAGCTTCTCGTAATGTTACTTTTTTAAAGCCTCAGATAAGTTTTCAGGATTCTTTGATAAGCCAGACGAAAGTAGCAACTTCCTATAGTATAGTTTGGTGAGTCTTATTATATTCTGGTCCATCGGTTGAATTAACGGTGTTACGTTGGGCGGTATGTACATGACGAAAATTGACCCATCCCTGCTCCTCAGTTGTTGCTCGGGAGGATGACTTGGTGCATTAGCCAATAGTAACAACGCTTTTATTGGAAGCTTCTGTTGTTTTAGGAAACCTTTTACCTACAAATTGAAAACACATCTTCAAATTATGAATAGAGCATTTGTGATAATTGATTGTCATACCTGAGGGACAAAGTACCTGTGGAACCATTTAAGGAATATACTGCTAGTCAGCCAAGCGGTTTTTGAACAGTCATAATCAACAGGGATATTAACATTTTTAAATGAGCGCGGATTTTTTGCTTTCCCAATTACCAGTGGCTTTATTTTGTGTGAATCATTAGCATTAGTGGAGGCTAGAAACGTTATTCGTTGTTTCTCCGGCTTTCTTCCCGGGGCAGATTTTTCAAATGATGCAGCATAGGTTTTCTCTGGTAACATTTTCCAATAAAGGCCACTTTCATCTGCGTTGTAAATTTTATTATTATTATTATTATTATTATTATTATGACAATTGAGATGAGCAGAGTACACAGTACCATAAGCTCATGCAGTAAATATAGTGTACGGACACGTAACACAAATACATAATAGAAAAAAATAAAAAAAGACAGTTCATAGTTATAAAGTTTGTACACTCCTCCAGCTATCATAATGCACTTTGAAGCTATTAACTGAAGTAGCACCAACCACACTTTCAGGTAAACTATTCCAGGTGTTGAATATGCGGTTGGGAAGAAACCACTGTCGGACTGTTGTTTTAAATGGCTCCTTATGCAGTTTGAAGCTGTGTCCGCGTAGATTGCTGCGCGACAGACGGTATAGATGCATGAGGTTGGTGCCCATCAAACCATGAAGTATCCTGAACGTAACAATAAGATCGCCACGAAGTCTTCGCTCAGAGAATGAGGTCAGGTTAAATAATTCAAGGCGATCTTCATAGCTTGGTCTTCGTGCTCCAAAAGGGATACGAGTAGCCCGACGCTGTACTGATTCGACGAGATTTCTATCGCGCAGAAGCACAGTGTCCCATACCGGGCTAGCGAATTCAAGAATTGGCCTCACGAATGCCTTGTAAATGTAGGCGCAAGTGTTGACATCGGATCCTTTGAAAGACCTCTCCAGCATGTATAGAAGTTTCTTGGCTTTTGATGTAACGTGGTGAATATGCTCTGACCAGGAAAGACGATCGTTGACTACAACGCCCAGATCAGTGTGGCTGGAAACTGCTTCGATGTTGTGGTCAAAGATCTTGTATGTAAATCGCGGATTTGTCTTCCCGGGGTGAAGGACACAACACTTAGTTAGATTTAAGGGTAAAAGCCAACTGACTGACCATTGACAAACAATATCAAGATCTCGTTGAAGCATAGCAGAATTTACGACAGTATTGTAAATCTTGGTGTCGTCGGCATAAGCTGAACATGTGGAGGAAATCAATGCGGGCAGGTCACTTGTATACAGAAGGAACAGCACTGGCCCCAAGACAGAGCCTTGTGGAACTCCACTTGCTACATGCTGAAGGTGAGACTGGCTATCACTGACGCGCACAGAGAAAAGCCTTAATCCACAGTAACAACTCGCCTCTTATTCCCATACATTCCAACTTAAACAGAAGCCTTCTATGTGGTACGCGATCGAAAGACCTAGAAAAATCTAAGTAGATTATATCAACAGGAGTCTTTGTGTCCAGATACTGAGTCCAATCGTTGAGAGAGTGGAGAAGGTTGGTCATTATTGATCGACCAGGGAGAAATCCATGCTGATTCTTAGGGATAAGGTCATTTTCGAAAGCAAATGACAGGAGCTTATCTAATATAATTCTTTCAGCTATTTTGGCGGCGATAGGAACGAGACTTATTGGTCGATAATTTTTAGCGGAGGATTTGTCGCCCTTTTTGAATACAGGGGTAACAGAAGCACTAAGCCAGCATGAGGGTAGGGTATGAGATCTAAAAGACGATGTGAATATCAAGCTTAATGGTAGGGCCAGTGCTGAAGCGCAGTTTTTAAGTACAGCAGCCGTCATCCCATCTTTACCAGGGGAGGAAGAGGTCTTCAGATTTCGCAGGTGCATTAATACATCTTCAGGCAGGAACTCAACTTCGCAAAGGCTGTTGGGACACCTATGGCAGATAGTGGTCGGTAGAAGGTCTCCATTAGGCTCATCGACGAAGTCATCACTAAAGGACTCTGCCAGTAAGTTGGCAGATTCGGTGGCATCCATGTGGAGATGACCGTCAGCGTCGCGGATCTGAGGTGATGAAACTTTGGAATTCAGGTTTGTTCTTAGATACCGAAACAGCTTCTTCTTATTTTTGGAGGTAACGAGTTTACGTTCATAAGCATGTTTGGCATTATGTAACGTTCTAGATAGGAGGTTAGAAAAGGATCGATGAGACACGTAATCTTGTGAATGGCCACTCCTCCTAAACCGTTGCCACAAAGATCTCTTGTGACGAAGCATCCTCGATATGTTAGAGTTGATCCACGGCTTTGAGGGGTCACACAGTATACCTTCTTTCCAACAGTATTGTCAGCCGTTTCGCTTAGGACTCGTTGAGCGAAAGTGTCCCACATATCTTGGGTGCTACGGTTGTTAAGCAAAGCAGGCCAGTTGACTTCAGACAGGGCTTGGTTAAGAGCATCGTGGTTTACAATTTTGATTGTTTTAAACTTATCGGTTGTAGAACGACTATTTATATTGAACTGGAGAGAAGATAAAAGTGAACAGTGGTCAGACTTGCCACAAGGTGGCAAATAATCTAAATTAGAAACAAAGTCGGCGTCGTTAACGAATATCAAATCCAGAGCCCTAGGCGTCTGTCCTTCCCTGAATCTCGTTGGACGATCAACAAGTTGAGATATGCTAGAGTTGCGTAGCAAGTCGATGTAAGCAGCAGAAGAAGAATTGCATTCAGGAATGGTTGACATAGGCCAGCTAATGTCACGTAGATTGAAGTCACCAGCTATGAACAGGTTGGTGTTTTTATTTAAGAGATCTGAAATGAGACTGCACAGGTGTGTGTCTCCCAAACAGGGCCGTGGCCGATATATGCAGCCTATCGTGAAGCTGAAATTTGGGCACCTCAATTCCAAAAATAGATTGTCAATGCCATCGAAAGGACTGAAAGAGGGAGATACCGAGAAAGCCGACGCGATTTCCGCGCGAACATAAATGCATACTCCTCCAAAACCAGGAGTGCGTGGTGAATCCATTCTGTATAAATAGTATCCAGGCAAATTGATGGAAGAGTCGGACACGTTGGAATGGAGCCATGTTTCAGTAAGGCAAACGAACGTTGGATTATTGTCTCGATCAAATGCTTGGAGTTCAAGTAGATTAGAAAAGAGAGATTGTATATTAGTGTAACAAACCGTCCAGTTTTGCCACAGAATTTATCAGTTTTTTGAAGGTGTGATCTCCTGGGTAGCTGTGTGTACTATAGAAGGTTTACCACGAACGTATTTTATAGTAATAATACTTTCGCCTGTTGTTTGACGACGCCTAAGCTCTTCGCGAAGGTGTTGTAGTTCTTGCATTTGACCTCTGGTTTTGTCGTCAGAGATTTTGACGTGACGAAGCGTGGGGTGGTTAAGGATGGAGTTTTTCTTCCGCAAAATATTGCTGATGATAATAGGTGAGGAAAACACAACTCTAATTAAACGATTGCTTGAAGTTGTTCTGCCAAGGCGAGTGATGCTGAGTCGGTGATTTTCGGCAGATGGTTCAATATGCCTAATTATCTCTGATACTATGTTTATGTCATCGTTCCCTTCAGCTATGCCCATCAGAATGATATTGTGGAAACGTCTAAATAACTCCATTGTCTCAGCTTGCGAGCTTGGGGCAATAGGGGTAATTTGTTCCATTGTTAAATCTGGCTCGGTAATTGTTTTCATCAATTTTTCTTTGAATGGTTGCACTAATTGTGGTTGTGCTGATAATTTTTCACCAGATATAGACAGCAGTCGAATTCCATATCTTGTTTTGAATCGTTGTAGCCAGCCATCACTAGCTACGAAATTTTCAGTTTCTTTCAGTTTTTCATTTAACAGTCTCGCTCTCTGTTTAAGTACTTCGCCACTAACTGGGACATGATTTTCCCGTTGTTTTAAAAACCACTTATACAGGGAATTTTCCATTTTAGGTGCCTTCGCATTTTTTATAGTTTTTCTTTTTCCCGGACCTCCAAAAGTATTGCACGTTCTTTGTAAAATTTGAGTTTTCATTCGCTTAATTTTACAGATTGTTGCTTTTGATACTCCATATTTTTTTGCTAACTGAGTCACTCCCGCACCTAGTGCAACTTCGTCTATGATTTTCACTTTCTCACTCAACTTTAAACACTTTCCTTTATAGGATGTCGATGTCATAGTCGTAAAATATATTATCGCGTGCAATGTATTCACTTAAGTTCAAAAATGAAATACATACGTACGTATAAACGTATCCTAAACGATCATACGACTGACCGAGTTTGTCGTATTTTATCGCAGAGGTGAATCCCCTACACTCTACATCATAAATCGGGGACTTCCCGACGCCCGACATAAATCATCGAGGCTTCAGCATTTTACCGTCGCGCTGTTTCCGTGCGCCGAGAGTTGTTTACGTTATCGAGCGTACACATTGTTTACGTTATCGCGCGTTCCGTTTGATCCTATAGAACGAAATTTGTGTTTACATTGGCGCAAGTTTTCATTATCCCGTGTTTACGTTATCGAGCGTCTGCTGTATTTGCATGTCAGGAACATCCACGAGGTGACTGTATACACTTAAGTAGAAAAACATGTTGTGCCAAAAACGAGTCTCTTTAAAAGTTATGGGTTCATGATATACCTAGGTAGGACAAATTGGTTAAGGCTTTCGCGAACAGTTGATACACTGCTGTCTTGATTCGGGTCTAAAGGTCGTCGTCGGTTGAAATTTCTTCCTAACGTTTCGCTAGCACGAGTGGCAAGCTTCTACATCCAGCATCGGAAATGGAAGGGTCTCTGAAGAAGCTTGCCACTCGTGCTAGCGAAACGTTAGGACGAAATTCCAACCGACGACCGCCTTTAGACCCGAATCAAGACAGCAGTTTATACTTAGGTGTACTTTAACTGAATGTAGGTACAAGATCTGATATCGGGCGCTTCGCTATCATGGATGTAAGGTTCAAAAAATTGGACCAAAAAATTGCCAAAATTTTTGAATAAAACGACGTACAAAAACGTGACCCACAACCTTCCAAGATTGAACGTACCTTCGAGCTTCTGCTCGGCTGGCTGTTCGTCAGGTTCCGCAGCTCCTTTCTTGTCCTTCTTTCCTTTTCTACCTTTTTTGCCTTTCTTTGGCTTAGGCGGGGGCAGTGATGCATCTGGATAATACTCTTTATAAACCCTCATCATTTCCAGGCTATCTATCTTTGATTTCTTTACAATAAACTGGTTTGTTAGTTCATTCACCAGGTCTTTATCTTTCATAATTTTCTTTAACTTTTTCTTTTTCAGTTGAGTCTCGAAATCTGCCTTTGTAATCGGTGTTTCAGGTAACGCCAAGACAAAATGCCTATTCAAACATAATAATAATAATTTTATTCATTAAACTTATATATGTGCCTGTAGAAGATTCCATGCATAGGCTTGTCTCTATGAAGCCCTAATAATAATAATAGACGTCTTTATTTATCCACAATTACATTGTAGTAGCCAAATGTCAGACTTATATGGCGAAGTTCAGCATGCTGCTACTCTTACACTTAACCATATAGTCTCTAGCAGATGTTCAAAAGAATACACTATCCACAAACAGATTTGGTTCATTACATCGAAAGTAAAATTTAAAAAAAGAGAAAAAGGCATACTTTCCAAACCCAAATGCACCAAAAAATTATTAATCTGAATTAAAGCTGGAATAAAAAAGAAATTAATGATTACGTAAATTATATGTTTGGAGGGTTGAGTAATAATGTTTTAACTTTTTGTCGAAAGACAGGTAATTAAAATTCTTTATATACTTTAGGAAGGTCATTATAAATAATAGCAGCATTGTAAGAAAAACTGCGTTTAAAACGTGTAGACGTATGCAGGGGTATTCTAATATTATTTTCTCTGAGAGTTCTACAGTGAACATCATTATTAAATGAAATTTTTTCCTTCATGTAATAAGGTTTAGACGTGAGCAGCAATTTGTGAACAAAAACTGAATAGTGATACTTGACCATGTCATTAATTTTTAACCAGTTTAGAACGGGATATTTCGCTGATACATGATCAAATTTACGTAAGCCAAAAATGAATCGTATACAATTGTTTTGAATAACTTGAATAACGTTTTTAGTGAAATTGTCTAAACAAGTATAGTATACGATATTACAATAATTTAGTATAGATATGACCAATGCTTCACATAGTTTTTTACGCAACTTAAAATTTAGTAAATACCTTTTGCTATAAGAGTGCGCAGCCGTAGGTAGGTTTTCTGAGACAGACTTTTAACATGTTCAATAAACCTCAATTTTGTATCAAAAACAACACCAAGAATTTTTGCAGAATCAGAAATTTGCAAAATTTGGTTATTTATCTGAATGTTCAAGAGCTGTGTTACATTGTGTGTTTTTCTTTGTGCGCAAAATAATAACATTTTAGATTTTTGTGGATTAATAAGTAGATTGTGATCTAAAGAGTATTTAATTAATTTATTAACATCGTTTTGTGAAATTTGAGTAGTATTATTGACATTATCTGGGTTAAAATAATGGAGCAATTGCGTATCGTCTGCAAATGACTGGACATGAGAATTATCAATACTTTTGCTTAAGTCGAACATATATATGAGGAACAGAAGCGGCCCCAATACAGAGCCCTGAGGTACGCCTGAGGGAATTATTGTCACTTGAGACATTTCTTGATTGAGAAAAACACACTGAGTTCTTTGATGAAGGTAACTGTCGAAAAATGAAAGGAATACACTGTCAAGACCTATGTAATTTAATTTAGCAAGTAACAATTTATGATTGATGCTGTCAAAGGCTTGCGAATAGTCTATAGAGATTAAGGCTAGTGCCATTTCCTTATCTAAGGCACTTAAAATATTGTCTTGCAGATTAAGTAGGGCAGATGTTGTACTATAATTTTTTCTAAAACCGGATTGAGTGTCGGGAAGTATAAAGATTTTTTCTAGGTAAGCGGTCAATTGGAACTTTATAATTTTTTCTAAAATTTTGGATAAAATCGGTAATAAACTGATAGGTCTGAGATCATCATACTCAGTGGGTTTCATTTTTTTAGGAATTGGTTAATTAGAGCTTGTTTCCATGTGTTTGGAAAGTCGCGTTTTTCCAAAGATGTGGACGATGTGATGGAGAATAACTGGCAGGCAAAGCTGGATCATTGACAGGGATATACCATCAATTCCATTCGCATCAGATTTTAGGCTCACTATTGCCTGTAGTACGTCATTTAATAGGTCATTTACTTTAGCAGTTATTATTATTACAATTATTAATCATTATTATTTGGGTTCATACCGCAAGTTCCGCGAAGAAATACTTACGCGAAATCTTTCTTGGCCTTCTTTTTCTTTGGTTTCTGTAATATGAACCTAATTCTATCGAATAACAGCTTAGTGTAATCGGGTCCTTTGATGACGTAGTTTCCTAGGATTCCACCAATTTTCACAAACTTTCCCATGTCCTCGATCCTTTTCAGTATCTACCAGGAAAAATGTCTAAAACTTACATTCTTATAGAAACACTGGACAAAAATTCAATACAGGTGTGTTTCTTGGACCAATGGCGCCCGCAAGGAGGGGGCAGGGCGGCGTGAACCCGCCTGAGAATACGATTAGACGTTTAAATTTGCATATTTAGCATGATATTGTGTACAATTTAGGAAATGAAATGAAATGAAATTTTTATTATTCTTAGCCCTAAAGCTACTTCCTATAGTTTATAATAGTGTCTTACTCCAGTAATAAACAAAAAAACAGTAATTCTAGATTCCCTTAAAATCATAGTAACTGCAACCACGGTAAATGCAACAATAGCAAATGCGAGATAATGACATATAGTTGTCTTAACACAGAAAGTACATATATTATGCCATTTTATCTAGATACAATTGTTTAACCTTGCGAATAAATATATACTAAGTGACATATAAATCCGAACACCCAGTTTAAATGGTTTTATTTTACTAAAAGTTGGTGAATGTATTTATCTTACTGTAAATAACAAGTGAAAAAATTTTCAGCCTTATCAGTTGGACATTCCGGTTTTTATAGTGCTTTTTTTTAATTCACTAACGCTCTAAAAATGAATATTTCAGCCGCAGTAAAGAATCAACGTTGGCGGATTTTGGTTCTTGACATCCTTTACGATCGGTTACGATGCCTAGAGTACGGAGACCTGTACGATTTCGTCAACTTAGTGAGTTTGATAGGGGCCGTATAGTGGGACTTCGGGAAGCTGGACTTTCTTTTCGGGCAACTTCAGTTAGAGTGCCAAGAAGTGTAGACACTGTGGTTAGGTGTTGTCAGGCATGGCTTCGAGAAGGCCGTACGCAATGAGCAAGGGGACACTGGACGCCGCCGTAGAATAACAGACCGTGAAGATCGCCGCCTAAGATTATTGGCCTTAAGGGACCGTTTCTCCACTACCAGGTCCATTGCAAATGAATGGTTTGCAGAACACGGAAGACCTATTGGCATGCGAAGTGTTTACCGACGAATGAGAAGTTTTGGCTTGTTTTCATACCGGCCACACTGGGTCCTCCCTTTAACTCGAGAACACCGACGTAATCGCCTTGAGTGGTGCAGACAACGGTCACTCTGGGATCAGGAATGGAAAAGTATTGTCTTTAGTGACGAGTCTCGATTTTGTTTAGGCATGCACGATGGTCGTGCCAGGGTTAGAAGGCGACGTGGTGAAAGGAGGAATCCACAGTTTTTTGTTGAAAGACATGTTCATCACACTGTTGGAGTTATGGTTTGGGGTGCTATAGCTTATGGTTCCAGGTCACCTTTAATCTTCATCAGAGGTAACATGAACGCTCAGCGTTATATCCACGGAGTTCTAGAACCCCATCTTTTACCCTATCTTGACACCCTGGCAGATCCAACTTTCCAACAAGATAATGCCCGACCACATGTTGCAAGAGTCACAATAGACTTCTTTCAACATAATGATGTCACATTGTTACCATGGCCACCAAGATCTCCCGACTTATCCCCAATTGAGCACGTGTGGGATATGATGGGTAGGAGATTGCTCAATTTGCAACGTCCTCCTCAGACTCTAGAAGCACTTCGAGAGGAGTTGGTGGTTGCCTGGAATGAGATACCACAGGAGGACATTGACCACCTGATCAGAAGCATGCCTAGGCGCGTTGGAGAATGCGTAGCACATCAGGGTGCATCCACACATTATTAAAGGTCAAAGGGCTTTAAAGCAGTGCAATCATTTTGAAATTTTTATCATTTACTTATTATACTTCATTAAGTACTTATACAAAATTTTATTAAAATAAAACCATTTAAACTGGGTGTTCGGATTTATATGTCACTTAGTACAGGGTGGCCCATAAGTCCTTTGAGCTGGAAAAAAAGGAATAAAACCAAACTAGTTACATTATGAAGAATTATTATATTTTGTTATCATCTTTATTGAATGGGAATTATGTTTTAAAAATCACATCGTCTAAATACAATCCATTACGATCACGGCACTTATATAAACGACGTCTAAAATTGTCGATGACTGCGCGGCAAGTCAACACTGTAATGCTTGCCATTTCTCTTCGGATATTTTCCTTCAGGACATCAACTGATCGCGGAGTGGTGTCGTACACTTTACTCTTGAGGTAGCCCCATAAAAAGAAGTCCATTGGGGTCAAATCTGGACTACGTGGTGGTCAGGAAATGTCTCCTCTTCGAGAAATTACTTTGCTGGGAAAAAGTTGACAGACGACGGGCATAGAAGTGTTGGAGGTGTGGGCAGTTGCTCCGTCCTGTTGAAACCAGGTCTGCGTATTATAGCCTGGAAAATTCTGCAACGCTGGTGTCAAAAACTCTTCTATCATTGCTACGCACCGCTCCGAAGTAACAGTTAATGCGCGACCTCTGTCGTCCTCAAAAAAATAAGGGCCTACGATGCCATGCGCTGACATAGCAGCCCAAACTGTAACTTTAGGGCTGTGTAAGGGCTTCTGATGCTTACGCCTTGGATTTTCGGGGCTCCTATAACGGCAATGTTGTTTATTTACATGCCCGTTTAAATGGAAGTGAGCCTCGTCCGAGAACAACACATTATTGAGCGAAGAAAATCGATTCAACATTTCATTCGCAAAGTTTAGTCTCTGAATAGCGTCATTATCTTTTAATTCCTGCACTAACTGAATTTTGTAAGCATGCAGACGTAAATCTTTCCTTAAAATCCGCTGTAAAGATGTTCTGGGTACGTTTAGTGCACTGGAACGCTTACGAGTAGACTGGGTAGGATTTTGACGAACAGACTGTGCCACAATGTTGATGTTTTCTTCAATACGAGTTGTCCTTGGTCGACCCTACCGCTGTTTATCTAACGTCGAACCAGTCTCTTCGAACTTAGCAACCCAGTTCTTAATCGTTTGAGCTGTTGGACACTTTGTAAAATTGTGTAAATTGTGGTATTCTCGATATTTACGCCGCGCAATGGTTGCCGAATCATTATTTTGATAAAACGCGCGCACACAAAAAGCACGATCCGCTCCAGTGAAACACTCCATGGCGACTGAATTCCCAGACACTGAAGATACTGCCCCCACCTCGCCCGCGCCGCTCACGCTCACCCGTTAAATTTTATTCAAATTTGAAATTTCAAAGGACTTATGGACCACAATGTATATTTACAGACGTCACTTCTCTAATTTCTGTAGGTAATGCATTAAAAAGTCTCAACCCATCACTAAAAAGACATTTTTGCATATTTATTTTGCGAATTCGTTTCTGAGAAAATTTGCTACCCCCATTCTTCTAAACGTATGGCTTCAAGAAAACATTTTTCCCTGTGGAAAAACATAGAAGAAATAAAATTGTCGTGGAAATATCATCATTGTATTGCTGTAAATCTTATTTTGATTAAGTACCTAGATATTTAGTTAATATGGTTTAAATGATCATAATAATTTAGTGCACAAGGGATGTATTTTAAGTTTTGCATATAGAAACATAGTAGGCCGCGCGGATCGAACGTCAGTACTGAATCTTAACCTCACTCTTTAGTAAACTTAAATTCAAAGTTTCATAACAATACGTGCAGTGTTCTCACTACAGTGAATTTTTAAGTGTCACCAAGTCATTAGAAAAATAGAACTCAACCGAGAACATTTTCGCGCCATAATTTATTACAACTTGGATGGAGAATTCAAACGTGGACGGGTGAGTCTTAGCGACGATCCCAGGGTGGGTGCACCAAAAACGGCAGTCACCCAGGAAAACGTCGATGCTGTTGTAACGGTTTCACCGTCCGATTGTATTTATTAAATCACTTCTCGATTATCATTTCAGAATCGCAAATCATTAATCCCATCTCTAGCTTTTTTACTTGGAAAATTTTCCGCTTGGAGCGCTTGATGCGGAGTTCCTGATCTGCGATGTTCCTCGCGCTTCCTTTTTATTTGAGCCGCCGATCGAACAAGAGCTAAAAATTTTCTTCTCTGTAGCACAAGGTCATATAGCACCATGTGCTAGAATTTTGTAGAATGTGTGTCCGTATAGGACAAAATGATTGGGGCCACCCCCTTTCTCTTTCCCTTTCTCTTTCTCTTTCCCTTTCCCTTTGGCTTAGTCTTTGACTTTGCGTTGCTTGGCCTATCACTTCACCCATGCATGTGCCTTGGCAGCGCCATCGCCTTTAAGTTCAACTTCGCCTACAACTGGTTATGAAGCCACTATATGTGAGGTGACCCCTCACAACTGGGACCTCCACTTCAAGCACCTGGCCATCCTGGCTTCAGTCGAGTCAAAATGGACCAGAAAAGATAAGTTGACAGTTTTGATAGCAGCGCCAAAGATGTAAAACTTATTTTGTTCTTTAAAACTGTAAAATTGTAATGTAATGGAAATGCTTTTTTTTTTTTTGTTAAATAAAATCTGTTAAATTTTTGTGTTCTGTTTGTTCTTCTATCCTCTAGCCATGCCATGGTCGACACACAGCTACACGCCTGTAGATGTCTTCATGCCACCGACTGAGCTACCGGAAGCTAATGGTAACCCCCTTTCTGTGATTGTGCAGAAAAGTTGGAATCTTCATTGCATTCCATCTTTTCTGGACTTTTTGCGGAAAGGAAGCGTTGCACTGTGCGCAAACTCATCATTGAAGATAGACACGTAACATATCGCGAGATTGAGGCGTCCTTGAAGATCTCAAAGACCTCACTTCATGAAATTTTACATGAAGAATTAGGAGTAAGAAAATTAGTTTCTCGTTGGATACCCCACCTGTTGACTGAAGAGCAGAAAGCAGCCAGGGTTAATTGGTGTCGAAAACGCTAGACCGTTACAATTCCGGAAACTCAAAAAATGTGTACAGCATTGTTAGTGCTGATCAGCGCCGTAGCTAGCTTGGGGCAGGGAGGGCGGTGCCCCAGGGCCCCCGATGAAAAGGGGCCCCTTTTCGGCCTTTTATTCGTCGGGGGCCTTTTATTCGTCGGGGGCCTTTTTTTCGACGGGGGCCTTTTTTCGTCAGGGGACTTTTTTTGGGCCTGAAAGAATCTTACCTCGGCGAAGACTTTAGGGGTCTCTGAAAATACTTCAAATTGAACAATGCTCGATATCCGTATATGCGCGGGAAATTCAAATGTTATTTAGGCAGTTCTAAGGGTAGAGTTGATAAACAAATTTCGTATAGGGGGGCCCCAAATTTCCTAGCTGCCCCAGGGCTTCCGAGGCTCTAGCTACGCCACTGGTGGTGATGAATCGTGGATTTACTGTTATGAACCAGAAAATAAACGACAGCTGTTTGGGTGTTCCAAAGTGAAGAAAAGCCAACAAAAGTCATCCGTTCTCGAAGTGTTTCGAAAAAGATGGTCGCGACATTTGTGTCAAAAGCGGGTCATATTGCAACAATTCCTCTTAATGAGCATAGAACTGTTACTGCGGATCGGTATACCACCTTTTGTTTGCCAAAAGTCATCAGCGAGCTTCGAAA
Organism: Acanthoscelides obtectus; assembly: GCA_963669975.1. NCBI lineage: Eukaryota > Metazoa > Arthropoda > Insecta > Coleoptera > Chrysomelidae > Acanthoscelides > Acanthoscelides obtectus. Next base: position 14,685,479 of record CAVLJG010000007.1, on the reverse strand, counting down.
AATCAACCCCGAAAGAAGAATCATCCTCCACTAACACAATGCAAGCTCGCACACAGCCCAAAAAACAAGGCAGTATTTAACGGAAGAAAAGGTGGAATTATTGGACCATCCTCCATATAGTCCTAATGATTTCTTTACTTTCCCGAAAATTAAAAACAGAGTGCGTGGTCAAAGGTTCCAGTCACCAGAAAGAAGCAGTTGACGCATTCAAAAATGCCGTTTTGGATCTGCCAGCAAACGAGTGGAATAAGTGCTTCGAAAATTGGTTCGAGCGCTTGCAGATGTGTATTAATCTTCGTGGAGAATACTCGTACTTCGAAAAACAATAAAGTCATTTAAAACTACCTACAGTGTTATTTTATTTCCACATGCAAAACTTAAAAGACATCCCTCGTAAATATTTATTATCATGGAGGAACAATCTAATTGGTGCAAACGAGAATGATGGATATATACATGGTGGGCCATTTAAAGTGGAAGCATTTGTTTATAAAAAAATACATTAATAAATACTTTTTGTTGTTCATTTGACAAGTCTTGTTGTAATTACTTTTCAAAAATGATATCGCGCAAATGGCCACCTCTGGCATTGATAACCAAATGTGCCCTTTTCTCGGCGTTTTTTAACACGTTGGCCAATGTTTCGGCGGATATGGCGGCAATTCCTTGACGAATATTGTTCTTGAGGGCAGCTAGAGTCTTTGGCTTGTTAGCGTATACCTTGGATTTCAAATAGCCCCACAAATGAAAGTCTGGTGGCGTCAAATCAGGTAATCTCGGTGACCAGTCAAAATCGCCATTTTTCGATATCAGTCGTCCAGAGAACAATGTTCGCATTAAATTGATTGTCGCTTGAGCTGTGTGGCATGTGACGTGGTCCTGCTGGAACCACTAATCGTCTAGGCCATTTTCACAAGCAATTAGCCTCAAAAAATTCGTTATCGTGGCTCGATAACGCTCACCGGAGCGTCAGTGGTGAACGATATATTGATTTTTGGAAATTTTGCTTGCCTTGTATTTTTGGCACGAAGCGGTTCTATGAAAAAGACCAAGGGATAAAACAGCCTTGGGATAAAACATCATCCTTGAACTTCCTCATATTTAGTAAACGTGTGTATCCTGTAAATATTCAATTTTACCGTACCAAAGGCAGATCAGAAAAAAGATTTTTGTGAATAGCTTTATCGTTAATCTCAGGAAATACCTTTTAGTTACGTAAATTTCCAACTTCGTCTCAGTTTAACAAGCCTCGTTCCCGACATCCTCCCCAAGATTGAAATTGTACGCACACTGTATTTATTATACAGGGTGTAAACGTTATGATAGTCATTATTTGAATGGGTGATAGATGGGGTTAAAATAAGCAAAAAGTTTCATATAACATGGAGGTCAAAGCGGCATTTTTTTAGAGAAAAGCGACTTTAAAGTAAAATAAAATCTGACAACGTCGCAATGCCAGGCGCAAATTACGACGGAACGCAGTGTAAATAAAGATGGAGTTTGTTATTTTTGGCTCTTAGGTATTATGTCATTATTTGATAATGTACTCGTAAAATGCCAACAATTAAAAGAAAAACTAACTGTCTCAGCGCATCACCTGGTGTGTGAAAGTTTATTGAACGTATTAAAAAAATCCACTTATAAATGGGGAACACAATTTTGATACATACATTTTCTTTTTAAAACCCATACTGCACTTTTCTTGTATTTAAAGAAGTTGTTCAAAATGTCGTCCTCCGCTTTCCACACAAGTTTCATTACGACGAACCCAGTTTCTTCTTACTCCAAGTCCTCTAAGTTGTCCATTTATTATTTTAGCCGCATTAAATTTTTTTTTCGCGGAATCTGTCGCGATAAATTTGAGCTGCGAGATTTGAATTCTGACGAGCTTCACCGTAAACTGACAACATGTCGGCGAACTCTTGATTCGAGAACATTGTAAATAAACACGACGACGTACGCGAACAAAAACAAAACAACACGCCCGATGCTTTGCTCGACAAAACGATAAAGTAATTTATCTATTCAAAACCACTGTTAGCGTTTGCGATCGATTGCCGATTCGATAAGAGTGATGAAAGACCGACGCGCTGTTGTCATGTGTGTTTTAAATATTTAATTTAATGAAACTTACTTACTGACTACAAATTTTGTCTTAAATTAGAAAAACTTAATGCCATTTATTTGTTAATTACCCAATTTAGAAACGTTTTAGATTAGATTATAAAAATTCGTAAGATTATAGTCGATATAAAGCACTTACAGTTGTAAACTATAAAGCCATTTAAAAAAAAATCTATTGACTTTTGGACCATGGGTCATATGAACTTTTTGACTTGTTTTGACTCCCCTATTACCCGTTCCAATAATGACTAACATAACGTTTACACCCTGTATTTTATCTACTAACCTGTACAGATTCTTTAGGCAGATACTTATTCTCCATATCCATGAACGTTAGTGGATCTCTACCTTTAGATGCCAACATTTTTAACAATATCAGCCCTTCGTCCGCAGGATATGGATTATTTCCTATTCTTAAGGTAACCAAAGAGTGATTTTTATTGACAGCATTCATTAACATCTTCAAAGGACCATGAGAAAGCCTAGTAGCAGATATGATCGATGAATTAATTTATTGAAAAAATGCGGAAAAAAATTCGGGTTGTTATTTGGTTGTTGCCAAGTCTGCTATTTACGTTGGTAGTTTCCGTATTAAATTATAAACGAATTGTAGTTTTGACTAACCCTAACGGGCAACATTTTGAACACTTATTAAAATAAAAAGTGATATTGTCGTGTGATTTTATTTTCTATCTGCACAAGTTGAGATAAATAAAGATTTTTCTAATTTTCTCGATGACGAATCGACCGATTTTAAAAAATCAAATGTCAAAATAAAGGACTTCAAACAAGCTATCACTCGATACCCCTTGTCATTTAAAATTTGAAGGGGGATGACCTGGGGGCAGACGGTGAAAGGAGGTGAATTAGTTATTGGTTAAAAAGTTGTCCCCCTTGACAAATCGTCTGACGTGTAAGTTTTAAAATGAACACCCTGTATATAATAGCTAGAAGAAAACTATGAAAACAATAGTACAGGGTGGAACAAAAAATGCCTCAAGTTCACTGGCAGTGTATTGCTTAATATACCTGTTAGCATCTAAATCCAGATATTCTAAGCTTGTAGCGGTCCTCAAGTATTTGGTTAGAGGAGATATAGCACCTTTTGTACTGATTCCATTCCAGGCTAAACTCAACCACTTTATTCTGTCATTATTTTTAAAACCATTGAACAATTTCTTGTTGCCTATAAAAAGTCTCATGGAAATGATATGTTTCAAATATCGGTTTGATCATAAGGAAAAATCAGCTACTCTTGACGCTCATGATACAAAACTCGAATTATACTAAGTGACATATAAATCCGAACGCCCAGTTTAAATGGTTTTATTTTAATAAAATTTTGTATAAGTACTTAATGAAGCATAATAAGTAAATGATAAAAATTTCAAAATGATTGCACTGCTTTTTAAAGCCCTTTGACCTTTAATAATGTGTGGATGCACCCTGATGTGCCACGCATTCTCCAACGCGCCTAGGTATGCTTCTGATCAGGTGGTCAATGTCCTCCTGTGGTATCTCATTCCAGGCAACCACCAACTCCTCTCGAAGTGCTTCTAGAGTCTGAGGAGGACGTTGCAAATTGAGCAATCTCCTACCCATCATATCCCACACGTGCTCAATTGGGGATAAGTCGGGAGATCTTGGTGGCCATGGTAACAATGTGACATCATTATGTTGAAAGAAGTCTATTGTAACTCTTGCAACATGTGGTCGGGCATTATCTTGTTGGAAAGTTGGATCTGCCAGGGTGTCAAGATAGGGTAAAAGATGGGGTTCTAGAACTTCGTGGATATAACGCTGCGCGTTGATGTTACCTCTGATGAAGATTAAAGGTGACCTGGAACCATAAGCTATAGCACCCCAAACCATAACTCCAACAGTGTGATGAACATGTCTTTCAACAAAAAACTGTGGATTCCTCCTTTCACCACGTCGCCTTCTAACCCTGGCACGACCATCGTGCATTCCTAAACAAAATCGAGATTCGTCACTAAAGAAAATACTGTTCCATTCCTGATCCCAGAGTGACCGTTGTCTGCACCACTCAAGGCGATTACGTCGGTGTTCTCGAGTTAAAGGGGGACCCAGTGTGGCCGGTATGAAAACAAAACTTCTCATTCGTCGGTAAACACTTCGCATGCGAATAGGTCTTCCGTGTTCTTCAAACCATTTATTTGCAATGGACCTGGTAGTGGAGAAACGGTCCCTTAAGGTCAATTATCTTAGGCGGCGATCTTCACGGTCTGTTGTTCTACGGCGGCGTCCAGTGCCCCTTGCTCTTTGCGTACGGCCTTCTCGAAGCCATGCCTGACAACACCTAAATACAGCGTCTACACTTCTTTGCACTCTAACTGCAATTGCCGGAAAAGAAAGTCCAGCTTCCCGAAGTCCCACTATACGGCCCCTATCAAACTCACTAAGTTGACGAAATCGTACAGGTCTCCGTACTCTAGGCATCGTAACCGATCGTAAAGGATGTCAAGAACCAAAATCCGCCAACGTTGATTCTTTACTGCGGCTGAAATATTCATTTTTAGAGCGTTAGTGAATTAAAAGAAAGCAGTATAAAAACCGGAATGTCCAACTGATAAGGCTGAAAATTTTTTCACTTGTTATTTACAGTAAGATAAATACATTCACCAACTTTTATTAAAATAAAACCATTTAAACTGGGTGTTCGGATTTATATGTCACTTAGTATATATTAAATGTACTTTGATTAGCTTCATATCCATAATAGTAAAGATATGCTCATATTTCATGTGCTAACCCGGTAGAGTGTAGAATCCATTCCAAGAAAGATCGATGTCTGTTATAGTTTTGTTTTCCACGAGAATTTTTTCCAAAGTCTCTCCCGACTCTTCAGTCAGTTCATTATGACTAATGTTTAACTTCTTCAAAGATGTTGTCTCGCAAAGACCTACTTGAATTAGTTTCAGTCCTTTGTCACCTAGGCTGTTGAAACTCAAATCTAGTTCTGACAAAAACTGAGAGCTTGAAAGTGCTTCGTTCAATTTTTCAGCACCTAAAAAAAAAAGGTTCCTAATATTGAATCAACAACCACATATGAGTGAATTATAAGCTATTTCATCAATGGAATAAATTATGTGTATTGCTAAGGATCCTAGGTTTCAGGCTGAAGTAAACGGCCATACAAGACTGCGCAACTGATCAGGTATCCTGGCAGCTATAAAGGCATTAAGTCCATAGCAAGGGATTGCGTGATCACTTGAAAAAGCTGGGAAACCGATACAAAGTAGCATTGCCTTGGTACCAGGATGTGAAGGACACAAAGGGAATAAAAAGGCAGATGAGCTAGCCCGAGTTATACAGGAGTGTACTCAGCTGCGGGGCTGCCCAACACCTTAATTTTTTTCTTATTACTTGTCAATAACATTTCGTGAAAATGTTAACGTTGCATTCTTGACGTAAGGCTACCTCATTGCCAAAAAATCAAGTTGAAGAAATTATTTTTCTTGGGTGTCACTGACTATATTAATCTGAAAACTGTAGGATCTTAGTTATTTAATTATAATAAATATTGTTACCTAATTCCCCAATCCGACATTCTCTCAAATTCAAAACCCGCAATGCTCCATTTTCTTGCAGCATGCTGCTCAACATGTCAGTCATTTCAGGCGTCAGCCAGTTGTCTTGCAGTATCAAATGTTCAATGTAAGCATTGCCCTTTAGGGTCTCTGATATTGCTCGTATTTGTTTCTCGCTCAATCCATAAGACTAAAAATCCCTATAAATCTGTTATCACGAGATTAATTTAAGATAAATAATGAAGAACGATATTATAGAAATCTTTGATGTAGCGAAATCAATATTGCTGACATATAAATCCGAACACCCAGTTTAAATGGTTTTATTTTAATAAAAGTTGGTGAATGTATTTATCTTACTGTAAATAACAAGTGAAAAAATTTTCAGCCTTATCAGTTGGACATTCCGGTTTTTATACAGCTTTTTTTTAATTCACTAACGCTCTAAAAATGAATATTTCAGCCGCAGTAAAGAATCAACGTTGGCGGATTTTGGTTCTTGACATCCTTTACGATCGGTTACGATGCCTAGAGTACGGAGACCTGTACGATTTCGTCAACTTAGTGAGTTTGATAGGGGCCGTATAGTGGGACTTCGGGAAGCTGGACTTTCTTTTCGGGCAATTGCAGTTAGAGTGCAAAGAAGTGTAGACACTGTGGTTAGGTGTTGTCAGGCATGGCTTCGAGAAGGCCGTACGCAAAGAGCAAGGGTCACTGGACGCCGCCGTAGAACAGACCGTGAAGATCGCCGCCTAAGATTATTGGCCTTAAGGGATCGTTTCTCCACTACCAGGTCCATTGCAAATGAATGGTTTGCAGAACACGTAAGACTTATTGGCATGCGAAGCGTTTACCGACGAATGAGAAGTTTTGGCTTGTTTTCATACCGGCCACACTGGGTCCTCCCTTTAACTCGAGAACACCGACGTAATCGCCTTGAGTGGTGCAGACAACGGTCACTCTGGGATCAGGAATGGAACAGAATTGTCTTTAGTGACGAGTCTCGATTTTGTTTAGGCATGCACGATGGTCGTGCCAGGGTTAGAAGGCGACGTGGTGAAAGGAGGAATCCACAGTTTTTTGTTGAAAGACATGTTCATCACACTGTTGGAGTTATGGTTTGGGGTGCTATAGCTTATGGTTCCAGGTCACCTTTAATGTTCATCAGAGGTAACATGAACGCGCAGCGTTATATCCACGAAGTTCTAGAACCCCATCTTTTACCCTATCTTGACTCCCTGGCAGATCCAACTTTCCAACAAGATAATGCCCGACCACATGTTGCAAGAGTCACAATAGACTTCTTTCAACATAATGATGTCACATTGTTACCATGGCCACCAAGATCTCCCGACTTATCCCCAATTGAGCACGTGTGGGATATGATGGGTAGGAGATTGCTCAATTTGCAACGTCCTTCCCAGACTCTAGAAGCACTTCGAGAGGAGTTGGTGGTTGCCTGGAATGAGATACCACAGGAGGACATTGACCACCTGATCAGAAGCATGCCTAGGCGTGTAGGAGAATGCGTAGCACATCAGGGTGCATCCACACATTATTAAAGGTCAAAGGGCTTCAAGCAGTGCAATCATTTTGAAATTTTTATCATTTACTTATTATGCTTCATTAAGTACTTATACAAAATTTTATTAAAATAAAACCATTTAAACTGGGTGTTCGGATTTATATGTCACTTAGTATATATATTTAGCTGGCCAAAATTAGATTTTTGAAATAAAACAAATAATAATTTAGTACTTTGGACGTTGAAAAATTAACGTTCTTATACAGGGTGTATCAATTTCGAGTTCGAACATTGGGATCTCCCAAACGGTAAAAACGGTAAGAGATACGAAGTCGATTAAATGGAGTTAACAAAAAAAATGCTACACTTCAGAATTTCGAGTATTTCCGAATTTTTACAAAATCGTTTTTATTTTTTCTTGACTTTATCTGAGATGGAACTTCAAAATGAAAAGTAGATTAACGTTTGCAAAAATCCAATATGGCGTCTATAAGAAAAAAATAAGTTAATGATTAAGGGCAAGAGACGAGACGTCATATTGAAATTCCAAATCAGCTATCTTGTAGAAGGGAAAAATTGGCAAGTAAAAACGATTTTAGGAGAATTCTGTTTTTTCTTCTCCGCATATTCTCGTTTTTGCGAAACTTTCCAAGTGCCTTTTTTTAGTTACCTGAATGCCTAACCTTGCCTTTATTTAACAGACTTCGTATCTCTTACCGAGATCTCAATGATGAAAGTAAAAATTAAAACACCTTGTGTATTTTGTGATCTTTTCTAGTTTGTTACGATTCAGGATATCGTTTGTTGGTTCGTTTCTGAAGAATTTTCCCCATAATCTATGTATACTTTATCTGAAGTCACTTGAAACACTGTGATATACCGGGTGCGTTTTATATATCTATATTTAACACGCTCTGTTGCTGCAAAAATCGCCAAATTTCGCAACAAATATCCCCCGTATAAGATCAAAGGCAGTTTCACCGGTCCACGTGGAGTAAAGCACGCCTATGCGTGGACATAGCCAATGAGAAAGCGTGTATTTCAGAGCTCCGAACAAGTGCAGGTAGCTACTGAAAATTGAAACAGTTTAGCCAGTGCCGTGTAGCGGTGAATAAACGTGTTTTCTTTAGTCTGTCCGTGTTTTTTCATAGATTTTATTAGTTTGTGTGTTTTTGACTTTTGAATACTCAGTTTACTTGTTGATTTAATTGTTGTGTTGATTGTTCTTGTGTGTCCTAAATATGGCTCTTTGGAGACCTTGGGAAAATGCTCCAAGCCACGAGGAGATGGTTGATGAACCTGTGCAGGCAGAATTCTTTCATAAAGATTTAGAGGAACAGACCCAAAGAGTAATCCTAAATATGTATGATTGTTTGAAAAACGAAAATCCAGATTCCTCGCAAAATCAAATTTTAAACAGAATTTGTATCCTGACAAAAATCAGTCGGTCTACCATTTATCGGGTTATAAAAAGGGGAGATGTAGTCAACCATTCCTTCCACAGAAAGCGCATAGGGCAAAAATTAAAAAGAATAGACGTGGGTTTTCAGGAAGATATTCGTCTTATAATATACGGATTTTATAAAGAAAATTTGGTGCCCACGTTGGAAATGATACGGGATAAATTAAAAGATTATCCTGAAGATATTTATAATTACAAATGCTTAGACTCACTGCACTGTATTGTAAAACTGTGTGGTTTTCAATACAAAAAATTAGATAAAAGAATGGTGATTATGGAGTCGTCTCGAATCGTTGAATTGCGCCAAGAATTTTTGCACAAAGTTAAAATCTATAGAGAGCAGAAAAGAAATCTGATTTACCTGGATGAAACGTGGTATGATACCCAAGATGTTGTGCAGTACGGCTGGGTTGACGACAGCAACAAGTGCATTTTAAATGCACCATGCAACCGTGGAAAACGAATCATTATTCTCCATGCTGGCAGTGAAAATGGATTTATACTTAATGCCAAAATGTTATCTGCCAAAAATATCAAAGAATCATGAGGACATGACCTCCGACTTATTTGAAAAGTGAATAGAGCAGCAGTTAATACCAAACATTTCCCCAAATTCAGTGATTATTATGGACAATGCGCCATACCATACCCGACAGAAAAACAAAATTCCGAATACAGGCACAAAAAAACAAGACATTATTGATTTTATGAAGGATAAGGGAATGGAAATACCACAAAAATCAACCAAAGCCATATTATTGGATCTTATTAAAAGACAAAAATTTGAAAAAGAGTATGTTGTTGACAATCTGCTTCCGCAAAATGGCCATGAAGTATTACGTCTACCTCCCTATTACTGCATTTTTAACCCGATTGAGTTGGTCTGGGCTGCTTTAAAAAAAAAAGTAAGAAAACATAATCAGACCCCTCAATTAAGTGAATCGCTATTGGCCACAATAAGAGATGCAGTATCTCATATTGCTGCCACAGACCTATGAAAGCAGTGTTCTAGGCATATTATTGAAAAAGAAAATGAATATTGTGTTTTGCCTCCTGTAAATCCCGTTGTAATTCCTCTACAAGATGACTCTAGCGACAGCTCCGAAGGCGAGGATGATATATAAATACCTATAATGTAAGTCTTTATATACCTTTTTATATACCTACCTGCTATGTAAATATTTGCCTATGTCAAACGTTGGAATTCTGTAATTTTTCCATTTCTTAACTTTCAGTCAACATAAATTAAACTCCCAATATAAGTATTTTTTATCCCAAATCAAAAAAATAAGAAGATAGTAAAATCCATTTATTGTGATATAAAAACATTATTATTATCGTTCTAAATAAATGACAGCACGCCTATGATACGTCATGAAATTACAAAGGACGCGCCGACCAAAGGTTTTTATGCTATTTCAAGTGACTTCAGATAAAGTATACTAACTTTTTTGCGAGGTAAATGTTTTGGCTTTTTCCCAAAATGGCGGCGCGAGCAGCAATGATACAAAGCAGCAAAGTAAAAATTCAAATTTAACCTCAAATAGGTAGGTACTATGCTCTGCTTTTATGCGTTATCCTAGCTAGGGAAGAAGCCTGGCCTGTGATGATGATTCCCAATAATAGTATTAGATTTTCAGTGCCAAGTGGTCGATTATGGTAATGCAGGGTGGCTGATATATAACTGACTGGTTTGTATCTTGAATATTTGTAAAATGAAATAAAATACGTCCATTTTTTTTCATCTTAATCTTCTATTGAAACTTAGAAATTATGTATGAAAAATAATATCAGACAAGTGTCCGCCTCTGGCAGCCGCGCAAACCTCAGCCCTATTGATTACATTTTACATCACTTTTTGGTATGTTCCAGGAGTAATATCTCCAATCGTTTCCGTAATGTTGTAGTGTGGTATTGAGTTCGATATTTTTTTAGAAAAAAATGGTACGCCAATGGTTTTTTGACAAATAAAAATTATTTATGGATTACCCGTTCAATTTAAAACAAATGAATTGTTTTCCTTCGATGCGCCATTTTTGAGTAAAAAAATAAAAACTGTTCTATTGTCTAACTTGCAAAATTATTATTAATTTACTAGGAAAAATTAAACACATTACGGGTAATGAACAACAACAACTGACAACATAAACATAACATGAAAACCAACGAAATGATTACAAAAATCGTTGAAAATGCCCCCGTTCACTTAGTATGCATGCTTTCGCTCTCCTTCTCATGGAATTGCGCACTCGTTGAAATATCCCTGGAGTATTTTTTATTCTATCACAAGCTGCAACTATTCTTTCTCTTAATTCTTCGACAGTTGGGACTTGTGTACACTAGTGTCTTAAGATATCCCCAGAAAAAGAAATCTAAACTGTTGAGGTCTGGGGATCTTGGTGGCCATTCTTGGGGCCCACCGCGGCCAATCTAACGATTTGGATAAACAGTTTGTAAATAATTTAAAGAAATTACGAACCGCTACACTGAAATGCGCTAGTGCACCATCATGCACGTACCACATATTGTTTCTTATTACTAACGGAACATCATCAAGCAGCAAAATTGGAGTAAGACTGTCCGTCAAGTCGTCCCGGCAAGAAGAATGAGGTTGCCAATAATTCCTGTCCATACGTTAACCGAAAATTGGTGTTTAAAATGGGTTTCGGTTACGGCATAGGGATTTTCTTCTTAGATATTAGCACTAATCTTATCCCAGTTGAGCTCGATGACTTTATAAATCCTCTTGAATTGTTATGCTATAAATTTAAACTGCACGGATCCAGTATGTTAATTGTTGTTATATATAGGCCACCACATTGGTCTATACATCAAGCCATCCAGTGTTGAGAAAATCTTATCTCATTTTTCACTCCCCAACATGACAACATTATATTCTTGGGCGATATGAATGTCGACTTGCTTGCTCATAACAAGATCCTCAGCAGCTGCTTTGATTCATTCAATTTCATTCAAGTCATTGATGAGCCTACACATGTTACAGCCTTCAGTTCCACATTACTTGATCCAATATTTGTTAGTGACAATACTATCGTCAAAAGGTCAGGGACACTCAATGCAGACTCAATTAGTGATCATCGGCTCACATACTGTGATATTTCCGTTTGTTATAAAAAAATAGAGCCTAAATTTGTAACATTTAGAAATCTTAATAGCATTGATATTCAAAGTTTTAAGACGCAGATTGCATCAATGCAGCTTAATGACATTTATTTCGTGAATGATGTGGATATTAAAGTCTCTATTTTTACTTTATCTATTCGATCTCTACGCTCCGCTACGTACAGTACGTGTCACAAAACCTGCTGCGCCCTGGCTCACTCCTAACTTGAAAATGATTTTTCAACTCAGAGATGAGGCATTCGCTGTCTATCAGCATAACAGATCTGATCAGAATTGGGCCACCTACAAAGATTTGAGAAATTATGCCCTTGCATCGCTTAGAAGAGAGAAAAAAGCATATATGTCACGTTTCCGGAATCTTAACTCTAGTCAAGCTTGGAAACACCTGAGGAGGATGAATGTGGTAGCCCAGAAACATGTTGCGATACCTCCCAGTCTCCTTGAGCCTAACATTTTAAATAATTATTTTCTTTCAATTTTCCAGACAGCTGCAGCTGATACAAATTTGATTGATAGTGTCTCTAACTCTTATAGCGATAGAGGCCATACACCGGATGCACCTCTGTTTGCTTTTAAACTCCTTACTCAACAAGACATCGTCAATATAATCTCTCACATTAAGTCTACGGCATGTGGCTCTGATGGTCTATTTTTAAATATGGTTTGCTTATGTTTGCCTGATACCATAGACCATATAACTCACATTATTAATGTCTGTCTCGAAACAGGTTACTTTCCTGTCAGTTGGAAAAATGGTATTATTATTCCAATAGCTAAACCTAATCATCCAGAACAATATTCGGATCTCAGGCCAATTACCTTATTATGCTTTCTATCAAAAATACTCGAAAGAGCTGTCTACTCACAATTAGTGGAGTTTTTCGAACAAAACCACTTATTTCCTCTACATCAGTCAGGTTTCAGAGCTGGTTACAGCACTACTTCGTCTTTATTACATCTTACTGATTCCATCATTCACAATTTAGATAATCACATCAACACCGTCTTGGTACTGTTAGATTTCTCGAAAGCCTTTGATATGGTCAATCACCAGATACTACTGAGTAAGTTATCTCATTATGGAATGTCAGATATAGTTCTAAGGTTCTTTGAGTCATACTTGCTAAATCATCAATAAACAGTGAAAACTGATCAGGGAATTTCCTCCTCTGAGCCAGTTCCTTCAGGAGTTCCTCAGGGCTCAGTATTAGGTCCCTTACTATATCTGATTTATACGATCGATCTGCAAGACTGTTTAGTCCACTGTAGTATGCAAGCTTATGCAGATGATACTCAGTTAGTGTTTGGTTTCGATCCATCAAAGGTTGATGAAGTTTCTTTTAAAGTTAATTTAGATTTGGCTAACATCGGTGATTACTGTAACAAACACTGCTTGAAGATCAATCCTAATAAAACTACTGCAATGTTGTACTGTTCGAAGAACTCCTACCGTGAAATGAAGCAGAGGATTTGTGTTTTTTGGATGAGACACTCATCCCTTTTGTGGATTACGCCAAGAATCTCGGTGTTACCCTTGACTTAAATATGAGATTCAATCGGCATGTCTCTTTCTTATCTAGAGTAACGTATTTGCGTTTGAAACTCCTCTATTCTAATCGATACATCTTGAATTTTAAAACCCGAAAAAAGCTTGCTGAAAGTCTTGTGTTGTCTGTCATTTCTTACTCTCTTGTTCTGTATTACCCATGTTTAGACTACGTCCACAAAAGGAAACTCCAGAAAATTCAGAACAGCTGTTGTAGGTTTATTTTTGGATTGCGCAAGTTTAGTCGCGTCTCAGATAAAATCAAAGAACTCAACTGGTTGCGAATTGATAAGTTATTTCTATATCTTTTGACCGTCTTCACGCATAAAGTGCTATTATCTAACAGACCAGCTTACCTCGCTAGCAAATTAGTTCACCGAGGTAGTTTTGTTACCAGAGCTCTTAGATTTAATGCTAATTTTAACATGCCTCCTCACAATACCTCGGTCTTTGAAAGAAGTTACACCTATAATGCTGTCAAGCATTACAATGCAGTCAACAGTGGCTATCGATCCAAACAGGTTGTTTCTTTTAAGAAATTAATGAAAAGTCCGCTGCTGGAGTCCATTTAGTTCAGTTTTTCTTGTGCTCATGTGATTTTTTTTTTGTTTGACTATTTTCTACTATTTTTGTTTCAAATTTAAAACTCTCGCAATGCTATCTGCATTTGTCTCGTGCAATCAGTGTTGTCATTCTTATGAATTGTATTTTATTTTTGGTATGTTATTATTTTGTTTATGTGTGTAAGTATTCTTTTTTTCCTGTTGTGGGGTTGAGTGTAAGAGTAGCCGTCTGGCTATACTCCGCCTCACTGCAGTTAATAAAGGCATTATTATTATTATTACAAATGATTATCGTGGAAATTCTGAATGGCATTTCGGGAAAAATTAGCTTCGACCGTGAACAGAATCATTGATTCAAATTGCGGATTTTGTGTAATTTTTTGAAGATACCACTGACAAACGGTCACACGTCTTGGAAAATCATTGGGAAGTAATGCCCGTACTCTTAAAATATGGTAAGGATATAACAAAATATCCACTAAAATTCTCCAAACTATTTGATGGCAAATATTTAAGTGTCTAGCGATCTTTTTCGGACAGAACCAGTTTCAGCAAGACCGCGATGAATATTAGAAAAGGTTCGATTATCTGGCAAAGCACGATCGGGATATCTCTGGTGATAAATCCGTCTGGCTTGCTCACCATTACCGTCGGCAAGGCCATATACGTAATACATTTCCACCATTTCTGCATTTGAGTAATTCACCATTATTAAGAAGATTGTAAAAACTAAATACTGAAAAAGATGTCACAGCGAACTGATTTGAATAACAGAGACTTGTCAGATGTCAAAGGCCAGTGACGTATTCCAGAGCAACTAGATATTTATTGCTAAATTGCATTCTTCAATTATTACATTAATTTTCTCGGACAATAGAACGGTTTTTATTTTTTTACTCAAAAATAGCGCATCGAAGGAAAACAATTCAAAAGAGATCGTTTATTTTAAATTGAAAGGGGTATACAAAAATAATTTTTATTTGTCAATTAATCATTGGCGTACCATTTTTATCTCAATAAATATCGAAGTCAATACCCGTACGCACGCCACTGTTAAAGCTTAAAATTATTTTTGCGTTGAAAAATATGCAACCTTATCAACTTTCACTACGTACTGAAAATCAGTGAAATATCTGAAGCGGTTCTGAAAATATTAATTAATTTCCATTTTTTCCTAAAACTTCAACACCCCGAGTTTTTGTAAGGAAACATTTTTGGACCATAGTTTATAAAGCAAACTAACATTAATTTTTTATGTAGATTCATACCCTTAAATATTTGCATGTATTTAGTTGACTCTTGCGCTATCGTATTTTGATACGATAGTTACTCGGCTAAATAGTTGACCCGTGATTGAAACTCTAAAGCTGAGATACCTACGGTATAACTTCATTACCTTCAAGTTCAAAATTGGAGACGTGAGGGATCTGGTCACCCTGGAGATAGGTACTATCTCGAGATCTTTACAAAGGTTAATGTACTTCTCTACTCCAATATCATCATATGTTGGATCCGGTTCTGATAAAACAACAATAAAATATGGATTATGCCGAGGAAGACATGTAGGGTTTCAAAAAACTGCCACCAGAACACACAAAAATTCGGTATCTTGCAGAAAAGCCACTACTTTTAAAAACGGTTCCAACGAAAATAGTGCAATGAATTGCTTAGTTTTTGATAAATAATCACCTGACAGAGCGTTGTAAGAGCTACGAGCCCCTTCCCACTTCAGTTGGCCCACTTCAAGATTTGTACCAAAATATGCCTTTATAAACTAAACATGACGAAACTATTTACTTCTAAAACAATTTGTTTTCTCAAAAACATTTTAGATACACTCTAGTAGTAAAAAATACATATTTGAAATCACTTAGACCTATAACTAATAGAACATCAGAACAAATAAACAATGTGCGAATAAATGCGCGAAGTTAACAAAGCAACAATTGAAAGATTACCATTGGGTAACATCACCTTTATTTTTTATTACGGCTGAAATTCTTTGGGGCATAGTGTTAACCAAGTTTTGGAAAATATTTGGTGTAAAGCAATCCCATATTTCTTGACGCTTTTGTCTCAGTTCGGTGATTGTACGAGCAGGATGTTGTCGTAGAACCGTTTTCATCTCGTGCCACAAAGCTTCAATAGGTGACAGATCTGGACTGCTAGAAACCCATTTCAAAGGTGGTACATTATTTTCTTCCATCCATTTTATAGCCTTTTTTGAGGTATGGCACGCTGCACCATCTCGCTGAAACACAAAATCTTGGCCGGATATCAAACATTCTTCCATCACTGGTAAAAGCGAATCTTTCTAAAATTGCCAAATATTTGTTTGTATCCACATTTCCATCAATAAAATGTTTTCCTAATCCTTCTGATGACATACTGCCCCAGACCATAATGGATGCTGGAAATTTCACTTTTCTGTTCAGACAGTCAACATGAAATGCTTCATTTTTTGCGAATAACTCTACTGCGACTGTCACCAACACAAACTTCTAATCGGGCCTCATCACTCCATTGTATTGCACACCATTGTTGAGGTGTCCATTGTCTATGTTCTTTAGCCCATCTAAGCCGATTTTTCTTTTGCAGTGGAGTTAATAGTGGCTTTTCTTTGGCCTATAAACAAGTTGTGCAACTTTAGGGTTTTTACTTCACCTTTTTTATAAGAAAGCTTACCTTGCAAGTGCTAAATCCCAGTTTGTGTGCCTATGTATGAGTTGTGGACCTCGAAATTCTCCTTCCAACAGCGTCACTCCACAGAGCACTTAATTGTAAATAATTGGCACGCCTGTTTTTCACGATTATTCTTCTTAATGCTCTTCGGTCGGCATTTGTGATATTACTTTTTTTCACACATCGTGGCTTAATATTAACTGAACCAGTTACGTTATATCTTCTAACAATATTTCTCACACTGTACCGCGATAAGTCTAACAAAGTTGCAATTTCCGAGTTTGATTTCCCAGAATTAAAAAATTTAATTATCAGTAACCGAATTTTCTCACTAATAACCTTTCCTCTACCTATTTTGAAAACCTTAACTACCCAAAACAATTTTAAACGTATTCTGACAGCTGTGATTAATAAAAACAATTGTCATGGCTTTTATTTTTCACAGCCACCATGATGTAATTGCAACATGTGTTATTTTTATGCTGCAAATTTGATTAGGGAGTGATAAAGTTGGTGTGTTCTACTATATATATATATTATAAAAATATTCATTGTTTATATTTAAAAACCTATAACACCCTGCTACATTTTTATTATTTGTGTTTGATAAGAAACAAACTAAGATTTCAATAGTTGGGCCAACTGAAGTGGGAAGGGGTTCGTATTATACAGGGTGTTTCCAAAACATCGGCAAAAATTGAAGGGGCAGTCATTTGGAATTTTTTAAGACTATCCCGTTTTATTATATTTATTATTTTATTTTTTTGTATGTGACCATTTAATAAAATTGAGCCTAAATGGAATATACATAGTTTGTCCTTAATAAAATCGAATAATTTAGTTACTAAGAATCATTAAAAAGTTCATTACGGGTGAGGGAAATTTTACAGAAGAACTCCTTAATTGACAACGTTTTCTCAGTGTGAATACCTCTCCATAGAAACAAATGTACTCCGACGAATTGGATTGCCACTTCGATAGGCAATGGTAGATAATTTAATAAATAAATAGCGTTTATTGCCCAACAGTTAAGGAAACAATTAACAGGACAATTCTAAGATAAGTCAAAATAACAAGAACAGAAAACACATAAAAAGCATTTGATTTCATCTAGAGAAAAAAACAAACAAGAAAAAGAAGCAAAAAACATATTTCACTCAGGTGAGTGACCTATCATAAATTATCCAAGCAATTTCTAGCTACTCAAAGAATACTGTTCAAACTGTCAACATGTATACTAAGTGACATATAAATCCGAACACCCAGTTTAAATGGTTTTATTTTAATAAAAGTTGGTGAATGTATTTATCTTACTGTAAATAACAAGTGAAAAAATTTTCAGCCTTATCAGTTGGACATTCCGGTTTCTATACTGCTTTTTTTTAATTCACTAACGCTCTAAAAATGAATATTTCAGCCGCAGTAAAGAATCAACGTTGGCGGATTTTGGTTCTTCACATCCTTTACGATCGGTTACGATGCCTAGAGTACGGAGACCTGTACGATTTCGTCAACTTAGAGAGTTTGATAGGGGCCGTATAGTGGGACTTCGGGAAGCTGGACTTTCTTTTCGGGCAATTGCAGTTAGAGTGCAAAGAAGTGTAGACACTGTGGTTAGGTGTTGTCAGGCATGGCTTCGAGAAGGCCGTACGCAAAGACCAAGGGGCAGTGAACGCCGCCGTAGAACAACAGACCGTGAAGATCGCCGCCTAAGATTATTGGCCTTAAGGGACCGTTTCTCCACTACCAGGTCCATTGCAAATGAATGGTTTGCAGAACACGGAAGACCTATTGGCATGCGAAGTGTTTACCGACGAATGAGAAGTATTCGAGAACACCGACGGCGACGTAATCGCCTTGAGTGGTGCAGACAACGGTCACTCTGGGATCAGGAATGGAACAGTATTGTCTTTAGTGATGAGTCTCGATTTTGTTCAGGCATGCACGATGGTCGTGCCAGGGTTAGAAGGCGACGTGATGAAAGGAGGAATCCACAGTTTTTTGTTGAAAGACATGTTGGAGTTATGGTTTGGGGTGCTATAGCTTATGGTTCAAGGTCACCTTTAAATCTTCATCAGAGGTAACATGAACGCGCAGCGTTATATCCACGAAGTTCTAGAACCCCATCTTTTACCCTATCTTGACACCCTGGCAGATCCAACTTTCCAACAAGATAATGCCCGACCACATTTTGCAAGAGTCACAATAGACTTCTTTCAACATAATGATGTCACATTGTTACCATGGCCACCAAGATCTCCCGACTTATCCCCAATTGAGCACGTGTGGGATATGATGGGTAGGAGATTGCTCAATTTGCAACGTCCTCCTCAGACTCTAGAAGCACTTCGAGAGGAGTTGGTGGTTGCCTAGAATGAGATACCACAGGAAAGGTCAAATTGCTTTAAAGCAGTGCAATCATTTTGAAATTTTTATCATTTACTTATTATGCTTCATTAAGTACTTATACAAAATTTTATTAAAATAAAACCATTTAAACTGGGTGTTCGGATTTATATGTCACTTAGTATATATCACAATAATTTGGGTGCCTTCAAAAACAAATTTGTGCGAGCCCTGTCACAATAAAATGTTTTAGCTGTACGAGTTTGAATAGATGGAACATTAAACTTTATTTGAGCCACAATCCCATTAGCATCAATTTGAATGTGCAGTAGTTTATGCAAGAACATAATCGATGCACACTTCCTTCTCAGTTCTAAAGACTGCACTTGAAATCTAGACAATAACAAACTTTCAGATATACCACGTTCAGGATATACAGGGTGTCCCAGAAGTCGACGTCAAGCCGAAACCGGGTGATAGGCAAAGTCATAACAGCTATCAGAAAAATATTTAAAAAAATTTTATGTATGTGTTTTGAAAATTATAGGTCTTTGAAAAATAGAAATAATATAGAAATTTCACACCCTACGGCAGTCTGTCAACTCCTGTTACTACAAATATTAACTTTTTTTGGATTTTATTTTTACAATGTAATGATGAATAATGCATCTTCAAACTGGTGTCTCATCCTTACTGCCAACTTTTCTCGTTCAGGAAAAATTGCCACTTATTTCCCAACCAAGTATTCCAAAGTAAAACTTTGCTTAACTTTAACTGGCTGTACTGGAAAAAAATGTACTACGAGAGTTTGGCAAGTAACCATAAAAGTTGGCGCATTTAATAACGATTCCAAAATGGTATAACACTTAGAAGATTACTCGTTAACATATGCACAATTTTTATTTGAAAAAAAACTGATGAAAATTTTTCAAAATTTCCTAATTAAACAGCGATTATGAAAACGCACAAGGACCCTTAAGGGGGCGTCAAAATGCTACTGATGATGATTTACCTTTACAGCAAATGCTCAAACTGTTTTCCTTCAGCCGCAATACACGCTCGACATCTTCTTAAAAAAGATCGGGTTATTAAACGAGCGAATCCACGGTTATTAACAAACTCAGTTGCTTCCAATAGACTTTGCCGTAGCTCAGCTACATTTTGAATCGGCTTGAAATACACTTTTTCTTTTACAGTTCCCCTATAAAAAATCTAAAGGATTCAAATCTGCCTGGAAAGTTTTGATCGAGATACTCTCTCACTGAGAGTGCATAGTGCGCTGGACAGCCATCATGCTGAAACCACATGTCCCTGTAAATACTCAGTGGCACGTCCACCAATAAATTTTGTACATGATTTTTCAAAAAATCCAAATAAACTTCAGCAGTCAAAGTCTCTGGGAACTCAAACGGACCGATTATTTTACCATTTAAAATTCCTGTCCAATGGTTTATCTTGAAGCGATATTGAGATTTATCTTCTCTCATCAAATGTGGGTTTGCTACGTGCCACTCGTGTAAGTTATGCAGGTTCATGTACCCATCTTTCTTAAATGTGGTCTCATCCGACCATAAAATTTTTTCAAAGAACTGTGGATCTTTCCTGTCTTTCTAACATTGTGAGACAAAAAGCAACTCGGGGCTCATAATCCCGGGGCAGGAGAGGTTGAACACGCTGTATGTGGTATGGATGAAGCACATCACTTACTTGCTATTGCACACTTTGATACCGATCAGTACTGCTTCGTTTACTGCGCATCTTTACATGTTCGTGCTTGTTGATTTCGTACTGTTACTAATTTTGGATTCGTAAACTGGACTGTTGATCGCTTGTGATTTGGACTGTTTAATTGCTCTTCAAAACAACATTTGCTTTCCTTAGACTATCTTTGATAGTGTGATTGTGCAGTGCCGCTATGTCCGTGTACACCGTACAAGAATATGTTAACATGCACCTCATTTATGGGGAATGCAGATGCAACGCTAGTGCTGCAGCGAGACTTTACTGTGAGAGGTACCCGAATGCAGCTCGTCATCCAGATCATCGAGTGTTCACAAATGTGCACCGCTTACTGTTCTCAGAGGGCCAACTACCAAACCAATTACACGGTGAGGGAAGATCTTTCCCTCTTTACGAAGACGTGGTGCTAGGAGCTGTCGAAGAAGACCCGAGTACTTCAGTGCGTGCAATAGAACTAAAAACAGGTGTGCCCAAAAGTACAGACCATAGAATCTTGCAAAAAAAACGTGCTCCATCCATACCACGTACAGCGTGTTCAAGCTCTTCTGCCTCGGGATTATGAGGCCCGAGTTGCTTTTTGTCGCACAATGTTAGAAAGACACAGAGGAGATCCACGGTTCTTTGAAAAAATTTTATGGTCAGATGAGACCACATTTAAGAAAGATGGGTACACGAACCTGCATAACTTACACGAGTGGCACGTAGCAAACCCACATTTGATGAGAGAACATAAATCTCAATATCGCTTCAAGATAAACCATTGGACAGGAATTTTATATGGTAAAATAATCGGTCCGTTTGTGTTCCCAGAGACTTTGACTGCTGAGGTTTATTTAGGTTTTTTGCAAAATCATTTAGAAAATTTATTGGTGGACGTGCCACTGAGTATTTACAGAGACATGTGGTTTCAGCATGATGGCTGCCCAGCGCACTCTGCACTCTCAGTGAGAGAGTATCTCGATCAAAACTTTCCAGGCAGATGCATAGGGCGGTCTGGTACAATACCGTGGCCAGCCCGGTCACCAGATTTGAATCCGTTAGATTTTTTTTACTGGGGAACTGTAAAAGAAAAAGTGTATTTCAAGCCGATTCAAAATGTAGCTGAGCTACGGCAAAGACTATTGGAAGCAGCTGAGTTTGTTAATAACCGTGGATTCGCTCTTTAATAATCCGATCTTTTTTAAGAAGATGTCGAGCGTGTATTGCGGCTGAAGGAAAACAGTTTGAGCATTTGCTGTAAAGGTAAATCATCATCAGCAGCATTTTGACGCCCACTGTTGTGCAAACAGTTATCCTTAAGGGTCCTTGTGCGTTTTCATAATCGCTGTTTAATTAGGAAATTTTAAAAAATTTCCATCAGTTTTTTTCAAATAAAAATTGTGCATAAGTTAACGAGTAATCTTCTAAGTGTTATACCATTTTGGAATCGTTATTAAATGCGCCAACTCTTAAGGTTACTTGCCAAACTCTCGTAGTACATTTTTTCCAGTACAGCCAGTTAAAGTTGAGCAAAGTTTTACTTTGGAATACTTGGTTGGGAAATAAGTGGCAATTTTTCCTGAACGAGAAAAGTTGGCAGTAAGGTTGAGACACCAGTTTGAAGATGCATTATTCATCATTACATTGTAAAAATAAAATCCAAAAAAAGTTAATATTTGTAGTAACAGGATTTGACAGACTGCCGTCGGGTGTGAAATTTCTATATTTTTTTCAAAGACCTATAATTTTCAAAACACATGCATAAAATTTTTTTAAATACTTTTCTGATAGCTGTTATGACTTTGCCTATCACCCGGTTTCGGCTTGACGTCGACTTCTATGTACTAAAACTACACAACTTTGACGACAAACAATGCAATGTACCACAAACATCGTAATGTGTACGAGAGAGAAGCATGCAATACGTAAGTTAGAAAGAGATAGAATCACCACGTTGCCTAGCAACCCAAGTGACTAGGCGACGGACTCAGCTGCGGCTTGTCGCATTGCCATCGACATCTTGGGTCTAACAGTAACCTAACCTAATGTACGAGCTTCCGCCTTACCGTTTCTAGGCAATGAGGAGATGACCTTTGCGCTTCAGCCTGCTTCTATCTCTTTCTAACATTCGTATTGCACGCTGTCGCACATATTAGCTCGTCAGTGATATTTGGATATCTCTGTATAGGCTTTTCGCCTTGTAACCCATTCGAATTCGTTGGTATGTTCAGAAATACCGGCATAATCAAAGACCGCATCAATCCCAGGATCCTCCAATGGCGGAAAAAGAAACGCTATATTCCTCATAAGAGAACTGTGAGATAACTGCACTTGTGCCAAGCATCGGAAAGACCATGTGTTCTTCAGCAACAGAGTTTGGCTGTCCTTGCATTCTCTGGTGAAGTCTAGCATATCGGCCTCCGCGATGTCGTCGAAATTGAGGCCTCCCTCGCCGAACTCATCATCGAAGCCACTTTGGGGCCGTTGCTGTTCTCGCTCTTGGTCATCCATACTGATTAATGAATTTGGCCCACCACACAGAAATAATGATAGTCAAGAGGTCCTCGAATAATTTGGAAACACGGGAGGATTTCCACCCAAAATACAGACTGTCAACAGAATGACCTATTTGTGTCAATGTTATGCGGTGTTAACATAATATACTGAACGACACTAGCGGTATAGAATACAGGGTGTTCCTTTTTTTTTATACTCCAACTACCACGAAGGCCTAAGGCCTAAGCACCCATTGGGTACCGCGGGGCTATAGGGGAACGCCACACGGACTCTGGCGAGGGAACACGTGTACATGCAACATGCACACATTCTGGCTCCGCCTACGAGATCCGCCGGGTGGTACCTCCGCGTTCGACAGTCAGAGACCGTCTACCACCTACGGACAATCACAACATCCATAGCAAGAGAAAAATTTCTCCTGGGACGGGACTCGAACCCGCACAGCGCACGGCGACTGATCAGGAGACCGAAGAGTCTACTACTGTGGCCACCGCTGCTGCCTGTAAATTGAAAATGGCCACCATGACTCTCCATGCCATAATAAAGATATTGCTCAAAACGTTGCCGCACATTTTGGAATATTTGAGGAGTAATTTGAAGGCACTCATTCACAATTCTTTGTCGCAGGTCTTGTAATGATGTTGGCTGAGTAGCATAGATTTTGCTTTTTAAATGACCCCGCATAAAGAAATCCAAAGGTGATAAATCTGTCGATCTTGGGGGCCATTCAATGGCACCTCTTCTACCAATCCATCGATCTGGAAACGTAATGCGTAATGTGGTGGGGCACCATCCTGTTGGAACGTCAACCTATTCGCAATGTACCGCCAATCATTCTGATTTTCAATTATGGCTGTTAATGTAGGATCTATGGCGTCTTCCAGTAATTTCAAATACATTTCACCGGTCAAATTTCCAGGTAAGAAAAAAGGACCAACTAAATGATCGCCAAAAATACCAGCCCAAACATTTAATTTTTGTGGCTGCTGCGTATAAACCTCATGACAAATTCTGGGACTAGAATCGGACCAATATCGGCAGTTATGACGATTTACTACGCCATTTAAGAAAAAGGAACATTTCATCGTTTATAATTCGTTCACTCATATCTTCACAAAATTGTAATCGCAGATCAAAATTGTCTTCATTAAGTTCTTGTACCGGGTGAATTTTATACGGATGAAAACTATGGGCCTTTAGAATCCGTTGGACAGTACGTTGACTAACACCACACACAGTCTCCAATTTGCGGGTACTTAACGTAGGATCTACAAAAACGTATATCAAGTATCTTCAGACTCAAAATAAGTCCAATGGACATGATTTACCTCTATGCTTCATTTGAAGGAGTCAAAAGTTTTTTTTCTGAAACACATTTTTCCACATATTTCAAGAACCGATAGCCCGATTTGAATTAAATTTGGAACAGTTGTTTCGCTAGAAGTCCTAATGGTTCACTTCTATAAAAAAACCTGGAAGGATTCGAGAAGGGTTCACCATACCCCCACCCCTACATAAATTATAGCAGATTTTTTTTTCGCAACTTTCCCGACGACTCTGATTTTTTTTTTATCAGATGATTTTATTTATTTCATTTTCTGTCTCTTATCTAAGCAGGCCATCTCGGATAGTTTTCTGGGAAAAAAATAAGTTGCATCAAGAGATGTCCACGCTTCTCTAAGTGTATTTAGTTAGCGAAAATAAGCAATTAGTGCACATAAGAATACGGCGCAAAAAAATATAGTTAACTTTATTTAAAATGTCATTTTTCTTTAATGTATATGCAGCATTCTGAATCATGTCCCATAGTTGCTTGACGTTGTCTATCTGAACCTCGCATACTTTTGTTAATGCCCCCATATAAAAAAATCGCTAGGATTAAGATCCGGGGAACGAGGTGGCCATTGAATAGGAGCTTTTTGACCTCTACAAATCCATGTACCATCAAATTTCTTATTCAAGTATTTTCTTAAGGTACGCACAAAGTGAGGTAGACTACCATGATTCACAAAAAAACATGTCCCCTCTCACATTCAGGCAAAACGTATTGTAGAAAACGAAGATATCTCTCTCCATTTAATTTATATGGCAACCTACTCGTATATGGACCAACTCAAATACTACCAACAATCCCTATCCAAATATTAATTTTAAATTCCCATTGAAAATGTCTTTATGAAGAAATCGGGACTATATGGAGGATGGTCCAATAATTCCACGTTTTCTTCCGTTAAATACTGCCTTGTTTTTTGGGCTGTGTGCGAGCTTGCATTGTCTTGGTGGAGGATGATTCTTCTTTTGGGTTTGATTTTTCGAAGCTCGGTGATGACTTTTGGCAAACAAATGGTGGTATACCGATCCGCAGTAACAGTTCTTTGCTCATTAAGAGGAATTGTTGCAATATGACCCGCTTTTGTCACAAATGTCGCGACCATCTTTTTCGAAACACTTCGAGAACGCACGACTTTTGTTGGTTTTTCTTCACCTTGGAACACCCCAACAGCCGACTGTCGTTTATTTTCAGGTTCATAACAGTAAATCCACGTTTCATCACCACTAACAATGCTGTACACATTTTTTGAGTTTCCGGAATTGAAACGTTCAAGCGTTTTTTGACACCAATTAACCCTGGCTGCTTTTTGCTTTTCAGTCAACAGGTGGGCTATCCAACGAGAAACTAATTTTCTTATTCCTAATTCTTCATGTAAAATTTTTTGAATTGAGGTCTTTGAGATCTTCAGGGACGCCTCAATCTCGCGATATGTCACATGTCTATCTTCAATGATGAGTTTGCGCACAGCATCGACTCATATGTCAAGAAAATTTTCTTGTGGAATATCCTAACAGCTGCTCTGCGTTCTGAGATATTTTGTGAGTGATGGTCAGTGGGCAATCATTCCTTTACAAGCTCAACGTAAAAAGAACGGATGTTCTGATCTCTGAATGCTGATACCTGGATCTTCTTCAACCACTTCAAGAACGACCTAAACAGCGGCAAAAAAACTAAATGTCATCTTGCAGATTAGGTAGCTTTTAGTGTGCAAATAGAGTTCATTCCACGTTTGCTAAATTATCATCTTGTAGAAAAACCTACATAATATTACAAAAAACCAATACAATGTCAAAAAATCGACATGACCGAAAGGAATGGTTCTGAAAAAATCAATACCAAGATAAACGTACATCGACTCCAAAAATAATGAATTGAGGCATTCGTTATATTTCAAGTTGTCGTCAGGTCTGATTTATTAAATAACACGTTTTCCTCCCTCATGCGTGAAAAACAACATGAATATCTCCCATATTTCCAATAATGCATTACTACTTTTGGAGTACATATCTAATCTAAATTAGCTGTCAATTTTGTGTACGAAGACGGTATATATAAACATATCAGGGCATGAAATTCCTCGGTATTTTGATGAAATGTGTTCTAAACGCACTTTGTTGCTCTTGGTCATTGTCTCACTGTTGATAGTATCGTCAGCGAACATCGAACGACAAAGCAGATCTTTTTTAAGTAGACGTAAGTACATTTCTCCTGTTGGTATGATTGTATCACATGCGTTTCAAGTTCTTTGTACATATCTTAATTAATTAATTAATCATATTAGACGAAAATACCTCTGGTTTGCGAAAGAATTGTAAAGTCTGGTTTTATTTTGGAATTTGTTGTGGTACGAATTTTGTAGGTCTCATAAATACCGAAAAATCTTATATGAAGAGTTTTTCGTTCCTGCCAACACTTTCGATTGAATCCCAAAAAACACGTTTTCCCATTCTTTGTTGTAAAATAAAAAGTTTTCTCACAAAAATTGGTGTACCCATGTTTCAAATATCCCCTTGAACAACCTGCACCAATAAAACCAGACTTTACAATTATTTCGGGAAAATTTGCTAATTTGTTTAGACTATTTTAAGAATTTGTTCTTTTAAGATGGTCTATAGAAAGCAGCAATCTCGAAACATCCTCTCTATTCCTCAAAAGTAATTAAATATCTGGTCGAATAGTGACTTTAGAATTATTACACACAATAGAAAAGAAAAATGTTTTCTGCTTTTTACTTCCCACGCCTATGGCCAGGTATAAGCCTTCCTGTTTATTGCTTTGCAAAAACTACCTAACTGTTTCCTCTTATTTACACGGTATAAGATATTTTTATGACTCTCATTCAATTGTTACCATGTACCACATGACCCTTGTAAACATAATTGTGTTTACTGACACGAATAAACGAATTGTAATTTGAGTTCTTGAATTTATTTTAGGAAAGATAACAAATTATTTGAATACATTTTTTCTTAGTCGGAACGCACCGTCGCGTGGCTTGGACTGGGAGGACGGAACAGCAGACGAATTTCGCCCAAAAACCGATTTGCACTTTACAGCTTACGTTTCATTTTTTATTATTTCCAAATGAAACTCTAAAAACAAAGTCCACAGGGTGCTAACGATCCACTTTTTCGAGTTTATGCACTAGGATCTTTTTAGAATATCAAGAAGTTGAGCACAAATTCGATAGTAAGCATTTCAACCCACCATAATTCTTGCGCAAAGACAAATTTTTGTAAAACGCTCTGCTAGCACCTTAGGCAATTATGTCCTGCTTATATCCAGAAAAACATTACAAACTGCTGAACACAAATTGAACGTAACGGCGAAATGGGTACCTTTCACGGCTCATGAAATTCAAATGAAAATGCAGGTATAAAATCTACCAAATTATCGTTCTCAAAAACATATTTCCTTGACATATCGATAATTTTAAATTCCCCTATACTTGACTGGAGTGATATCCGAATTCATTCTTCCCTACTGTCGGCAGTTGCAGATAGATCTGCTGGCTCTTGGTGTCAAATCTATAGAACAGGTACCGATTTTTTCAATTATTCGTCGGATTTTCGTAACTTAAATTTCCTGTAATCACTGGGATCAGAAGCTTCTTAATAATAGAACGTGTTTCACTGATATCAAAGATGCAACATTCAGAATCACCTTCCCCCAACCCCCACTATTTAAGCAGTACAATTTTTTTCTGTCAATGATAAGGAACCCCTGTAATGTCAAAAACGGAGTTTCAGCAATTGTTACTTTTTCTTTTTTGCCTATAGCACCGTTTCCACTGGACTAAAACTACAAAGCTTTGACATACTATTATCCCCGTGTGGAAATTTCATAAAAATCCGAGCGGTTATTTCCAAATTGATGAGTGATACAGTTTTTCGTGATGTAGATGTCATATGACTTAAAAAACATAACATCTCATTTTAGAAATTTTTCGCGATTACAATACTTCCTCGCCAACGACGTGGGAAGTAAAACGTCTTTAAAATCGAGGAGACTTATCTACGCGATATTATATGAAATAGGGCCACCAAATTGTCTGAATACGTCCTTTCTTAGTCCGTACATTGCGCCGCAACGCTTGAGTTGGCAGCACGAAACAGTAGACAAAATTCGTCCAAAATACGATTTGTAGAGGTTTGCGCGCTTCGAAATTGACGCTTTATTTTTTGTGCTGAAAACAAAACTCAACAGGGTGCTATAGAGCCACTTTTTAATTTTTTTCACCAGGTTCTTTTTAAAAAAATCACTAAGTTGAACAGAAAAAGTACGCACTTCAACCCATCATAAAACTTGTGCAAAAACAAAATTTCAAAAAGTGCTCCTATAGCACCCTGGCCAATTATCTTCTCAACATACTGTATGAATTTCATTCAAAAATATTGAAAAATGGAGTGTCAGTTTTGAAGCAGCCAAAACCTTGAAACTCACTGCGTCGGAGCCGCCTTAGGAAAAAAAATGCCCGATTCCTAATGCCCAGGAAATGTAAAACAATTTGTTTTTTACTACTTTCTGATTACAGTAGTATAATAACGATTGTCATTCGAATGTGTTATTCCAGTGAACCTTTCTCTTTTGGGTCTAGGACCCCGTTGTAGGGGTTGCCCTACCCACTACTGTGATGACGATCCTGCGCTAGTACTTGGATATTGCTGTGGATGTGCCAGATATTTCGGTAAATCGATACCTATAGTTTTGTCTACAACGATTTTTAATGGACAAATTGTGTTTTTCCAGATAGCCTACCAGTGATGTGCTCTCCATACCTCAAGTGCCCGGTAAATCCGTATCTGCTGTGTGAGCAATATGAATATATGATGCATTGCTGTTGTTGAACGATCTTCTCACATCTAATATACTATGGTCACACACATACCATATCATTATTTCTTAATTTGAAAATAAAACTAAATGCATTATTTGTGTACTTACTTAAAAATTTAAATTTTGCTGTGAATAATATTGCATTATAATTGACACTGCTAGTGACTTTTATGGTTAAATGTAAGAGCGCCAACAGGAAGGTTCGACATTTCTCGTATTTCTCTTATTTTAATTAAAATCGAGGGATTTTGTTATTAAAAAACGGTCAAAGAAATTTGAGTGCAAAATATACTAAGTGACATAAATCCGAACACCCAGTTTAAATGATTTTATTTTAATAAAAGTTGGTGAATGTATTTATCTTATTGTAAATAACAAGTGAACAAATTTTTAGCCTTATCAGTTGGATATTCCGGTTTTTATACTGCTTTTTTTTAATTCACTAACGCTCTAAAAATGAATATTTCAGCCGCAGTAAAGAATCAACGTTGGCGGATTTTGGTTCTTGACATCCTTTACGATCGGTTACGATGCCTAGAGTACGGAGACCTGTACGATTTCGTCAACTTAGTGAGTTTGATAGGGGCCGTATAGTGGGACTTCGGGAAGCTGGACTTTCTTTTCGGGCAATTGCAGTTAGAGTGCAAAGAAGTGTAGACACTGTGGTTAGGTGTTGTCAGGCATGGCTTCGAGAAGGCCGTACGCAAAGAGCAAGGGGCACTGGACGCCGCCGTAGAACAACAGACCGTGAAGATCGCCTCCTAAGATTATTGGCCTTAAGGGACCGTTTCTCCACTACCAGGCCCATTGCAAATGAATGGTTTGCAGAACATGGAAGACCTATTGGCATGCGAAGTGTTTACCGACGAATGAGAAGTTTTGGCTTGTTTTCATACCGGCCACACTGGGTCCTCCCTTTAACTCTAGAACACCGACGTAATCGCCTTGAGTGGTGCAGACAACGGTCACTCTGGGATCAGGAATGGAACAGTACTGTCTTTAGTGACGAGTCTCGATTTTGTTTAGGCATGCACGATGGTCGTGCCAGGGTTAGAAGGCGACGTGGTGAAAGGAGGAATCCACAGTTTTTTGTTGAAAGACATGTTATGGTTTGGGGTGCTATAGCTTATGGTTCCAGGTCACCTTTAATCTTCATCAGAGGTAACATGAACGCGCAGCGTTATATCCACGACGTTCTAGAACCCCATCTTTTACCCTGTCTTGACACCCTGGCAGATCCAACTTTCCGACAAGATAATGCCCGACCACATGTTGCAAGGGTCACAATAGACTTCTTTCAACATAATGATGTCACATTGTTACCATGGCCACCAAGATCTCCCGACTTACCCCCAATTGAGCACGTGTGGGATATGATGGGTAGGAGATTGCTCAATTTGCAACGTCCTCCTCAGACTCTAGAAGCACTTCGAGAGGAGTTGGTGGTTGCCTGGAATGAGATACCACAGGCGGACATTGACCACCTGATCAGAAGCATGCCTAGGCGCGTTGGAGAATGCGTAGCACATCAGGGTGCATCCACACATTGTTAAAGGTCAAAGGGCTTTAAAGCAGTGCAATCATTTTGAAATTTCTATCATTTACTTATTATGCTTCATTAAGTACTTATACAAAATTTTATTAAAATAAAACCATTTAAACTGTGTGTTCGGATTTATATGTCACTTAGTATATATTGGTTCAAAAGGTTGTATCAACTGCTCAAACAGAAGATATAGATCTGGTACAAATTCTGGGTAAATCATTCGACTCTGTCGGTATTTCATTTCATACATCTGTCAAATTGTTGTATAACACCTGCAGGCAAGACCAAAATATTCTAATAACCTAAAGACAACATGGACGATGCCTTGATTGTACACAACCACCCGTCATATTGGGCAAACATTTATTCCTCTATTCAATATTAAATAATTATGTTTCAGTTCGAAATTACAGATATAAAGTGATAAACATTAGTGTAATTGTGTCTAAATATAGGATTTGTGGAAAATTTGACGCAGATAAGTTCAGTTTTCCATCTTAAAAATCTAGACATACCTTTGATCATTATCAAAATATGAATAAAACACGATAAAAAGTAAAATTTGCTGCGCAAGTAATTCAATAGCCCTATATCACAGTGTAGAAGTTTATCATATACATGTGTATGAAATTCACAATGGCCGATATGTAAGTAAACAAGATGATTGTAATGTGTTAGTTATATATTCTTCACTTCGTCTATGCAATACATAAGAAATAGTTTGGTTGCAATAAAGTAGAATCACGTAACAGAATAGTTGTATAGTTGACAAAAACTGAATCTTGCACTGACGCAAATGTCCTATAGCGGCTGCAAGGGGCTTACACTTTTGTTGTATAACTGTTACCTGCAGCCCTTATACAACCTCTTAAATGACTGAAGTGTCCTATTAGGTGTGCCCATTCCGCTTGTATAGCTGTTCTAAGAGGGTTTTGCCAATGTTCTTACAGTATACAATGCTGTGTAAGGAATACTGTATAATCATTCTTGCAACTCTAAGTGATAATTGTTAGTTGGGCAATGTATAACTGACTGATTTAAATTGCGCGCCATTTTTGATACACGCATTTCAGTAGGTGGCGCCGTAGTAGCTGTTTAAAGCACATGTGTCCAATTCATCATTGAGCTCTACACGATCCCACAACGCGTCCCTATTGTTAAAAAAGTTTTACTTAAATAATGAGTCGATTGTTGAACGATTCGAGAGCTACGACAAGAATTCGGTAGAAATAATGTGCACCATTAATCAGTTGGTGCGTAAATATGAACAAACAGGTGAAGTTAAAAACTTGCCAAGGTCGAGCCGTGTTCGAACTGTTTGTACTCCTGAAAATATCGAGAGTTCGTGAAAGTGTAGTGGAGCGCCCTGAGACGTCTACCAGACATCGTTCTCAAGAACTGGGTATTCGTCGCAGGTCATTATGCACTATTTGAAAAAAAAGACTTGCATTTGCGGCCATAAAAAATCCAGTTCACCCAAGAACTGCAGCCTAGTCACCATGGAAGTCGCCGACAATACAGTCATGCAATATTGCAGCTTAATATCCAAAATAACGATTTTTACCGACAACTGATCACTGGACAACAAATTTTAGTTTTTTAATTGTATCTTGTGGGAAAAGTGCACTTCTTTGTTAATTTTGGGGCGCTGAATCCAAAAATGACAATGAAATAAAAAAATTAGTTGCGGTTTAGAAAAAAAAACTTTTTATTTTTAAGGATATATTAAAAAAAGTAACAAGATTCATATACTTATAAGAATCACTATATGCGCTGTCTTTTTGCTGTTTTTTTATGGATCGTTTCTGGAGCATCTCTACCAAGAGTCCAACAGTAGTCTGCAAGCATGGAAGGATTCCACTTTCCCTGGTACCTTTTTTCCATTGTTGGAATATCCTGATGAAAACGTTCGCCGTGCTCATCACTTACGGCTCCGCAATTGTCAGGAAAAAAGTCCAGGTGTGAGTGTAGGAAATGTATCTTAAGAGACATATTACAGCCCATTTGTTGATACGATGACAGCATATTTTTGATAAGGGTTTTATAGTTGTCAGCTTTTCTATTTCCCAAGAAATTAGTGACCACCAGACGGAAATCATTCCAAGCAGTTTCTTCAATAGCTGTTAAAGTGTTTTCAAACTGTGTATCTTTCAAAATATTCCGAATCTGTGGCCCAACAAAAATACCTTCTTTAACCTTTGCCTCACTTAGTCTTGGAAATTTCTGACGCAGGTATTGAAAAGCTGACCCATCTCTATCTAATGCCTTGACAAAGTTTTTCATTAGGCCCAACTTGATATGCAGTGGTGGTAATAAATTTTTTTTCGAATCTACTAATGGCATATGCTGTACATTTTTTTGACCTGGCTCTAGGAATTGACGAACAGGCCAGTTTTGTCTGGTGTAATGAAGTGCCTTTGCCCGACTGTCCCATTCACACAAAAAACAGCAAAACTTTGTGTAGCCTAGCTGCAGCCCAAGTTAAATCGCCACAAATATGCCATTGGTGCTCATCGTATTTTATGCATGTCAATAGGTACTTCATATTGTCATATGATTCTTTCATGTGAACTGCATACCCTACAGGAAGAGATGGTAAAATATTTCCAATATGCAATAACACTGCCTTTAAACTCAATGTTGAACTGTCTATAAACAATCTCCATTCTTCTGGGTTATAGTTTATATTTAAAGCCGCCAGTAAGCCGTTAATGTTACTGCAGAAAACCAAGTTATTCTCCATACTGAAAAATGGTTCTAAGTCTTTGGGGCGTTTACGAAAAACACATACCGAAACATCGTCTTCTAACAAGTTCCACTGCTGCAGTCTTGATCCAAGTAACTCTGCCTTACATTTTGGAAGTTCTAAATCTCTTACAAAATCATTTAATTCTGACTGTGTTATTTTGTGCGATTGGTGGCATGACGTGCTCGGTATAAAATTAGGATCTCTTGACGTTGATGGCATATCTTCTTCCTGACGAATCACTCGATCGCCATGATCTGATTCGTTTCCTGATTCGCAAGTGTAGGATTCTGGGTCTCATCGCAGATGGTATGTTTGGGTAGTTAATAACCGATTTTTTTTTCTTGGACATACCTGTGGCTTGTCCAACACAAGGTACCATGCAAAAGTAACAATCATTAATATGATTTGTAGGCTCTCTCCAAACCATTGGGACACGAAAGCGCATAGACCGTTTTTTGCCATTTAACCAGCTCCTCAGACTTGAAGCACATGTATTACAGCAGATGTGGGGTGCCCACTGTTTGTCTCGATCATCCAGTTTACAACCGAAATAAAGCTGATATGCCTTTGTTATTAGTGGAGTAATAGACCGTCTCTGAGACGCAAAAGTCACATCACCACACACGTAACAAAACTGATCTGGATTGTTTACACACTTTCGAGACATCTTGCATGAACGCTGTCAGCCAACTGAGGAAAAAATGGCTAATATAAAACAATATAATGTACACGTATGTATAACGTAACACAATCATGCCGATTACATCATCTTTCCTTGCCGAATATAAAAATGTAGCACGTGCATTCTTGTGAATTACAGTATATTAACACTGTCACAGCAGGAACACATATAATTACCGTATCTCTAAAACTTGAACTAATATTGAAAAAATAAGTTTCGTTCCGGTTTTAGAACATTAAAAATAGTAATATTTTGTTGATTTTATTTAGGATATTTTTTGGCTGTTGATCAGTGAATGAGCGATGAAACCCACTTTGATATGAACGGATTTGTTAATAAGCATAATTGTCGTATCTGTACATAAGAGAACCCTCGTGTCATCCATGAACGACCACTATATCCTCGTCGACGCACAGTTTGGTACGGTGTTTGGTATAGAGATGCCATTGGACCTCACTTCTTTGAAAACGCTTTATGCCTCCTCAAATTCAACAAATTAACCTGCAAAACTTGTGGTTTCAGTAGAACGGAGCAACTTGTCTCACAGCTGGGGATTCAATGAATCTTTTGCTAGCAGTATTTGCATTTGTCTGATCTTATTTTTTATGCATAATTTCTAAGTTTCAATAAAATATTAAGATGAAAAAAATGGACGTATTTTATTTCATTTCACAAATATTCAAGATACAAACCAGTCAGTTACATATCGGCCACCCTGCAGAAGTACCTATGCATGGCAGGTATCGAGATTCCGTTTTGATTTATGTTTTGGACAGTATCCGGATGACTTCACACCGAATGAGAGTTCGAAAAGTGACCAATAAGACTTGATGAATCAGAGGCAGGATGAGTTTTAGCTGAGTTATAATTGACGCACCGGAAGTCGATTGATTTTTTATTGCAGATGTGTACCTACATCACTGGACGTGGTGAATAATGATTGGTAACCCCGTTTCATTCGTACGTCATAACCTACATATAAGTTGGTACTACGAACGCAGGAAATTGATGACAAATAGAGAAAGGTTGGTATTTTAACTCCGTTTTGATCTAAACGTCCATTTGTGTATGAGATTGTGTGCAAATTACATCAAACAACGTTTCCCTTCAGCCAACAGTTGAAACAAACAGATCATTGATGAATAATGTGGTGGAAATAGGAGACGTCAGTAAACTAATATTTTCACCATATACCAGGTGTTTCAGAAAGACTAGCGAATATTTGTAATAGAGAAAGAACGCCCAAAAATAACAAAAGAGTTCCTATTAGTATGGGTCTAACGATCCTTCTTTACCGAGATACAGGCTGGTGAAGCGTTACAACGGCGAATCCAGGATTTGTCTGGGGGGGTCACATTGGTCAAAAAGTTGACATCAGTGCCTCTGACAATAAAAATTAAAAACTTCACTGGCGGACGGATGGCAGATGACAACCGTACCCTTGTACTCTTAGCCTAAAAGTGATTAAAATATTAAATCTAATTTATAAATGAATAATTTATTGTTAATTACAAAATTTTATCTTCCTTTTGTCCTGCGAATCGATTAATACAGGGTTTGTCCGGAAAATAATAGGACTCATTTTCTTCCGCCATGACTGCACTTCGGAGCCTGCGCGCACCGACTGGATTCGGTAGAGGGCGTTCCTAGCTAACGAATGAGCGGCTGGTCAGTTGTCTCCGAGTTCGTTAGAGCAGAGGTACGCGATTAAATTCTGTGTGAAACTCGGTAAATCTGCGACAGAGGCGTTTGATATGATCAAGCAGGCTTACCCAGGTGTTGCTTTAGCAAGAAGTGGTGTATTTCGGTGGCACAAGGCCCTTTTGGAGGGCCGGGAAGAGGTGTGCGCAAAGTTTTGAACGTAGACCGTCGACTAAGTATTCGTTTAATTGCCCAGATGTTAAATTTACCAAAATCTGTGGTTCATGACATTGTGACACAGCATTTGAACATGCGCAAGGTGTGCGCGAAGATGGACCCAAAAGTGCTCACTGACGACCAGAAATTGCGGCGAGTGGAAGTGTGCCAAGAAAATTTGAACGTGTGAAAGT
Source organism: Acanthoscelides obtectus (assembly GCA_963669975.1). Classification (NCBI taxonomy): domain Eukaryota; kingdom Metazoa; phylum Arthropoda; class Insecta; order Coleoptera; family Chrysomelidae; genus Acanthoscelides; species Acanthoscelides obtectus. Next base: position 14,649,103 of record CAVLJG010000007.1, on the reverse strand, counting down.
GACTCCCAATTTTTGAAAAACGTAATCACAGGTGACGAGTCGTGGATCTTTGAGTATGATCCCGAGACAAAGAGGCAATCTTCCGAGTGGCACACGACGGCGTCTCCTCGCCCAAAAAGGGAAGAATGAGCAAATCCAAAGTGAAAACGATGCTCATTGTCTTTTTTGACATCAAAGGCATCGTCCACCATGAATTTGTTCCTCTTGGACAAACCGTCAACGCCAAGTTTTACGTGGAAGTGCTCAGGAGACTCAAACGAAGGGTCAGTCGGGTCCGACAAGACATCGCACGACAACGCCCCGGCTCACACCGCCTTTCTTGTGAACAGCTACCTGACCAAGGCCGGCATCCCAACGCTTCCGCAGCCGCCCTACAGCCCAGATGTGGCCCCCTGGACTTTTTTTGTTTCCTCGCCTGAAAAGGAAAGATGAAATACAAGCATTTTGAGACGACAGAGGGGATCCAAGCAGCATGCACCGCGGCTCTCAAGGCTATTCCGGAGAATGCCTTCCGTGACGCCTTCAATGCTTGGAAATCGCGCTGGCAGCGCTGCATCGACGCAGAAGGAGAATATTTTGAAAGTTTTTAAAGAATTGTAACGATTGGCTCAATAAATTTTTTTAAATCGACTCAGTCCTATTACTTTCCAGACAAACCCTGTATACGCTGGAGGGGTGAAATCAAACAACAGATAATAATAAAATTGACAGTTGGGAGATTAATGCAGCGCTGTAGGTTTTGAACTTTTAATTTTAATTAAGCAGTTAAATAAACTATTATTCAGAATTCACTATTTATTATTATTATTATTACTATTAAACAACAAATTTGAGTTGAGTACAAGTACTATAAACTCAAACACAAAAATAGATAATAGTGTACAGACAAAAGAAATATAACAATTTGACAATCTTAGCACTTCTGAAGTAGACATATACAGAATGGGAACAATATGTTAAGCACTGCGGTGTCTATCGTAATTGTTTTTGAAACTGTTGACGGATTCCGAGTTCACTACATAAGATGGAAGACTATTCCAGGCATCGAAGACACGGTTTGAGATGAAGCGCTGACGAGTAGAGGTTCTAAAAGCTTCCTTCTGCAATTTGAAGTTATGGCCTCTGAGACTGTTCGTTGCCAGACGAAACAGATGCGACATGTCGACACCAAACAAATTATGCAGTGCTCTTAAAGTGATGATGAGATCTCCTCGTACTCTTCTATCAGCAAAAGCAGGCAGGTTATATAGCTCGAGGCGGTCTTCATAACTTGGCCTACGTGTGCCATATGGCATACGTGTAGCACGACGCTGAACGGCCTCTAATAAGCTGCTATCGCGAACAAGGTTTGAATCCCATACCGGACCAGCAAACTCCAGTAGGGGTCGTACGAAAGTTGTGTACAAAAAGGAGGAGGTACTAACGGTGCAACCGCTAAATGACCTTTCCATCATATATAGCAACCGCTTTGCCTTAGAGGTTATGTTCTGAATGTGCTCCGACCAGGTGAGCCGGCCATTAACTGTCAGACCAAGATCTGTGTGATGAAGAACAGTCTCTAAGGTATGTTTGCCAATCTTATATGTTAAGTTAGGATTATTCTTTCCCAGGTGGAGAACGTAGCATTTCGATAGATTTAAAGGCAGGAGCCAGAGTTCTGACCACTTTCTGATAAGCTTGAGGTCCTCTTGAAGCACAGATGAGTTCATGACAGTGTTATAGACTTTAGTATCATCTGCATAGATGGAACACATAGAATAAAGTCGGGTGGGAAGGTCGCTTGTATAAAGAAGAAAAAGTATTGGCTCTAGCACAGATCCTTATGGAACTCCACTAGTAACACGATGACTAGAAGAATAGGCGTCTCAGACACGGACGGAGAAAGATCTGTCTAACAAAAAAGCTTCAATCCATAACAACAAATTTCCCCTGATTCCGAGATATTCAAGCTTGTGCAGGAGCCTTTTATGCGGAACTCGATCGAAAGCTCTGGAAAAATCCAGAAAAACAACACTCTAATACCTAAAACAAAAATCCACTTTCCAATGAACAAGTGCTCTTTGAAATCAGCATCAGCCATGGGTCTAGGTAGTTATTACCCTTTCTACCCTTCCCCTAGGCCTCGCGCGTGATTTTAAGGGAAAAAACTTAAAATGAACGTACGTCTTAACCGTCTTAGCTTTTGAGATACAGGGTGACGTTGAAGTTTTCAAAAATAAATCATTTATTTTTAACATCTCTAATGACTACTTTTGAAAATCGTTCCAATGGCGGCGGTGCTATGGGCAAAAACACAGAAAAAAATAAAATTTGCCATGAACTGATGACTACTCGACACCATTTTTTTTTTAATGCTACACGTTTTTCAGCAGGGTATTTTGCATATTTCGAGATACTTGAAAGGCACTTTCTGGGCGGATGAACTGGCGGAAAGCAAAGATAACGCTTCGCTATAACTTCTATTGCCTCTTGTAGCAAGCGCGGCAAGCCTTTGTCCAGTCAAGTTATTGAACTTGGACACGTCAAGCGTACGTACAAATAATGCGGAATGATTGAATCATTAATCGCGAATGCCTATTCAGATCATGTGCGGAACGCCTTACATAACTATTTACGAAGCTTCCATCACAGGATGCTTGTTCTCGTACATACACATACGCCTGTATACTTTATCTGAAGTCACTTGAAACACTGTGAAATACCGGGTGCGTTTTATATATCTATATTTAACACGCTCTGTTGCTGCAAAAATCGCCAAATTTCGCAGCAAATATCCCCCGTATAAGATCAAAGGCAGTTTCACCGGTCCACGTGGAGTAAAACACGCCTATGCGAGGACATAGCCAATGAGAAAGCGTGTATTTCAGAGCTCCGAACAAGTGCAGGTGGCTACTGAAAATTGAAACAGTTTAGCCAGTGCCGTGTAGCGGTGAATAAACGTGTTTTCTTTAGTCTGTCCGTGTTTTTTCATAGATTTTATTAGTTTGTGTTTTTGACTTTTGAATACTCAGTTTACTTGTTGATTTAATTGTTGTGTTGATTGTTCTTGTGTGTCCTAAATATGGCTCTTTGGAGACCTTGGGAAAATGCTCCAAGCCACGAGGAGATGGTTGATGAACCTGTGCAAGCAGAATTCTTTCATAAAGATTTAGAGGAACAGGCCCAAAGAGTAATCCTAAATATGTATGATTGTCTGAAAAACGAAAATCCAGATTCCTACCATTTATCTGGTTATAAAAAGGGGAGATGTAGTCAACCATTCCTTCCACAGAAAGCGCATAGGGCAAAAATTAAAAAGAATAGACGTGGGTTTTCAGGAAGATATTCGTCGTATAATATACGGATTTTATAAAGAAAATTTGGTGCCCACGTTGGAAATGATACGGGATAAATTAAAAGGTTTTTATAATTACAAATGCTTAGACTCACTGCACTGTATTTTAAAACTGTGTGGTTTTCAATACAAAAAAATAGATAAAAGAATGGTGATTATGGAGTCGTCTCGAATCGTTGAATTGCGCCAAGAATTTTTGCACAAAGTTAAAATCTATAGAGAGCAGAAAAGAAATCTGATTTACCTGGATGAAACGTGGTATGATACCCATGATGTTGTGCAGTACGGCTGGGTTGACGACAGCAACAAGTGCATTTTAAATGCACCATGCAACCGTGGAAAACGAATCATTATTCTCCATGCTGGCAGTGAAAATGGATTTATACCTAATGCCTTGCTGTTATCTGCCAAAAATATCAAAGAATCATGTGCCGACTATCATGTGGACATGACCTCCGACTTATTTGAAAAGTGGATAGAGCAGCAGTTAATACCAAACATTTCCCCAAATTCAGTGATTATTATGGACAATGCGCCATACCATTCCCGACAGAAAAACAAAATTCCGAATACAGGCACAAAAAAACAAGACATTATTGCTTTTATGAAGGATAAGGGAATGGAAATACCACAAAAATCAACCAAAGCCATATTATTGGATCTTATTAAAAGACAAAAATTTGAAAAAGAGTATGTTGTTGACAATCTGCTTCAGCAAAATGGCCATGAAGTATTACGTCTACCTCCCTATTACTGCATTTTTAACCCGATTGAGTTGGTCTGGGCTGCTTTAAAAAAAAAGTAAGAAAACATAATCAGACCCCTCAATTAAGTGAATCGCTATTGGCCACAATAAGAGATGCAGTATCTGCACAGACCTATGGAAACAGTGTTCTAGGCATATTATTGAAAAAGAAAATGAATATTGTGTTTTGCCTCCTGTAAATCCCGTTGTAATTCCTCTACAAGATGACTCTAGCGACAGCTCCGAAGGCGAGGATGATATATAAATACCTATAATGTAAGTCTTTATATACCTTTTTATATACCTACCTGCTATGTAAATATTTGCCTATGTCAAACGTTGGAATTCTGTAATTTTTCCATTTCTTAACTTTCAGTCAACATAAATTAAACTCCCAATATAAGTATTTTTTATCCCAAATCAAAAAAATAAGAAGATAGTAAAATCCATTTATTGTGATATAAAAACATTATTATTATCGTTCTAAATAAATCACCGCACGCCTATGATACGTCATGAAATTACAAAGGACGCGCCGACCTAAGGTTTTTATGCTATTTCAAGTGACGTCAGATAAAGTATACATTAGACTGCTACTGTTTTGTTAATGTACCGCCTTTAGTATTAGTCAACGATGTTGCATTTACATGAAAGATCATCAAGAAGCTTCTGATCCCGGTAGCAATGGGAAAATTGAATGATAAAACTGAGATGTATGTGCTCATAATTCGAAATAGCTTGGCAATCGTTGGCTGCCTACTGTGCAATGGGTAACAAACTCCCCTGGTTTTCGGTGATGCTGTCACTTTCGCGATGCTTTTGTAAATGATTACTTAGCTGCTTTTATATCTACACATATATTTTTCTGTATTGTATGATCCTAAATTGTAGCACCCATTTTGCCCAAAGTTTTGTTTTAAAACGATTTGACTCATCATTTTTGTGTGAAATCCCCAACGGAGGCAGTATACGAATAATCTACTTGCCGCCACTTTTTAGTTCTAAATGATTGGATTAGGGTAGATATGATTCGTTGCTCGATAGACATTTTTGGTACAAGTTGAAGTCCGTCACACTGGATTATATTTAGATTATCGACTGCTAGGAATGGAGTATAGCAGTCCATCCATCGTTCTATCCTCCTTGGTAATTTCAGGCGCGCACCTGCCGTTCTATCGGAATTAGCGGAATTAGGGCTTGGCCTTTCCGGAGTACAAGCATGAAAATCATCGGCTTTGTTGGCCGCCGTATACGGAAATAGCCCATGATAAACTATGCATGTAATGGTTTAATCATCTATTAATTAATCATAGCAACGAGGCAGCACATAACCACCTGTAAGAGGTCGAAGAGTTATATCTTTATACTATGTAGTCTAATCATGTTAGACGAAGATACCCCTGGTTTGTGAAATAATTATTGTAAAGTCTTGTTTTATTGCGGCAAGTTGTTCGAGGGAGTATTCAAAACGTTTTTGTGTGAAAGCTTTAATTCAACAACAAAGAACGAGAAAACGTGCTTTTTGGGATTCAATCGAAACGAAAAAACTCTTCATATAAGATTTATAAGTATTTATGAGATCTACAAAATGAGATCACGCGTAAAAAGATCCGACTAATAGCAAAAAACCAAGGCAAACTGCAGGTTTTCGCACTTGTTGGTAATGCGACGATGGTTTCTGGCAGATATTTGAAATTCTTCAAATTCGTAGGATTCGTACTTCTAAAAAAACCGCAACAAAATTGGAGTAGATTGGTCAAGTAGGTTTTGAGAATTTCTAATTGCTTATCCCAAAAGACCTGTGTTCCGGCCATAACTACGAGAGATGTCTTTTAAGTTTTGCATATAGAAGCATAGTAGGCCGCGCGGATCGAACGTCAGTACTGAATCTTAACCTCACTCTTTAGTAACCCTAAATTCAAAGTATCACAACAATACGTGCAGTGTTCTCACTACAGTGAATTTTTAAGTGTCACCAAGTCATTAGAAAAGTGGAACTCAACCGAGAACATTTTCGCGCCATAATTTATTACAACTTTCAGAGACAATTATCGCAACAAGAATGCCTTGCTGAGTTACTGTCTGTTTTCGGAAACGAAGCGCCGCACCAGGCGACAATTCCCCGTTGGTATGGAGAATTCAAACGTGGATGGGTGAGTCTTAGCGACGATCCCAGGGTGGGTGCACCCAGGAAAACGTCGATGTTGTGCATAAACTCATCATTGAAGATACACATGTGACATATCGCAAGATTGAGGCGTCCTTGAAGATCTCAAAGACCTTAATTCAAAAAATTGTACATGAAGAATTAGGAGTAAGAAAATTAGTTTCTCGTTGGATACCCCACCTGTTGACTGAAGAGCAGAAAGCAGCCATGGTTAATTGGTGTCAAAAAACGCTTGACCGTTTCCATTCCGGAAACTCAAAAAATGTGTACAGCATTGTTAGTGGTGATGAATCGTGGATTTACTGTTATGAACCAGAAAATAAACGACCGTCGGCTGTTTGGGTGTTCCAATGTGAAGAAAAGCCAACAAAAGTCATCCGTTCTCGAAGTGTTTAGAAAAAGATGGTCGCGACATTTGTGTCAAAAGCGGGTCATATTGCAACAATTCCTCTTAATGAGCAAAGAACTGTTACTGCGGATTGCTATACCACCATTTGTTTGCAAAAAGTCATCACCGAGCTTCGAAAAATCAACCCCGAAAGAAGAATCATCCTCCACCAAGACGATGCAAGCTCGCACACAGCACAAAAAACAAGGCAGTATTTAACAGAAGAAAACGTGGAATTATTGGACCATCCTCCATATAGTCCGGATCTAAGTCCTAACGATATCTTTACTTCCCAGAAAATTAAAAACAGACTGCGTGGTCAAAGGTTTCAGTCACCAGAAGAAGCAGTTGACGCATTCAAAAATGCCGTTTTGGATCTGCCAGCAAACGAGTGGAATAAGTGCATCAAAAATTGGTTCGAGCGCATGCAGATGTGTATTAATCTTCGTGGAGAATACTTCGAAAAACAATAAAGTCATTTAAAACTACCTACCGTGTTGTTTTATTTCCATATGCAAAACTTAAAAGGCATCCCTCGTACTAGTTTATTGAGCAATATACGGGGTTCGTTCAAGGAACATTTAATAGCAAAATACACGTGTTTATCTTGCCGATATGAGTCGCAAACCATTCAAGTAGGGCGCCCAAAAGTTGTAAGAGCATAACCTTACTTTGCGGCAGTCATCGACCACACCAAAACTTTCAGCTAGTGTTTATGCAGTATAATTATGTTTGTAAGTAAATCGTTTGAGGGAAAAGTGAACTATTCCAGATTCCAGGGCAAACGTGCAAATATACCAATTGTTATATACAATATTCATTTCTTTATTATTTATACACGGTGAAATTAGAAGTGTTACAGCCAGGAAAAATATTTTATTTGCAACATGTCAACGTTTGTTTTTGTTTGCCATTGTTGAAACGTTATCTCTTAGTTTTTGTGAAGAAAGCAATTTCTGAGAGCTAAGTAGTACAGATATTTTTAGTTATTGACCTTTCATTTACTAGTGTGAAGCATAACAAAATGCTTCGAGTTCAAAGACGTCCAAATTATCACTATGTTAGTGATTTTGACAGGGGTATAACTATTACCTATTGAGATATTGGTTTGTCCTAAATTGGCCGCCGTGTTAATTGTACTGCAATGACGGTAATGCATATGTGTCGTGTGTGGATAGAAGAAAATAGGGGAACACGAAGAAGGCCAACTATACTACAACTATTTAAAACTGTAATGACTCATACGCGTGATCAACACGTGATCAGAGCTCGATCCCGGCTTCCTTCCAGTATAGCCGTATAGCGTACGACATATGTCGTTTCTGTGGCTTTGCGGTGGTCAACAGCACAGACAGAGATGGAAATAATGGCTGATTGTTCTCCGCCGGTAGGACCAATGAAATCAAAAGACGCGCCTCGACCGGCAGACTCATAGGCGTCGGCAACGTGTTTCGTTGAGCGATCGCATATTGTGTGTTTTTATAAGAATTGTTGTTTTGGTTATACTTAACCATGGAGAGTACAAATGGCACGAGTGGAAGTACTGAAAGCCAGGGAACAAGTAGACGGCTTCGTAAAGCACTGAAGAGGGACGCGAAAGAAATCGTGCTCAACGTGTTCAATTATCTGAACAGAACTATGTCGCAGGGAGATGCACTCGCGCATTGTGAAAGTATGACAGGCGTTCCAGAGTGGACCATTCGCAGGGTGGTGCATGAAAAGAAGAAAACTGGAGCTACTACTGATCCAAAGTTTAATTTGAAGGGACGAAAGGCCGTTAAATTTGATGACGATAGCAAAATGGCGTTAAGGCGAACCGTACATTCATTCTTCTTTAGGAATGAGATACCAACCCTCAAGGCTGTACATGCAGCGATCAAGGCAAATGAAATTATACCCCAAATGAGTGTCGAGGTAATGAGGAAATCCCTGCACGAAATTAATTTTCGTTACGAAACGCGTAATCGGAAGTCAGTATTGATAGAGAGACCTGAAATAGTCGCCTGGCGTCGAAAATACCTACGCGAAATGATTGAATATAGGCGACAAAGCAGAAAAATCTATTATTTGGACGAGACATGGGTAAATGCAGGTCACACAGTTAAAAAACCTGGATAGACAAAAACGTAGTGAGTAACCGACAAGCAAGCATTGAAGGTTTGTCAACAGGTCTTCGTGGACCGTCAGGGAAAGGTCAAAGATTGATCGTAACTCATATTGGTAGCGATAGTGGCTTTTTAGAAGAGTGTGACTTGATTTTCGTCTCTAAGAAAGGAGGTGATTACCATGACGAAATGAATGCCAGCTGCTTCGAGAGCTGGTTTCAAGGGGTGCTTCAGCGATTTGAGCCCAACTCTGTGATCGTCATGGATAATGCTTCCCACCATAGTCGTCGAGCCGAACGTGTACCGACTATGGGATCTAGAAAAAGTGACATGCAGCAATGGTTGCGCGAAAAAGGAATCCCGTTTGACGATTCATGCGTGAAAGCGGAATTGTATGAAAAAATTAAACAGCACAAACCTGCGAACATTACTTACGTGACTGATGAGATGGCCCGTCAATGTGGTGTCACTGTGCTGCGGTTACCGCCCTACCACTATGAACAGAACCCAATAGAGCTCATCTGGGCTCAAGTGAAGGGTTATATTGCGCACCATAACACAACCTTCAAATTACTAGACGTTAAGGTTTTTACTTGAGACTTCCATACAGCTAGTAACGCCCGAAGCTTGGCAGAATGCTATCCGTCATGTTGTGAAGGAAGAAACAAAAATGTGGCAGCTTGTCCACCACATCGACACCATCATAGAGCCAGTCATAGTCAGATTCAACGAGGAAAGCGATAGCGACAGTTTATTACTGTCAGATGTAAGTGGAAGCGACGATGAATACAGGTAATTCCCAAATTTTTGCCTTACAATATGTTTCAAACCACTCTTTATTAAGCATGTGACAAATCTAGTTCACCCATGTTAAACATTCATACCCCGCCTATGAACAGCCGACTACTGGTAGTTAAGTGATGTTCACGTGAACATCGATGAGTCATTACAGTTTTAGATAGTTATAGTATAGTGTGAAGCATAACAAAATGCTTCGAGTTCGAAGACGTCCAAATTATCACTATGTTAGTGACTTTGACAGGGGTAGGATTATTACCTATCGAGATGTTGGTTTCTCCTAAATTGGCCGCCGTGTTAATTGTACTGCAATGACGGTAATACGTGTGTGTCGTGTGTGGATAGAAGAAAATAGGGGAACACGAAGCAGGCCAACTAGTCCACCGAGGCGTACCGCTACGCGTCAGATCGCTGAACAATGGTTTGGAGAAGAAGGTTGTTACTATCGCCTGGCTCTACACGACGATAGTACGTCCATCTCTCTTGTACGGCTCCCTGGTCTGGTGGCCTTGCATTAGAACTGAGACAACTAAGGCCAAACTCAAAAAAATTCAGCGTTTGGCCTGTATTAGTATTACAAGCGCAGTGCGAACAACGACATTGAGTGCAATGGAAGCTCTGTCGGATCTCCCACCGTTGGATCTGGTGATCCGCGGTGAAGCGAGAGTAGTCGCTCATCGACCTTGGAGTCAGGGCAGCTGGGCTTTCTTGAATCCTGTCAAGGGGCATACTGCCATCTTGGTCGAATTGCAAAGCGAGGACCCCGTCCTTCTAAGCAGAGGTGATCGTATTACCCCTAAATATCGCTTCAACCGCAAGTTTATTGTGGAGGGGGAGTGGGACGACGGTAGCCGGAGACTCTCCAGAGTGAGCGGGCAGGTCTGGTACACGGACGGCTTGGTCACCGAAGAGGGCTCCGGTACTGGGGTCTCTGGGCCTAGAACTAGGCTATCTCTGCCTCTCGGTGGATACATAACTATTTTCCAGGCGGAAATCTTTGCGATTCTGGCTCGTGTATATCACATTCTGGAGGAGGGTGGGCCTAGGAGAAGAATAACAATCTTATCCGACAGCCAGGCTGCAATGAAAGCACTAAGTGCCTGTAAGATTACTTCGATTCTTGTATTGCAATTATAATTATTATTATTATTATTATGATAATTGAGATGAGCAGAGTACACAGTACTATAAGCTCATGCAGTAAATATAGTGTACGGACACGTAACACAAATACATCAAATAGAAAAAAATAAAAAAAAGACAGTTCATAGCTATAAAGTTTGTACACTCCTCCAGCTATCATACTGCACTTTGAAGCTATTAACTGAAGTAGCACCAACCACACTTTCAGGTAAACTATTCCAGGTGTTGAATATGCGGTTGGGAAGAAACCTCTGTCGGACTGTTGTTTTAAATGGCTCCTTATGCAGTTTGAAGCTGTGTCCGCGTAGATTGCTGCGCGACAGACGGTATAGATGCATGAGGTTGGTGCCCATCAAACCATGAAGTATCCTGAACGTAACTATAAGATCGCCACGAAGTCTTCGCTCAGAGAATGAGGTCAGGTTGAATAATTCAAGGCGATCTTCATAGCTTGGTCTTCGTGCTCCAAAAGGGATACGAGTAGCCCGACGCTGTACTGATTCGACGAGATTTCTATCGCGCAGAAGCACAGTGTCCCATACCGGGCCAGCGAATTCAAGAATTGGCCTCACGAATGCCTTGTAAATGTAGGCGCAAGTGTTGACATCGGATCCTTTGAAAGACCTCTCCAGCATGTATAGAAGTTTCTTGGCTTTTGATGTAACGTGGTGAATATGCTCTGACCAGGAAAGACGATCGTTGACTACAACGCCCAGATCAGTGTGGCTGGAAACTGCTTCGATGTTGTGGTCAGAGATCTTGTATGTAAATCGCGGATTTGTCTTCCCTAGGTGAAGGACACAACACTTAGTTAGATTTAAGGGTAAAAGCCAACTGACTGACCATTGACAAACAATATCAAGATCTCGTTGAAGCATAGCAGAATTTACGACAGTATTGTAAATCTTGGTGTCGTCGGCATAAGCTGAACAGGTGGAGGAAATCAATGCGGGCAGGTCACTTGTATACAGAAGGAACAGCACTGGCCCCAAGACAGAGCCTTGAGGAACTCCACTTGCTACATGATGAAGGTGAGACTGGCTATCACTGACGCGCACAGAGAAAGTCCTCCCGGTGAGAAAAGCCTTAATCCACAGTAACAACTCGCCTCTTATTCCCATACATTCCAACTTAAACAGAAGCCTTCTATGTGGTACGCGATCGAAAGCCCTAGAAAAATCTAAGTAGATTATATCAATGCAGGGAGGCTCTGGATTGCCTCGCAGCGAGGCATCCGGTATCGTTAATATGGGTACCGGGGCACGCTGGGATAAGGGGCAATGAGACGGCGGGCACTCTGGCGAAGACAGGATCAGCCAGCAAGCTCGTTGGTCCTGAACCAGCTCTAGGAGTGACCACGCATATGAAGACGTGGGTTGCAAGACAACACTCTCAGAAATGGAGAAGTATCTCCAGACATCTCCGCCAGGCAGGGGAACTCATTGAAGGGCCCAGTCCTAAGGATGGACGTTTCTGCCTATCTTTGGATAGAGCCAACCTAAGGTTGCTGGTGGGACTGTTGTCTGGCCATAAATCGTTAAGGCGTCACCTGCACGTGATGGGGGTGGCTGAGGATCCCTTGTGTGAACGATGCGGGGTAGAGGAAGAGACCTCGGCGCACGTATGGTAGACAGACTATACTGGGGTCCATTACTTTGGACCCTCAGGACATCAAGGAGCTTGGACTCAAGGCGATTCTCAACTTCGCTAAAAGGGCGAGGCTTGTGATCTAAGGAATGTAGAGGTGCATAAGGGCCTGCTTAAGCAGCCTATGCACTGGCTCCTTATGGTGGCCGGAATGCCTCTAATTTCAAGATTCATTCATTCATCGCCTCATTCGAGCGTTTTACTTTTTTCATACCGTCCACGGTTAGTGCTTCCTCTGACTGTGGACCACTGTCGTCAAAGTTTGAAATGGGGACATTGGGAGGCAGAATGGCATAATGACATCTTCAGCGACGAATCGCGATTCTGTCTGAGTACGCACGATGGTGGTAGAGAGGCATGTACACAGGACTGACTGTTGGAGTAATGGTTTGGGAAGCTATTGCCTGTGATAGCCGATCTCTTCGTTCAAGGCAATGACTGCTGAGCGTTACGTTGATGGTATCCTACAAGCAACTTTACTACCGTATCTAGAGGGCCGGCAACGAACGTCCCCATATTGCTCGTCGTACTACGGATTTTCTTCAAGAAGCAGACGTTAACGTTTTGCCATTGCCACCCCGTTCACCGGATTGAAATCCCATCGAACATGGGTGGGATATGATGGGGAGGAGACTATCCACTTTGCACCATCCGCCACAGACCCAGCCACAGCTAATCCACGAAGTTGGAAATGCTTGGAATGAGGTGCCGCTACCAGACATCGATCATCTTATTTTGTCGATGCCTAGACGTATGCAGGATTGTATTCAGCTACGGGGTCGCCCAACACATAATTTTTTTTTCTTATAATAAAATTTCGTGAGAATGTAATCGTTTTATTCTTGATGTAAGACCACCTCATTGCTAAAATGCAAGTTGAAAAAATTATTTCTTTCTGGATGTAACACTTCTAATATCACTGAGTATATTCCTTTTGTATCCAGACTCCAGAGATAGAATATAAATATGTTGTAAAGATTATATATAGAGGGTACTCCATGGGGAAATTGACATAGTGAAATGGCAGGTATAGGTAGTATGTACCGATATATTTTTATATCAGAAAATGAAAAAGTTCTAAACTTATTAAATACAGATATACAGGCTTTTATCAAAATACGCCACATAGTGAACATCACATAAGTCGGGCACTATTTAACTGATTTCAATGAAAATTAGCACATTAACAAAGTTATCTATGAGAAGCCTGAAACTAACCAAACGGATTTCTAGGGCCAGTCTCGATTTTTTTAATCATTTTGTATTTTCAAGCTTATTAATCAGAAAAATAGATTCATTGCACCTTTGGTTTATCAGCTAATTTTTTCCATTCAAATATACTAAGTGACATATAAATCCGAACACCCAGTTTAAATGGTTTTATTTTAATAAAAGTTGGTGAATGTATTTATCTTACTGTAAATAACAAGTGAAAAAAATGTCAGCCTTATCATTTGGACATTCCGGTTTTTATACTGCTTTTTTTTAATTCACTAACGCTCTGAAAATGAATATTTCAGCCGCAGTAAAGAATCAACGTTGGCGGATTTTGGTTCTTGACATCCTTTACGATCGGTTACGATGCCTAGAGTACGGAGACCTGTACGATTTCGTCAACTTAGTGAGTTTGATAGGGGCCGTATAGTGGGACTTCGGGAAGCTGGACTTTCTTTTCGGGCAATTGCAGTTAGAGTGCAAAGAAGTGTAGACACTGTGGTTAGGTGTTGTCAGGCATGGCTTCGAGAAGGCCGTACGCAAAGAGCAAGGGGCACTGGACGCCGCCGTGGAACAACAGACCGTGAAGATCGCCGCCTAAGATTATTGGCCTTAAGGGACCGTTTCTCCACTACCAGGTCCATTGCAAATGAATGGTTTGCAGAACACGGAAGACCTATTGGCATGCGAAGTGTTTACCGACGAATGAGAAGTTTTGGCTTGTTTTCATACCGGCCACACTGGGTTCTCCCTTTAACTCGAGAACACCGACGTAATCGCCTTGAGTGGTGCAGACAACGGTCACTCTGGGATCAGGAATGGAACAGTATTGTCTTTAGTGACGAGTCTCGATTTTGTTTAGGCATGCACGATAGTCGTGCCAGGGTTAGACGGCGACGTGGTGGAAGGAGGAATCCACAGTTTTTTGTTGAAAGACATGTTCATCACACTGTTGGAGTTATGGTTTGGGGTGCTATAGCTTATGGTTCCAGGTCACCTTTAATCTTCATCAGAGGTAACATGAACGCGCAGCGTTATATCCACGAAGTTCTAGAACCCCATCTTTTACCCTATATTGACACCCTGGCAGATCCAACTTTCCAACAAGATAATGCCCGACCACATGTTGCAAGAGTCACAATAGACTTCTTTCAACATAATGATGTCACATTGTTACCATGGCCACCAAGATCTCCCGACTTATCCCCAATTGAGCACGTGTGGGATATGATGGGTAGGAGATTGCTCAATTTGCAACGTCCTCCTCAGACTCTAGAAGCACTTCGAGAGGTGTTGGTGGTTGCCTGGAATGAGATACCACAGGAGGACATTGACCACCTGATCAGAAGCATGCCTAGGCGCGTTGGAGAATGCGTAGCACATCAGGGTGCATCCACACATTATTAAAGGTCAAAGGGCTTTAAAGCAGTGCAATCATTTTGAAATTTTTGGTGTTCGGATTTATATGTCACTTAGTATATTTATTATCAGTTTATGCGACACAGAAATCAAAATTTCAGACGTTATCGACTTGGTTTCACCATTTTTTATGCTTCAACCACCACGAAGGAATAATGATCGTAGAGATCCGCCGGGTGGTACCTCCTCTTCGACAGTCACGGACCGTCTTCTACCCACGACGGACTTTTGATTTTCGCAGATTTGACATGTTGGATCTGCAAGATGATATATACATTATACATTTAAACACCAAGAAACCCAAATGGCAATCCTCCAAGCCAAACGGAGATTAAACTCGACTGACCTACCACAAACCGTGCCTCCGCGACACTATCTTTGATCCGCGCATGTTCCGACAGGGAAAATTTAATTCGAGGAGGCCGATATCGCGGTATGCCATGCCTTGCCGTGTATCTATCGCAAACAATCAGCATTGTTTGGTTTAGTCACAGAGTTGTTCACTTGTTAAGTGGCGACAAGTGTATGCAATGCAACAGAACGCGACTTATTAGCGGCTGCGGCGGTCAACTTGTGATTTTAATCTGCAACAGGCCAGAATTTTTTATTTTTGATAATCGGTCAATTTGTGCTTGTAATCTGAAACGCACCAATATTTTTTTAATTTCGGAATCTGAAGAGCGCTGTTTCTGCAATTTTGAAATTTTTGGTGTTCTGTGGGTGACGTGCTGCTGAGAAGACATTAGAAGGAATGCTGATGTAAAAACGGTAAGAGGAGTTGTTTTCTAGACGTAATTTATATAAAAACCATTTGTCGAGATGTTTTTTTAATACAGGGAAAATTGCAAACAGGAAGTTGAGGAATTGAATATTGGTATTATCATAGTTCATATTTCAAAAAATTATTTACAGGATAAAAAATTCTTACAGTACTTAATGGATATTCAAAGATGAGTCATTTATTTTAACTGCTTGTGGAACTCACAAAAGAAGTTGATATACCAAAAATCACCTATATAAAAGTTGTATAATGAGGGAGTTAGTTTACATTCATGAAAATTATTTAAAAAAATCATTATCAAGTTAAATGGATACCGTTTTTACAAAAACTGTTCAAAATTGTCCCCATTCGTTCGATTGACGCAAAACCTTCCTCGGCGAATCCACGACTCTTTACAAGCCTTGAAAATAAAGTCCCTGGTGTCCACGGAGCAATTTCAGTATGCTGTTGAAATTCTTCCAGAGTATAGAAAAATAGAAAAAGAAAGACTATATAATGTAATGAAACTAACGCCAACTACAGAGAATACCGACTGCTACAACCAATATAAAAATAAATTTATAGAGCTTGTAAGGCAAACCAAACGAAAACATTACCTAAATAAATTGAATAATAACTTAAATGATCCTAAGCGGCTTTGGACAACTATTGATGAGATTGGGAAAACAAAAGTTAAAGAGTATGTCACTGAGTTAAATACAACATCGGGAACAGTATTAAAAAAATACTCAACAGATATGCGATGAATTTGTACAATTCTTTACTGACATAGGCGAAAATTTAGCAAGTAATATACAAGCAAATGTACAAAATACTCAGCCTCCAAAAAGAACTTTGAACTCATTTATTTTGGATAAAGTCGAGCAATGTGAAGTATACACCACTATTATGTCCTTAAAAAATCGGAAAAGTCCTGGGTTCGATGGTATTAAAAGCGAGCATTTGAAAATTGTAGCCGAGGACATAACAGAACCACTCACTTACCTAATCAACAAATGCTTTGAATCTGGCATATATCCCTCAATTTTAAAAAAAGGTAATATAATACCGATACATAAATCAGGAACAAAAACAGATGTTAACAACTATAGACCAATATCATTAATATCCAGTGTAGCAAAGGTTTTTGAAAAAATTTTATCTACTAGAATGATTCGATACCTCACAAAATTCAAAATTTTAAGTGAAAATCAATATGGATTTACAGAAGGGAAGGCTACATCGGACGCAATAACTAAAATTGTAAATCAAATACATCAAAATATTGATAACAGAATCCCTTCAATCTGCATTTTTGTTGATTTAAAGAAAGCTTTCGACACAGTTAATCACAAATTATTATTAGAAGCATTGGAGATAATTGGTTTCAGAGGAAACGCGTACTCACTGATCGAAAGTTATTTGTCAAATCGCCCACAATCTGTGCAGATATCAGGATCATTTAGTAAAGAAATGTATATTAAGTGTGGTGTCCCACAAGGAACTGTCTTAGGTCCGCTGTTATTCAATATATATTTAAATGATATTTTCCAAATTAATTGTGTTGGCAAAATAACTAGTTTTGCAGATGATACTGCAATATTATATGAAGGCACTGACTGGTCTGATCTGAAAAATGTAATTGAAAATGATTTTATCAAAATTATTCGGTGGTTTAACAGTAGAAAATTAAGCAGTAACTACTCTAAAACACATTTTTTACCATTTGGATCTTATGCTAGACATCTGCCAAATTACACAAATTTCTCCTTCAATATTAATGATCAAAAAATGCAAATTAATAGAGTGCCCAACATAAAATACCTTGGAGTGGTCTTGGATCCTCACTTACTATGGGACATCCATGTCAATTATATTTTAAAGAAAGTTAGATTTGTATCCCACAAAATTAAATACCTTGGGAATATATTGACAGAAAAATATCTTCGAACATTATACCATGCACTGATTGAGCCTCATCTCACATATGGTATATTAGCATGGGGAGCTGCATGTTCCTCACATATCTATAATTTAGATGTTTTTCAAAAAAGTATTCTAAAAATGATATTTAAAAAACCGAAACTTTATCCCACTGAAAAATTATACGCAGATGTTCGAATGTATGATATAAGACAGCTTTATTTCTTACACAGTATCATTCACTACCATAAATTTGTAAACACCGACCAAAAAATTAAACATAATCATTATACCAGGTACAAAATTCGTAGCACAGTAGTTCCTCATCCGCATAAATCTATAATGCAGCGATCATATCTCTATTTAGCGCCTAAATTTTATGAAATTATACCTAAAGATTCAAAAGATTTACGTTTCGGAAATTGTTTCAAAAGAAATTTAAAAAAGTGGCTACATTCTATATCTAGGACTGAAATTCATAAACTCATAAATACGAACATCAACTAAATACATAAACTACTGTAGCTAATTTTTGTCCTTTTTTGTCATTTGCATTCTACAGTTTCAACTTAAATTTATTGGTCCATGTACAGGCGATGCCTTCTATTGGGCCTGTTTTGATTTTATATTTATTTACTCATATTGTTTGTTATCTTTGTACATTGAGTGAATAAATATTATTATTACTATTATTATTATTTACTGCTCCATCATGATACACCAACTCTTTCAAATAGCCCCACAAAAAAAAATCGCAAGTCGTTAAATCCGGGGAGCGAGCAGGACAAGAAATGGGTCTGTTTAGAGGAACATCTTCTAATAATTGTGGCAAATTGTGTTAGAAAATCTAAACAAATTTCACCGGTCAGTCAAGGTGGAAAAAAGTAGGGTCCAATAAGCATGCCATTTATCACGCCAGCCCAAACATTTAATTAAAATCTATATTGAAAATGAGTTCTTTTTACAGCATGCGGATTTTCTACTTCCCAAACATGCCAAAAAGTTAACAAGATATATGATCACTTCCAAAAGCATTAGCTCTGTTAACTTGAACACAAAATTCGTAATTACACTTTCGACCCTACTACTATTTAACCGTGGATCCACCTATTTGAATGATTTTTTGATATAATTATCATGCTTCATATGGCGCGGTAAATATACTAAGTGACATATAAATCCGAACACCCAGTTTAAATGGTTTTATTTTAATAAAATTTTGTATATGTACTTAATGAAGCATAATAAGTAAATGATAAAAATTTCAAGATGATTACACTGCTTTAAAGCCCTTTGACCTTTAATAATGTGTGGATGCACCCTGATGTGCTACGCATTCTCCAACGCGCCTAGGCATGCTTCTGATCAGGTGGTCAATGTCCTCCTGTGGTATCTCATTCCAGGCAACCACCAACTCCTCTCGAAGTGCTTCTAGAGTCTGAGGAGGACGTTGCAAATTGAGCAATCTCCTACCCATCATATCCCACACGTGCTCAATTGGGGATAAGTCGGGAGATCTTGGTGGCCATGGTAACAATGTGACATCATTATGTTGAAAGAAGTCTATTGTGACTCTTGCAACATGTGGTCGGGCATTATATTGTTGGAAAGTTGGATCTGCCAGGGTGTCAAGATAGGGTAAAAGATGGGGTTCTACAACTTCGTAGATATAACGCTGCGCGTTCATGTTACCTCTGATGAAGATTAAAGGTGACCTGGAACCATAAGCTATAGCACCCCAAACCATAACTCCAACAGTGTGATGAACATGTCTTTCAACAAAAAACTGTGGATTCCTCCTTTCACCACGTCGCCTTCTAACCCTGGCACGACCATAGTGCCTGCCTAAACAAAATCAAGACTCGTCACTAAAGACAATACTGTTCCATTCCTGATCCCAGAGTGACCGTTGTCTGCACCACTCAAGGCGATTACGTCGGTGTTCTCGAGTTAAAGGGAGGACCCAGTGTGGCCGGTATGAAAACAAGCCAAAGCTTCTCATTCGTCGGTAAACACTTCGCATTCCAATAGGTCTTCCGTGTTCTGCAAACCATTCATTTGCAATGGACCTGGTAGTGGAGAAACGGTCCCTTAAGGCCAATAATCTTAGGCGGCGATCTTCACGGTCTGTTGTTCTACGGCGGCGTCCAGTGCCCCTTGCTCTTTGCGTACGGCCTTCTCGAAGGCATGCCTGACAACACCTAACCACAGTGTCTACACTTCTTTGCACTCTAACTGCAATTGCCCGAAAAGAAAGTCCAGCTTCCCGAAGTCCCACTATACGGCCCCTATCAAGCTCACTAAGTTGACGAAATCGTACAGGTCTCCGAACTCTAGGCATCGTAACCGATCGTGAAGGATGTCAAGAACCAAAATCCGCCAACGTTGATTCTTCACTGCGGCTGAAATATTCATTTTTAGAGCGTTAGTGAATTAAAAAAAAGCAGTATAAAAACCGGAATGTCCAACTGATAAGGCTGGAAATTTTTTCACTTGTTATTTACAGTAAGATAAATACATTCACCAACTTTTATTAAAATAAAACCATTTAAACTGGGTGTTCGGATTTATATGTGACTTAGTATATATAATAACAAAACGTAGCATAAAGCTTAAAAAGAACATTTGTCATGCTTAATTATTAATATTTTTTCCAGACGCGCTAACATCACGGAAACGGTATTTTCCAGAATTCAGGATGAAAAATGATTGTGTGTTTTCTGAAATCCACACTAGTCGTGTTATTTCTTTTGAAAAATGGCTGGGCAACACCAGTGTTGGAATACGATAAGGCGTCGAAGTATGAAGAGTACATCGTAGAACATGAAATATCTTTAATTGATGCCAGAAATTCTGTGCTGAACACCAGCTTGCAACAAAGTAAGTATGGAATTAAATGTTTAATGTGTACTTATGAAAAAAAAATTGTACGGTGTTTTTAGGCGAAATGCTTTTGTGAAATGGCAATGCCAGCTTTGGTATAACTATGGTTATACTGTTCTCATTTTATGACATATTTTTACATTTTTTTTTATTTTTTCTGACGACAAGTATATTGTGTTGATCACCTTAGAAACAGGTAGACTGACGTATGTCCTGTCCTATAAATGTTTTATTAGAAAGAACTACAAAAATAAGAGGTTTGATGAGGTGGACGTGATATGTAGCCTCGAAACCGCAAGCTTATTGAATAAGTATGGTGGTTGCTTAAAAAACCAAAATTTGTGCTGTAACCCTTAAGTGTTAGCGGGCATTATGATTTGATTATACTTTATTATGTCGTTATTGTATACAGGTATTAATTTTCAACACATTTTCAGTTCATATACATATCATATTGTTAAGGGGGTTAGGTGGTAGAACAGATATACAGGGTGTTCAATATAAAACTGACCGATTTAAATTGCGCGACATTTTTGATACACGTAACGTAATCTAGAGGCGGACATTTGTCTGATATTATTTTTCATACATAATTTCTAAGTTTCAATAAAAGATTAAGACGAAAAAGATGGCCGTATTTCATTTCATTTCACAAATATTCAAGATACTAACCAGTCAGGTACATATCGGTTACCCTGTATTTAAATCTCGCTTCCTGTAATATGACTACAAATAAAAAAAACATCAATAATTGAATTAAAACGATAGTAGAGAAATAATATAAAGATCGGGAGCAAGTTCTCGACCACATCTCTTTTTTGATCATATCACGATCAAAGTTCTGTTTGCCTGATACTACTTTGCACCTGACTGACATTCTCGAAACTAAAAGCCGTACCCCTGCAAACGTAACATTTTCTACAATAACATTTTCAAAAAAATATCTGAATATATCTACCTCCGGAAGTGGTAATATCCCCTAAGGATCAATGAACTCCTTTTATTATTCAAAGAGGGTCTCTCAACATAAAAACTTTTAATAGTATGTTGAAGTGTTATTGACTTGTCCCGTTTCTATTTATTTTCCCGTATGACTAAACGCTTTTATAATATCTATACGGTATGTTTAATAATTTTACGGTACATTTATGAGAAGTTTTTATGAGCTCCAGCTTAGTAAATCACATTACCTGTCCGCAAGAGAGTATAGAAGTGCTCGGGCATGTGGAGGAATTATATTGAAGGTGATCCAATTATGGGTGGATTAAGGCTTGTGAAATAAGATTAGATGTGTGATTGTCCTTGTGGCAAAATTTATTGTAGCGCGCGATACTTAAATATTAGAACAAGCCTAAGTAACTATGTTTTAGGATTTCAGATGCGACAAGTGATGTTGAGTGGTTTATTTTTATTAGCAAATCCAAAGATTTATTTAATTAATTTAAGATATGACTAGCGCAGCAGTAGGAAATAAAATGTCGGTCAAATCATCCAGTACTGCACTTAGCAAAACTAAACTAAATGGAACCGCACCTTGATCGATACTGAGTGCTTAATTAAGTACCTAAGTACGAGTAATGGATGTGTCAGCTTTATAGCTAAATATACTAAGTGACATATAAATACGAACACCCAGTTTAAATGGTTTTATTTTAATAAAAGTTGGTGAATGTATTTATCTTACTGTAAATAACAAGTGAAAAAATTTTCAGCCTTATCAGTTGGACATTCCGATTTTTATACTGCTTTTTTTTAATTCACTAACGCTCTAAAAATGAATATTTCAGCCGCAGTAAAGAATCAACGTTGGCGGATTTTGGTTCTTGACATCCTTTACGATCGGTTACGATGCCTAGAGTACGGAGACCTGTACGATTCCGTCAACTTAGTGAGTTTGATAGGGGCCGTATAGTGGGACTTCGGGCAGCTGGACTTTCTTTTCGGGCAATTGCAGTTAGAGTGTAAAGAAGTGTAGTCACTGTGGTTAGGTATTATCAGGCATGGCTTCGAGAAGGCCGTACGCAAAGAGCAAGGGGCACTGGACGCCGCCGTAGAACAACAGACCGTGAAGATCGCCGCCTAAGATTATTGGCCTTAAGGGACCGTTTCTCCATTACCAGGTCCATTGCAAATGAATGGTTTGCAGAACACGGAAGACCTATTGGCATGCGAAGTGTTTATCGACGAATGAGAAGTTTTGGCTTGTTTTCATACCGGCCACACTGGGTCCTCCCTTTAACTCGAGAACACCGACGTAATCGCCTTGAGTGGTGCAGACAACGGTCACTCTGGGATCAGGAATGGAACAGTATTGTCTTTAGTGACGAGTCTCGATTTTGTTTAGGCATGCACGATGGTCGTGCCAGGGTTAGAAGGCGACGTGGTGAAAGGAGGAATCCACAGTTTTTTGTTGAAAGACATGTTCATCACACTGTTGGAGTTATGGTTTGGGGTGCTATAGCTTATGGTTCCAGGTCATCTTTAATCTTAATCAGAGGTAACATGAACGCGCAGCGTTATATCCACGAAGTTCTAGAACCCCATCTTTTACCCTATCTTGACACCCTGGCAGATCCAACTTTCCAACAAGATAATGCCCGACCACATGTTGCAAGAGTCACAATAGACTTCTTTCAACATAATGATGTCACATTGTTACCAGGGCCACCAAGATCTCCCGACTTATCCCCAATTGAGCACGTGTGGGATATGATGGGTAGGAGATTGCTCAATTTGCAAGGTCGTATGCTTCATTAAGTACTTATACAAAATTTTATTAAAATAAAACCATTTAAACTGGGTGTTCGGATTTATATGTCACTTAGTATATTTCAAGAACTAAATAGAGTTCTTACGTCCAATTTTGCAGTAACATTACTCTGCTACTCAAGTTTCGTGAGGACACTTCTAGTAATTCTCCGTTTTCTTATTAGTCCAGGCTAGATAAGAAAAGGTGAAAAAAAGCACAGCAGATATCGTGTTTCTAGTGACAAATACATAAAAAAAGTCCAAAATTCAGTGTTTTGCTTGTATAATTTTCAAATTTATTTCCATAAATAATCGGTAAACCGGAAATTTTGGAGCATAAAAGGACCTTCAACTTTATTTTTCAAAAATTAAAATCGGTAAACAATTAAGATAAATACGGGGCTTTTTAGCAATATTGAATAAACGTTTATAACTATTGCAATAACAATTGCAAATGGCTAAAAAATTATGAGAACGAGAGCATCGTTGGTGTTAATACGTGTGCTAAATTTCAGCCAGATCGGTTTAATTGTTTATGTAAGAAGCTAATTGTTTATCCCAGAGACGAATTATTTAAAGAGCTGTTCTTGCCCAAAACATGGTCCTAGAACATTTTGCAAAAGCGAAATGGATTCTTGACGGTATTAACTACAAGAATTTATGCAAAAAATTAATTATCTGTTTCAAAATTGTTATTAAAAATCATGTTAAAGAAATGGCCATTTTTATAGTTATGAACATTTATAATAACCTCGTTATTTTTCAGTATGATTTATTTCAACAAGTTGATCTGGATAGGTGGTTAAGAAACGCATATTTTGAAAAACCTACGACCAATAGGACCCAAGATATTCTGTTTAAATCATATCTCCTCTATAAACATTTATACTCGAAATTTTAACAGAATTTAAGCAAGGATCCCAATTTTATGATCCAATTTATAAACTTACTATTAGTTTAAAGGTCTTCAAAAAATAGTCTCCTACAGTGAACGTACTCGCGTAAGTATTTCCGGGTGAGATGGTGGGGGACTCAGCTCTAGCTTGATTTATTTTGTGAAATTGAGTCTTCAAATCGGATCACGCTGCAAAATTTTGCATTATCTCGTCTTCTAAGTAACGTAGAACTTTCTACTTATTAATTTGGGATAACTCGTCGAAATAATGACATCTGGTACAATTTTGTTTTCCTGGAAAATCGGGAAATCCCAAAATTAAATTACTATGAAATAATAATAAATTAACAAAAATCATTTACTTTTACTCTCACTCTAATACAATCATTTATATCTTCCAATAAATTTGTTCAAACAATTCATAGTAATAAATATAATAATAAATTGTAAAAAATATTGATTCACGTTTGTCTTCCATTTGTGCTATAATATACTAAGTGACATATAAATCCGAACACCCAGTTTAAATGGTTTTATTTTAATAAAAGTTGGTGAAAGTATTTATCTTACTGTAAATAACAAGTGAAAAAATTTTCAGCCTTATCAGTTGGACATTTCGGTTTTTGTACTGCTTTTTTACTAAAGCTCTAAAAATGAATATTTCAGCCGCAGTAAAGAATCAACGTTGGCGGATTTTGGTTCTTGACATCCTTTACGATCGGTTACGATGCCTAGAGTACGGAGACCTGTACGATTTCGTCAACTTAGTGAGTTTGATAGGGGGCCGTATGGTGGGACTTCGGGAAGCTGGACTTTCTTTTCGGGCAATTGCAGTTAGAGTGCAAAGAAGTATAGACACTGTGATTAGGTGTTGTCAGGCATGGCTTCGAGAAGGCCGTACGCAAAGAGCAAGGGGCACTGAACGCCGCCGTAGAACAACAGACCGTTTCTCCACTACCAGGTCCATTGCAAATGAATGGTTTGCAGAACACGGAAGACCTATTGGCATGCGAAGTGTTTACCGACGAATGAGAAGGTTTGGCTTGTTTTCATACCGGCCACACTGGGTCCTCCCTTTAACTCGAGAACACCGACGTAATCGCCTTGAGTGGTGCAGACAACGGTCACTCTGGGATCAGGAATGGAACAGTATTGTCTTTAGTGACGAGTCTCGATTTTGTTTAGGCATGCACGATGGTCGTGCCAGGATTAGAAGGCGACGTGGTGAAAGAAGGAATCCACAGTTTTTTGTTGAAAGACATGTTCATCACACTGTTGGAGTTATGGTTTGGGGTGCTATAGCTTATGGTTCCAGGTCACCTTTAATCTTTATCAGAGGTAACATGAACGCACAGCGTTATATCCACGAAGTTCTAGAACCCCATCTTTTACCCTATCTTGACGCCCTGGCAGATCCAACTTTCCAACAAGATAATGCCCGACCACATGTTGCAAGAGTCACAATAGACTTCTTTCAACATAATGATGTCACATTGTTACCATGGCCACCAAGATCTCCCGACTTATCCCCAATTGAGCACGTGTGGGATATGATGGGTAGGAGATTGCTCAATTTGCAACGTCCTCCTCAGACTTTAGAAGCACTTTGAGAGGAGTTGGTGCATTTTTTATTATAATATTTCATTATTTAATTAATATTGATCCTCCGTAAAAAATGTAGTTGTATTTATGCTCTAAAATCTCCAGCTTACCGATTTTCTGTGGATAATTTATATGAATGTGACTACTATAAGATTTATTCATCATAAATAAGCGGTTTAGGCTTAATTATACAGCAGTAACGTAATTTTTCCATCCATAAAAAAATTCTAGGAATAAATGCCATCAGCTTTTAGTGTATCAAGATTTTATAAGAATATAAGAAACTAACATAATATCAGGTACATGCGGTTTTTAGTATAAAAATATAATTTTTTATTGAGAAACAATAAGACACTATTCATTTGTCGAAGTAATTACCATCACATTCAATGACCTTTTGCCAACGTGGAACCAATTTTTGTATGCCGGTATTGTAGAACTCGCTGGATTTGGAGTAAAAAAATTGTCAGACTGCACCATCTCGAGTTGTGATCTGTCGGTGCCTCATACAGTTGTCAAGAGACAAAAAAGATGATAATCACTGGGCGAAATGTCGAGAGAATATGGCAGGTGCGGTAACGTTTCACAGCCGAGTTCAGAAACTTTTTCTTGGGTCACTTTTGCGGTATGAGCCTTGTCGTCATCCTGCAAGAATATCACTTTCTTCCTATTGATCAAAGAAGGCTGTTTCTGGATGAGTTGAAGCTGCTCACAATACAAGTTAGCAGTAATGGTTTGACCCCTTTCCAAAAACTCATAATAGACAACTCCAGTCGCTGTCCACCAAACACACAACAAAACCTTGAAAGAAAGCCTTGGGCGTGTGTGGTACCGAATCAGTAGGCGACAACCAATGGTATGAACGCTTAGAATTCGAACACAAGATCCAGAAACAATTACACTATCTACGCGGAAACTTCTGGAAAGCTATTCAAAAAAATCTTCGAAGACAATAATAGAAGAATACTTCTGGGATGGCAATGTTTGACAGTATATCAAAATAACGACATTTCTCAGTGTAGAAAATGCTACCGTTTTAATCATACAGAAAAGAATTGCAGGAATGAGAAGATATGTGCCACCTGTGGCAACGGTCACGAAGAAGAAAATTGTAAGCATGTATCAATAGAATGCTGCAACTGTAGATATGGGAATGAAAGATATAAAAAAAATTATAATATTAACCACTCACCTACCGACAAAAACTGTCCATCGTACAAATATTATCAGGAACAACAAAACTTAAGGATACTTTTTTAAAATTCAAGTTCATCTTTTACTACTCCTATCTCTAAAGAGGACCTAAAAATGTCAGTAAATAAATACATTAATGATTTCCAAATTCCAAGTATTGCAACAAATATAGCACAAAACGTCGATGAACTTAATTTATGTACACAAAATTCTGATGCAAAATTTCGAATTTTTAATATGAACATAAGGAGTATAAAACACAACATTGATTACTTAAAAATACTACTCGACCAAATATGGTACAATTTTGATCTAATAGTTTTAACTGAAACGTGGCAAGTGGCTGATATTTCTTGCTTCAATCAGCAGGGATATGACACGCTGTATAACTTTGGCACTTATAACCAAAACGATGGGGTGATAGGTTTTGTAGGAAATAAACTGCAATATAATCATGATACATTCACTTTCACCGATGGAATCAAAATTTTAAACATAATGATCCAAATTAACCATAACAAAATTGAGGTATCTGCAATTTATCGTCCGCCATGTTCAGAACCCCACGAGTTCTTAAAGAATATCGAATTTTTTTTTCAAAATCAAAATAAAGTTCATTTAAAGCAACATATGTTCTTGGAAGATGTCAATATAAATATTTTGGACGATGATCCCATCACAAATGAATACTTGAATATCCTATCAAGTAACGGATTTCTGTCCTATATAAACCTACCTACAAGGTCCACCAGTGGCACATGTATAGATCACTGCTTTGTGAAAGACCTATCCAACAAAATTACTTGTATACCAATAATCCTAGAAAGCGATATTACTGACCACTTCTCCACTATTTTACTGATATCTTCAAATGAAAAACATTCTAACATCCCTACCGTTAGTAACAACCAGGAAAATTACAAATTTTTTGTCGACAATTCAAAACTAATATCAAATGTCAAACAAGAATCCTGGGAACAATTCTACTCTATAAATAATATAGACAAAGCAACGGGACTGTTCATAGAGAAAATAAAAAAGCTAATAGATATTAGTACCAATAAAGTAATAATTAGTCACAAAGAGAAAAGCAGAAATGCCTGGATTACCAAAGGATTAATAACATCGGCAATAGAAAAAGAAAGACTATATAATGTAATGAAACTAACGCCAACTACAGAGAATATCGACTGCTACAACCAATATAAAAATAAATTTATAGAGCTTGTAAGGCAAACCAAACGAAAACATTACCTAAATAAATTGAATAATAACTTAAATGATCCTAAGCGGCTTTGGACAACTATTGATGAGATTACTGGGAAAACAAAAGTTAAAGAGTGTGTCACTGAGTTAAATACAACATCGGGAACAGTATTAAAAAATACTCAACAGATATGCGATGAATTTGTACAATTCTTTACTGACATAGGCGAAAATTTAGCAAGTAATATACAAGCAAATATACAAAATACTCAGCCTCCAAAAAGAACTTTGAACTCATTTATTTTGGATAAAGTCGAGCAATGTGAAGTATACACCACTGTTATGTCCTTAAAAAACGGAAAAGTCCTGGGTTCGATGGTATTAAAAGCGAGCATTTGAAAATTATAGCCGAGGACATAACAGAACCACTCACTTACCTAATCAACAAATGCTTTGAATCTGGCATATATCCCTCAATTTTAAAAAAAGGTAATATAATACCGATACATAAATCAGGAACAAAAACAGATGTTAACAACTATAGACCAATATCAATAATATCCAGTGTAGCAAAGGTTTTTGAAAAAGTTTTATCTACTAGAATGATTCGATACCTCACAAAATTCAAAATTTTAAGTGAAAATCAATATGGATTTACAGAAGGGAAGGCTACATCGGACGCAATAACTAAAATTGTAAATCAAATACATCAAAATATTGATAACAGAATCCCTTCAATCTGCATTTTTGTTGATTTAAAGAAAGCTTTCGACACAGTTAATCACAAATTATTATTAGAAGCATTGGAGAGAATTGGTTTCAGAGGAAACGCGTACTCACTGATCGAAAGTTATTTGTCAAATCGCCCACAATCTGTGCAGATATCAGGATCAATTAGTAAAGAAATGTATATTAAGTGTGGTGTACCACAAGGAACTGTCTTAGGTCCGCTGTTATTCAATATATATTTAAATGATATTTTCCAAATTAATTGTGTTGGCAAAATAACTAGTTTTGCAGATGATACTGCAATATTATATGAAGGCACTGACTGGTCTGATCTGAAAAATGTAATTGAAAATGATTTTATCAAAATTATTCGGTGGTTTAACAGTAGAAAATTAAGCATTAACTACTCTAAAACACATTTTTACCATTTGGATCTTATGCTAGACATCTGCCAAATTACACAAATTTCTCCTTCAATATTAATGATCAAAAAATGCAAATTAATAGAGTGCCCAACATAAAATACCTTGGAGTGGTCTTGGATCCTCACTTACAATGGGACATCCATGTCAATTATATTTTAAAGAAAGTTAGATTTGTATCCTACAAAATTAAATACCTTGGGAATATATTGACAGAAAAATATCTTCGAACATTATACCATGCACTGATTGAGCCTCATCTCACATATGGTATATTAGCATGGGGAGCTGCATGTTCCTCACATATCTATAATTTAGATGTTTTTCAAAAAAGTATTCTAAAAATGATATTTAAAAAACCGAAACTTTATGCCACTGAAAAATTATACGCAGATGTTCGAATGTATGATATAAGACAGCTTTATTTCTTACACAGTATCACTCACTACCATAAATTTGTAAACACCGACCAAAAAATTAACCCTTAACTGGTCCGGTGCTCGACTAGTGACATAACTGGTCCGGCGTAGTCTGTGAGACGACGACGTTTTAAACGCAAAAATAAAACACAAAAAAAAGAATGTAATTATTTATTCAAAAACTGTCGATAGCTTGAACATAAATGATATATACTTCGTCAAAATACAAGTGATTGGGCATTGAATTGAGGACATATAAATAAAAGAAAAAAAAAGGTACATAATTTTACAACTAAAAACTTATTATTTCCTAAATAATCATATCAGTAAGAGAAGTTTAAATGAGCTGATATTTTTTTCCAAGAATTCGTTTATAAGGCAATATATAACCATAAGACAGATGCAGATATGCAATGTTGAAGGTATTTTTCATTCCAGCAAGGCCGTAAGTTTATAGATTTGCGGTACAGTTTTTGCAGAGGGGATTCGTGCAAGTCAAGCATACTGGTTTTTTGCAATAAATACATAGATATTTGGTCATCCTCCGTTTGTTGCTAGGACATATATGACAAATCCTACGTTTTTGAAGGACAAGATTTCCTCCATCATTAGTTTCTTGTTCTTCCGGGACTCTAAGTATCCTTCTAATCATAGTTCGAATTTCCCGTGGTATATTCATCATTGTCATGCGTCGTTTCATATGATCTTCCACCAACTGCATAGCTAACTGTTTTCCGAAATCGCTTTTTTCTGTTATTTTAGGATTGTTTTTATAACACTGATGGAGAATATAGGAATTTACCACGGAAATATCCAAGATACGAAAAAATATTGTCAATGGCCATCTTTGACTACGACGACTGGATGTACTTTTAGAACATTTTTCGTCAATGGAATCGACTCCTCCTTTATTTTCGTTATAATAAGTGATTATTTCGGGTTTGTTAGCTACTTGGTCAGTGTATTCTCTGTCGTGCATGGAAGATATCAGAATTGTGGCTTTTCCAACCTTCCCAACGTGGGAAATTATTGTACATTCCTCCCTAAATCCATAGAGTGTTGATCCTGCAGCTCTTTTGCGATTGGGTAGGAAAGTCTGTGGTATTTCGGCCTTATTTTTTTTTAGGGTCCCTACATATGTTAATTTTTTTTTTAGAAGGACGTCCACTAACTGTATTGATGAATACCAGTTATCAGCTGTAATGTTGCGATTGCTGTTGAAGAGTGGTGTTGCTAGGCGTAATACTGCTTGCGTAGGTTTTAAAAGTTTCTTATCTTCGTCACTGAGACCAAAACCATCCGAGTCTTTTCCGCAGTAGATGTAAGCATTGTATAAATAGCTATTACGCGCATCTGTCAAGCACTGAATTTTGAGACCATATTTTGCTGGCTTGTTTGGCATGTACATCTTGAAGCGACATCTCCCACGGAAATTAACCAGCATTTCGTCTACAGTAGCAGATTGCCCTAATCCATAAACACTTTGACAATTCTCTATGAAACTGTTGAATACAAAGGATATAGCTGGAGCAGGGTCATCCTTTTTGCGCTCCTCTCTATCGTCCCGATTATCAAATCTTATAGCAGCTAAAAGGACAGCAAATCTTTTCTTACTGAGAACTGCTCTAAATATGTCCCTACCTGTTCCATCTGTTGCAAATAGATGGTCCAGATGTTCATGACTTGAATTGAATACAGCTGTGTAGATAAGTAATCCAAAAAAAGCTTTCAACTCGGTTATATCTGTTTCCCTTAGGTGATGTTTTGAAACAGCAGAATATTTTTCACTCATTGAATTTAGTTTTTTGTTAGTGAACTGAGTAATATGTTCCAAAATATTATCACTAAAAAGTAAGCTCCAAACAGCCAGGGGGTCTGCTGTCTCGCCAAGCATACTTGCCTTTGACTTCAGTACAGGTACCTTCATGACAATATTGTGTCTTCGGACCTTAGATGATGGACGAACTTCTGAAGTGCACCACCTGTACCGATTTTTGCCATATATATATTTCTTTTCACTTTCAGGTGAGTCCAACTCATCACTCCCATTGTCCTCCTCACATTCAGATAATTCAGAATTAGTGTCATGCTCTGACTCAATATTATAGTCTTCCGACACGTCATCTATATCACTACCATCAGTTAATTCGTCATTCCACCTAGCTAGAGTTTCTTCATAATCCCGATCGCCCCAACGTACCCGTTTAGATGGCCCAGCCATAACTCCGTATCTGTGCACCACGTACTAAAGTAACGCAAACGGTCCGGCGTAGTCTGACAGACTACCGCACAAACATAATCGCTCCTAACTTAGGACACAAATGAGCAAAATTTACCGAAATACGCCTATTTTCAAGTGACCAATAGGGGAAGGATTAGACGGAGTGATGCGTCTGTAGGCGGTTCCAGTGGCGCGTAAACAGGATTTGTTATTACGGCGTAGTCTCTCAGACGACGCCGGACCAGTTAAGGGTTAAACATAATCATTATACCAGGTACAAAATTCGTGGCACAGTAGTTCCTCAACCGCATAAATCTATAATGCAGCGATCATATCTCTATTTAGCGCCTAAATTTTATGAAATTATACCTAAAGACTTAAAAGATTTACGTTTCGGAAATTGTTTCAAAAGAAATTTAAAAAAGTGGCTACATTCTATATCTAGGACTGAAATTCATAAACACATAAATACGAACATCAACTAAATACATAATCTACTGTAGCTAATTTTTGGCCTTTTTTGTCATTTGCATTCTACAGTTTCAACTTAAATTTATTGGTCCATGTACAGGCGATGCCTTCTATTGGGCCTGTTTTGATTTTATATTTATTTACTCATATTGTTTGTTATCTTTGTACATTGAGTGAATAAATATTATTATTATTATTATTATTATTATTTTTCGTCGCAGGTTGATAACCGATTAAGAAATGGTTCATTAGCGTTGCGTGAAATGTTTGCTGAACAAATGGTAAGACGTCTTAATTTGTGGGACCCATTTGCTTAACTTCCACGTCTTTCCTGGCTGATGAAGATGCAAACGAAAAGTTTCAGGTCTCACTCTGAACATTTCTGCAAGTTCTTGGCACGTTGTCCTGGAATTTACGACCATAACCTGTCAAAGATCCTCGTTGTTCATGGTTTTTGGTCTCCCTGAACGCGCTTCATCGCTCAAACTGAGATCTCCCGAAGAAAATTTTTTGAACGACTTCTGTGCTGTCGCTATCGATCAACAACATCAATTTCAATGTGCGATATACAGCAACCGCACGAACTTATTTGGTTACCTAATATACTACGAGTATAAGTATGTAGCTTGATTGTGTCAGCAGACATCCATTTTTCATTTTTATACGCTTTCTATTGACACCCCTCTTTCGATACTAAGTATATGTACAGTAAAAGTTCGTTGATCCTCAACTGTTGACAATCGTAGTTCACAACTCTTACAACATTAAAGGAAATTGCTTGCACAGATAGTTAGTGGAAGGTATACACGTCGACTGAATCAATATTTCTTCACCCTAAATACTTTTAAGGGTTGAAAGTATAACTGTATCGTGACACGCCAGCCAGGCTCACCCTATTTCGCATTCAAGGTGGAGGGTGAGTCACGAAACAGAGAAATTATAGATTGACATGTATGATTATGTCTCCAAGGACTATGTAAGTGCGGAGAAACCAGAAAGGTCAAGGGAGTAATTTCTTGTCCTAGGCTTATGTGGTGTTTACAGGGTTGTTGACCTGTACATCTTTTTGATCAGAACAAAAACGCAGAGAACCGCCATATTGTTAAACATATTAACAGTGATTCACAATAAAGAAGATATTGATCTTCATATTCCTTTCCAATAAACTTTATTTGTAATAGGACTTTTCAGAATCTCGTGGATTGAAAAACGGTTTATGGAAGTATAGTGATAAGTACAGGAAGTAATTTTAAAATATTAAAAAAAGTCATATAACAAACTACTAGTGACTAAGTGACATATAAATCCGAACACCCAGTTTAAATGGTTTTATTTTAATAAAAGTTGGTGAATGTATTTATCTTACTGTAAATAACAAGTGAAAAAATTTTCAGCCTTATCAGTTGGACATTCCGGTTTTTATACTGCTTTTTTTTAATTCACTAACGCTCTAAAAATGAATATTTCAGCCGCAGTAAAGAATCAACGTTGGCAGATTTTGGTTCTTGACATCCTTTACGATCGGTTACGATGCCTAGAGTACGGAGACCTGTACGATTTCGTCAACTTAGTGAGTTTGATAGGGGCCGTATAGTGGGACTTCGGGAAGCTGGACTTTCTTTTCGGGCAATTACAGTTAGAGTGCTAAGAACTGTAGACACTGTGGTTAGGTGTTGTCAGGCATGGCTTCGAGAAGGCCGTACGCAAAGAGCAAGGGGCATTGGACGCCGCCGTAGAACAACAGACCGTGAAGATCGCCGCCTAAGATTATTGGCCTTAAGGGATCGTTTCTCCACTACCAGGTCCATTGCAAATGAATGGTTTACACGGAAGACCTATTGGCATGCGAAGTGTTTACCGACGAATGAGAAGTTTTGGCTTGTTTTCATACCGGCCACACTGGGTCCTCCCTTTAACTCGAGAACACCGACGTAATCGCCTTGAGTGGTGCAGACAACGGTCACTCTGGGATCAGGAATGGAACAGTATTGTCTTTAGTGACGAGTCTCGATTTTGTTTAGGCATGCACGATGGTCGTGCCAGGGTTAGAAGGCGACGTGGTGAAAGGAGGAATCCACAGTTTTTTGTTGAAAGACATGTTCATCACACTGTTGGAGTTATGGTTTGGGGTGCTATAGCTTATGGTTCCAGGTCACCTTTAATCTTCATCAGAGGTAACATGAACGCGCAGCGTTATATCCACCAAGTTCTAGAACCCCATCTTTTACCCTATCTTGACACCCTGGCAGATCCAACTTTCCAACAAGATAATGCCCGACCACATGTTGCAAGAGTCACAATAGACTTCTTTCAACATAATGATGTCACATTGTTACCATGGCCACCAAGATCTCCCGACTTATCCCCAATTGAGCACGTGTGGGAAATGATGGGTAGGAGATTGCTCAATTTGCAACGTCCTCCTCAGACTCTAGAAGCACTTCGAGAGGAGTTGGTGGTTGCCTGGAATGAGATACCACAGGAGGACATTGACCACCTGATCAGAAGCATGCCTAGGCGCGTTGGAGAATGCGTAGCACATCAGGGTGCATCCACACATTATTAAAGGTCAAAGGGCTTTAAAGCAGTGCAATCATTTTGAAATTTTTATCATTTACTTATTATGCTTCATTAAGTACTTATACAAAATTTTATTAAAATAAAACCATTTAAACTGGGTGTTCAGATTTATATGTCACTTAGTATATTTAAATATCATGTGTATGTAATCAAGGGGCGGATTATGAACTGAAGAAAGTGTTGATCGAAGATATACTGTGGTGACTTTTATCAGATTCCACTTGGAAAATGATCTGTGAATCATTTCCATTGGTAGATAATATATGCACACGTATTATTTCATACATATGCGGTATGCATATTCACTTACAATTACTGTAACCGAGACTGACAAGCACGAGACATGATGCTTTCATCCGACCTTGGATTAATTAAGCCAATTTATTTTTCCACTTAATTGACTGGAAGGCACTTCACAACAACACAATTTTCCACGTCAGTTTTTTCAAACCCACATAATAAAACGTGCTCATTGTTCATATGGTCCATCAATTTTTATGAATAGTGTCATGTTCGCACTTTTAAAGTTAATCGCTATATTTCCACTCCTATTACGAATTAGACTGGTGATTATTCTGTTATTCACATCATTCTTAACGAGCATTTCTGAATTACCTATGACTGGTGTTTGGCAAAACACAGCGATCTATTTTTTTTTCTTTATACCTGAACCACTACGAAGGCCTAAGGCCTAAACACCCTGGGGCTATAGGGACACAGGGGAAAACGGGGGACGCCGAAAACGCTTCTGGATATTATGGCCTCCCAAAATACCTTTCAAAGTGTAATCGGCATGATTGTGTTACGTTATACATACGTGTACATTATATTGTTTTATATTAGCCATTTTTTTCTCAGTTGGCTGACAGCGTTCATGCAAGATGTCTCGAAAGTGTGTAAACAATCCAGATCAGTTTTGTTACGTGTGTGGTGATGTGACTTTTGCGTCTCAGAGACGGTCTATTACTCCACTAATAACAAAGGCATATCAGCTTTCGGTTGTAAACTAGGTGATCAAGACAAACAGTGGGCACCCCACATCTGCTGTAATACATGTCTGAGGAGCTGGTTAAATGGCAAAAAACGGTCTATGCGCTTTGCTGTCCCAATGGTTTGGAGAGAGCCTACAAATCATATTAATGATTGTTACTTTTGCATGGTACCTTGTGTTGGACAAGCCACAGGTATGTCCAAGAAAAAAAAATCGGTTATTAACTACCCAAACATACCATCTGCGATGAGACCTGTGCCTCACAATGACGAAAATCCTATTCCAAAACCCCCAGAATCCTACACTTGCGAATCAGAAAATGAATCATATCATGGCGATCGAGTGATTCGTCAGGAAGAAGATATGCCATCAACGTCAAGAGATCCTGATTTTATACCGAGCACGTCATGCCACCAACCGCACAAAATAACACAGTCAGAACTAAATGATCTTGTAAGAGATTTAGAACTTCCAAAATGTAAGGCAGAGTTACTTGGATCAAGACTGCAGCAGTGGAACTTGTTAGAAGACGATGTTTCGGTATGTGTTTTTCGTAAACGCCACAAAGACTTAGAACCATTTTTCAGTATGGAGAATAACTTGGTTTTCTGCAGTAACATTAACGGCTTACTGGCGGCTTTAAATATAAACTATAACCCAGAAGAATGGAGATTGTTTATAGACAGTTCAACATTGAGTTTAAAGGCAGTGTTATTGCATATTGGAAATATTTTATCATCTCTTCCTGTAGGGTATGCAGTTCACATGAAAGAATCATATGACAGTATGAAGTACCTATTGACATGCATAAAATACGATGAGCACCAATGGCATATTTGTGGCGATTTGAAAGTTGTTGCATTTTTACTCGGGCTGCAGCTAGGCTACACAAAGTTTTGCTGTTTTTTGTGTGAATGGGACAGTCGGGCAAAGGCACTTCATTACACCAGACAAAACTGGCCTGTTCGTCAATTCCTAGAGCCAGGTCAAAAAAATGTACAGCATATGCCATTAGTAGATTC
The DNA here is from genome assembly GCA_963669975.1 of Acanthoscelides obtectus. NCBI lineage: Eukaryota > Metazoa > Arthropoda > Insecta > Coleoptera > Chrysomelidae > Acanthoscelides > Acanthoscelides obtectus. The sequence goes on along the minus strand of CAVLJG010000007.1, from coordinate 14,612,076 downwards.
GAAAAAATTTTTATTACCACCACTGCATATCAAGTTGGGCCTAATGAAAAACTTTGTCAAGGCATTAGATAGAGATGGGTCAGCTTTTCAATACCTGCGTCAGAAATTTCCAAGACTAAGTGAGGCAAAGGTTAAAGAAGGTATTTTTGTTGGGCCACAGATTCGAAATATTTTGAAAGATACACAGTTTGAAAACACTTTAACAGGTATTGGAAAAACTGCTTGGAATGATTTCCGTCTGGTGGTCACTAATTTCTTGGGAAATAGAAAAGCTGACAACTATAAAACCCTTGTCAAAAATATGCTGTCATCGTATCAAAAGATGGGCTGTAATATGTCTCATAAGATACATTTCCTACACTCACACCTGGACTTTTTTCCTGACAATTGCGGAGCCGTAAGTGATGAGCACGGCGAACGTTTTCATCAGGATATTTCAACAATGGAAAAAAGGTACCAGGGAAAGTGGAATCCTTCCATGCTTGCAGACTACTGTTGGACTCTTGGTAGAGATGCTCCAGAAACGATCCATAAAAGAACAGCAAAAAGACAGCGCATATAGTGATTCTTATAAGTATATGAATCTTGTTACTTTTTTTAATATATCCTTAAAAATAAAAAGTTTTTTTTTCTAAACCGCAACTAATTTTTTTTATTTCATTGTCATTTTTTGATTCAGCGCCCCAAAATTAACAAAGAAGTGCACTTTTCCCACAAGATACAATTAAAAAACTAAAATTTGTTGTACAGTGGATCATTGTTTCCATTTTCTATAATCATCATCATAATCAATGGCGCTACAACTATTTAGGGATAACCAAATTTGTCTGGCGGGTTAAGTTCAATGTGTACGAGAGAGAAATGTGTAACACATATGTTAGAAAGAGATAGAAGCCGGCTGAAGACGAAAGTCATCTCCACGAAGCCTAGCAACCGTGACGCAGAAGGTCATGCAATCTGCCGCGTTACCAATATGTTGTTACACCAGAAAATATTCGCACAGGATTCTACAACAGGTTAGGCTATTGTCAAACCCAAGAAGGAGATTTGATCGAACATGAATTTGATATTTTGTTTTCATTTCGATTATTTTTGACCTCCACCGATGGTGATAAAATCAACACATCCTGAGTTATTGTTACATTATTAGCGGTCGTAAACATATGAAAAATAACTGTAGGTCTATAATTTAGAACATTGGAAAGAAGACCATTGTCGCCTCCCCTTCCCTAGATGCATCTTACCACCACTCTTTAATTGTGACAAAACCATTTGCTCAGAACCACTGCTAAAGCTCCCCCGTTCTTCAAATTTCAGTCGCTCATAACATGCCCCCCACCCCCAGTGTAGACCAATTCCGAAATCTGCTACAGAAATCAAATTTTTTTTGGAACAATCTACGTATAACTGTCTGTTCATAGACAATCCAATCTTTTGAAATGACAACTATACTAAGTGACATATAAATCCGAACACCCAGTTTAAATGGTATAATTTTAATAAAATTTTGTATAAGTACTTAATGAAGCATAATAAGTAAATGATAAAAATTTCAAAATGATTGCACTGCTTTAAAGCCCTTTGACCTTTAATAATGTGCGGATGCACCCTGATGTGCTACGCATTCTCCAACGCGCCTAGGCATGCTTCTGATCAGGTGGTCAATGTCCTCCTGTGGTATCTCCTTCCAGGCAACCACCAACTCCTCTCGAAGTGCTTCTAGAGTCTGAGGAGGACGTTGCAAATTGAGCAATCTCCTACCCAACATATCCCACACGTGCTCAATTGGGGATAAGTCGGGAGATCTTGGTGGCCATGGCAACAATGTCACATCATTATGTTGAAAGAAGTCTATTGTGACTCTTGCAACATGTGGTCGGGCATTATCTTGTTGGAAAGTTGGATCTGCCAGGGTGTCAAGATAGGGTAAAAGATGGGGTTCTAGAACTTCGTGGATATAACGCTGCGCGTTCATGTTACCTCCGATGAAGATTAAAGGTGACCTGGAACCATAAGCTATAGCACCCCAAACCATAACTCCAACAGTGTGATGAACATGTCTTTCAACAAAAAACTGTGGATTCCTCCTTTCACCACGTCGCCTTCTAACCCTGGCACGACCATCGTGCATGCCTAAACAAAATCGAGACTCGTCACTAAAGACAATACTGTTCCATTCCTGATCCCAGAGTGACCGTTGTCTGCACGACTCAAGGCGATTACGTCGGTGTTCTCGAGTTAAAGGGAGGACCCAGTGTGGCCGGTATGAAAACAAGCCAAAACTTCTCATTCGTCGGTAAATACTTCGCATGCGAATAGGTCTTCCGTGTTCTGCAAACCATTCATTTGCAATGGTAGTGGAGAAACGGTCCCTTAAGGCCAATAATCTTAGGCGGCGATCTTCACGGTCTGTTGTTCTACGGCGGCGTCCAGTGCCCCTTGCTCTTTGCGTACGGCCTTCTCGAAGCCATGCCTGACAACACCTAACCACAGTGTCTACACTTCTTTGCACTCTAACTGCAATTGCCCGAAAATAAAGTCCAGCTTCCCGAAGTCCCACTATACGGCCCCTATCAAACTCACTAAGTTGACGAAATCGTACAGGTCTCCGTACTCTAGGCATCGTAACCGATCGTAAAGGATGTCAAGAACCAAAATCCGCCAACTGCGGCTGAAATATTCATTTTTAGAGCGTTAGTGAATTAAAAAAAAGCAGTATAAAAACCGGAATGTCCAACTGATAAGGCTGAAAATTTTTTCACTTGTTATTTACAGTAAGATAAATACATTCACCAACTTTTATTAAAATAAAGCCATTTAAACTGGGTGTTCGGATTTATATGTCACTTAGTATAATATACACGCTTAAATTCATGCTATAAATACAGTTCTGATAGAAACTACTTGACAGATAATCTTATTTCCAGTGTTACCATCGCCAGGTTGCCAAAAGTGCAGCTTAGAAGAGAAGAGGTATTGTTTGGGTATAGATCTTATCAACGATCATTGTTGCTGCGATAGACGCCATCATGGTAAGTTCTGGATCTACTGAATAATCTATCTACACTTTCTCACCTCTCCACTATTCGCGAATTTCATGTTTTTTCAAGAATTATTTATTTATTCATGAATATCTACTTTGTCCACTACAAAGTAATCCCAATCAGACATTATCCACTCGTGATAACGTTTTTTCCAATCTTCGAAGCATCTTGAAAAATCATTTTTTGTGATCTTGTTTAGCTCCTCCTTCGATGCCGTCTGTATCTCCTCAATCGTGTCGTAGCGTCGTCCTTTCATGGGTCTCTTCAGGTGCGGGAACAAGAAAAAGTCGCAGGGGGCCAGGTCTGGGGAATACGGTGGGTGAGGCATTATTGTATTGGAGTGTTGTTTTTGGCCAAAAGTTCGCACACACGATGCATGAGCAGGGGCGTTATCACGGTGCAAAAGCCAACTTTTGTTCCTCCATAAATCCGGGCGTTTCTGGCGGATTGCTTCTCGCAAATTGCGCATTACTTGAAGGTAATATTCCTTATTGACCGTTCTACCCTGCGGCAAGAACCCATCGATGTTTTCGTCTATTGTTGACATTTTGTACCACCGATAAACGTTGCTTTTGTCCAAAGTAGCTTCGCAGTATGCAACAGTCAACATTTGGAATATGTTATTATGCGTTATTTACCGACGATGTGCACGTTTCTCCGCGGATGTGGCTTAGAGTATCTATCGATCTATATGGCGCCTATTGGGTGCGTATAAACCGCTACAGTGAGATCACTCCTGGCAATATCTTCTGTTGTGGATCTCAGGAATTAAGAAATGTTACACGGTTTAACCTTTGACCCTGAGCAAATTAAATCAATGTGCTATGTATTGCTCTCTAAATGGTATCTCTGTGCTGACGGGCAATAAAGGCTTTATTATTATTATCATCAGCACTGGTTTAACAAGCAGTAGCAAGAGTAGCAAATACTACAAGCAATAAGAGCCCTCTCAAAAGTACTGATGCAGCTCCAACCCCTCCCCCTCCCACTCTTCAACTTTCAATCGCCGCCCCTAAGCCACTTGATATAATTTGCTACAGGACCCTAGGTGTCTTAATCTGGCACTACTCACCATCAAATACGTAAACACGTATAGGTCTTTTAACGGTTTGTGAGTGTGCAAGAGCGAGTAGCAGTTGCCATTATGCGCTATACAGGGTTTGTCCGGAAAGTAATAGGACTGAGTCGGTTTAAAAAAAATTATTGGGCCAATCGTTACAATTCTTTAAAACTTGGATCCCTTTTGTCGTCTCAAAATGCTTGCCTTTCATCGGCCTTTTCAGGCGAGGAAACAAAAAAAGTCCAGGGGGGCACATCTGGGCTGTAGGGCGGCTGCGGAAGCGTTGTGATGCCGGCCTTGGTCAGGTAGCTGTTCACAAGAAAGGCGGTGTGAGCCGGGGCGTTGTCGTGGTGCAACTTCCAGTCGGCTGCGATGTCTTGTCGGACCCGACTGACCCTTCGTTTGAGTCTCCTGAGCACTTCCAGGAGGAACAAATTCATGGTGGGCGATGCCTTTGATGCCAAAAAAGACAATGAGCATCGTTTTCACTTTGGATTTGCTCATTCTTCCCTTTTTTTGGGCGAGGAGACGCAGTCGTGTGCCACTCGGAAGATTGCCTCTTTGTCTCGGGATCATACTCAAAGATCCACGACTCGTGGTTACGTTATTCAAAAATTGGTGGTCACTTTCACACATGTTCAAATTTTCTTGGCACACTTACACTCGCCGCAATTTCTGGTCGTCAGTGAGCGGTTTTCATCAGCGACCTCTTCCCGACCCTCCAAAAAGGCCTGTTGCCACCGAAACACACCACTTCTTGCTAAAGCAACACCTGGGTAAGCCTGCTTGATCATATCAAACGTCTCTGTCGCAGATTTAGCGAGTTTCACACAGAATTTAATCGCGTACCTCTGCTCTAACAAACGCTGCATTTTCGGCTTGCACCACTCACAGAAACACGTCGCGCGAAAATGCCTGTCCTGACTCTCCAAGTGCTCGGAGACAACTGACCAGCCGCTCATTCGTTAGCTAGGAACGCCCTCTACCGAATCCAGTCATGGCGGAACAAAATGAGTCCTATTACTTTCAGGACAAACCCTGTATATATTTACATATTTCGTATGGCAACTGTGAAGTAACTACAAAAAGTCGTGAAATGAACTATATTACAATAATTCATATAATTCCCAAGCCAGATAGTTATTATTCTAGTTATAAAAATAATGTTATTACAATACAGGCTAACCTATTTTAAATTGTTCTTTACATTATATCATTACGATAATGTTGACCAGCATACCTCATTGTCGATAATGATCAAATCTAAATCCCCGGAAAATAATCCAATTAATTAAATAATTCAATTCATATACAATTGTTGCGTGTGTTATTGACATTTTCTGTTGTTTGTAATCGAGCAGTTCGTAGTACTCGTATGCATCTAAAATATGTAAATATGTATATCTGCCTTGCGAATGACTAGCTTCCTATTGAGCAACTATTTGCATGAAATAGGTGCAAGGTCTAGTTGCTATAATAACAAGGAGAAATCCTTCATTTGATGGGAATTGCAATATAAATGAAAGTGATTAATGATATTCTCAATTGCAAGCTAGACAGTGCAAAAAATGCAACTTGCGATATTTTGTCTTTATATGCTCTTATGATGAAAAACATAAGGCGGAAAATGCATTAGAATTGCATTCTGCACATGGCGTCCTAGAATAAGAATCAACATATTGATCACGCAAAAAGCAGTTATACCTCTGAGAACATTTTTAATCACTATCACTAAAGCTCGTTTTTAAATTGCTTTGTCGACTCTAAACAAAAAAACTCCGTAGTAAGTTTCCTCTAAAATGCACATACCGCCATTGTCTTTGCGTCGGGTCATTAACAAAAATTGGGAACTTTCTAAAATTATAAGTATATATATATATATATATATATATATATATATATAATTGTTTTCTTATAATAAAATAATAATTGGTTAATTCAATTGCCCATCTCATCAACAATATAGTTGGTTCAACTGCCTCTGGTCGGTTGACAAGTTCGTACCCAACATATCTTGATAAATCACACCATCTGAAGTGATTTGGCAACCTAGCACACACTTTACAAAAGAATTTTCGTTCCATCCACCGACACTGACACTACTAACCTCCTGCCATCTGTCAAAGGATTCATCTTACTTATGATCCTAGGCCCACTATCTTGTGCAACATCAAGTGGTTCACGATGTAATTTTTAATATTTTTAATCCGTTTTAATTTGTTCCTGACATACAGCTGTGTGTAGTTTGTATTAATTTTGACGAATGTATCACGTATCCAACTTTCACCAGGTTACTGGGTGTTCCCTCAACCTAAACGTAAATAACATTTGGCAACATCCTCACATACTACTGGAAGGTAATTTAAAATTCATTTTGTACAATACTTGCTATTTTTATCAATGTTATTGCAGCTCCTGATAAAGATGGCAAAGTCATATATATATATAAAGCTTCCGTCTTTTGTTGGGTACTTCGACAAAATTTAAGCAAAGAGGACTACTTTACTTTACTTTTTTTAATTTTTTCTCTCTAGCTTTCAAGGACTTTGCCATCATCATCAGGAGCTGCAATTACATTGATAACAGTGGCAACAATAGTGTAAAATGAATTTAAATTGACTTAACTTACAGTAGTATGTGAGGATGTTGCTAATTGTTGTTTACGTTCAGGATGAGGGAAACACCCAGTAACATGGTGAAAGCTGGATAGATGTTACAATGGTCAAAATTATATAAAATACACACAAATGTGTGACAAGAACAAGTTAAAACAGATAAAAAATTTTTAGAACATGAAAGCATTACATCGTGAAGCCACTTGATGATTGCACAAAATGGTGGTCATGGAATAATGAGTGAGATGAACCCTTTGACAGAAGGCCGAAGGTTGTCAATGTCTGTGTAGAAAGATGGAACGAATTGTGGGCGTGTGCCACGTTGCCAAATCACTTCAGATGATGTGATTTTCAGAATGTTATGTAAGAAATTGTTAAACCGACCAGAGGCAGTTGAATTAACTATATTTTCATTAATGGGAAATTAAATTAACAATTATTATTAAATCGTGAGGAGAAAATTATTAGAATTTGAGTGGAATGAAGTTTATTGGTGGAATCGACCAAGAAACAGATTCCATTTATGGTTGTGAAGAGTCAAAATTTGGGGAGATACGTAAGTTCTCCAATTTTTCGCAGTTTAGCAAATATGAGTAAATGACACTCAGTTGCTTAACATCTGTCTTTTTGTTGGTACAGTTGTTATTCATGAAAATGTGAGACATTTCCAGGAATAAACATTTGGATAGGTGTTTTTCTTTATCAAGAACTTTGATACTTGTGTAATTCATAGAGTCTCCTGTTGTGTTAACATGAGATGCTAGAGCGTATCTTTCAGGATGATGCCTAGAATCACTTTTGTGTGATGTAATCCTTCCTTTAAGAGATCTGGAGGTCTGACCTATGTAGTATATTTGGTTGCAGTTGTTGCAATTGATGGATAGACTGTGTTGGTTCAGCCAAGCAGCGGGTCTTTCATTTTTGAAAAAATGCAGTTTATAGTGAGGACGGATTTGCAAGCAATTCGAAAGTTCAAAGGACTGCACAATCTAATCAGCTTAGGGGTCAGTTCCTTGATATAGGGTAGGACAGCAAAACCAGGTCTGGAGTTTGGGTTGGTGCTTGTACTGTTTGAATTGATGTAATTGTTGGGAATAACATAACTGATAGAATATCAATGTAATTGCAGCTCCTGATGATGATGGCAAAGTCCATTGAAAGCTAGAGAGAATTAAAAAAAGTATAAAGAGTCCTCTTTGCTTAAATTTTGTCGAAGTACCCAACAAAAAGCGGAAGCTTTAATTTTTCACCTATATATATACATATAACTTGAGACGTGGTCATTGTCGTCTAGACCAGTTAAGTGAAAAATTAAAGCTTCCGCCTTTTGTTGGGTACTTCGACAAAATTTAAGCAAAGAGGACTCTTTATACTTTTTTTAATTCTCTCTAGCTTTCAATGGACTTTGCCATCATCATCAGGAGCTGCAATTACAATGACATCAGTAGCAACAAAAGTGTAAAATGAATTTAAATTGACTCAACTTACAGTAGTATGTGAGGATGTTGCTAATTGTTGTTTACGTATAGGATGAGGGAAACGTCCAGTAACATGGTGAGAGCTGGATAGATTGTACAATGGTCAAAATTATATAAAATATGACAAGACCAAGTTAAAAACAGATTAAAAATTATTTAAAAAACATTAGAGCATTACATCGTGAAGCCACTTGATGATTGCACAAATTAGTGGTCTGTCTATATATATATATATATATATATATATATATACAATATATATATATATATATATATATATATATATATATAATATTTTAAGTTTTTTTAACGACCAGTGGCAAAACTTCCCCGGTTCTCGCGGACTAAAATGCAGCATAATAAATCTATCTGGGGCAGGGGAGGTACTTAGCGCTATATTTTTATAACCAAAAAGTTGAGGAGTATAAAGTCCCATACATAAACCCTATTTCACGAGAATCTATCACGTTTGACGTCTACTAAGGTGAACATCAGCAAGTGTCATCTTTGTAGCGTTTTTTTGTATGCAACAGAACTTTTCTAAAAAAAAATTATTAGCCAGGTCAAATTGAATCTGTACCCTACGAAAAACCGAAACAAAATACGGCTATGTCTACGTGGCGTTGACGGACCCGTTAGAGTTATGTGTCATTTGTCGATAAGGGGAGTTAGAAAATATCACTGGATGATCAACTGTAATCGAAACTCATTTAAAAGCCAATAATTTGCTTTATTCTGCATCAGTATATCACTCACTTATACTGTTTGATCTACAGTTTAATCCACGTCGATATACAGGGTGTTCCTTAGTGATATGCGAATATTTAAGGGTGTGAATCTACATGAAGAATTAATGTTAGTTTGCTTTATAAAATATGGTCCAAAAATGTTTCCTTACAAAAACTCGGGGTTGTGAAAAAATGGATATTAATCAATATTTACAGAACCGCCTCCGATATTTCACAGAAATTTAGTACGTAGTGAAAGTTAACAAACTTGCATATTTTGCAATGCAAAAATAATTTTTATTGGGTATTGACTTCGATATTTTTTAACTTTTCTAATATTCATCGTCGTCTTCTTGAAACTTTTTCTGTCCGAAAAGGAACATCTGAAGGTAGACCTCTAAGTGTGAGAACACCTGAAATTGAGGAAGCAGTGCTGCACGAGATCGATCGACACTTAAATATTTGCCATCAAATTGTTTCTAGAATTTTATTGGATTTTTTGTTATATCCTTACTATATCTTAAGAGTACATTCATTATTTCCCATTGATTTTCCAAGGCGTGTGGACCTCCTTGATTGACATACTCCTTTCTCTCCTTCAAAAATTTCTAGATTACACTTGTCCCGTGTCAGCGTCAGCGCTCTCCTATTGTGAAGATGTGTTTTCTTTTTAAATTGTAGGAAATTTCAGGCTGATAAAACATGATATAACTAAAAAGCAAGCACAATTTGATGCAAATAGATGTTTGTGACATAACCTCAAAATAGAGTTCTGACACGGAGAAGTAGAAAACTATGACAATCAAGGAGGCCATAAAGGCGCCCTACAATTGTAGGGACGACTGACGATACGGGCCTTAGAGGCATAACTATATATCTATTAGTATAGGTAACAAATCATTAACTCCTGGGTGTCTTATCTGTCAAGGTAAATATATAATTCCCACGAAGAGACCTAAATGAGGATAGGTCTCATAGTATGCTATAATCGTTGCTAGTATACGCACCTCGGTGGCCGAATCATGGCTAAAGTGAAGGGAGACTCTGCCCACAGTGCAATTCATATTTTACAAGTCTAGACACCACGATACTAGTTATGACAGTATTGAGTTGAAAAGACCATTGAGAAATAGTAATAATATAAATGATATTAAACTACAACAACTTAATGAGGAACCAGCAAAAATAACAAAATAGAAATACTCCGACTAAATTTCCTTATGTGAAAATCCAACACCCGTCGTACGCTTACCAGAATTCCAACACATTTTTAGAAATTTGCCCCATGAAACGGAATGAAATAAGTATTAAAACTGTTGCTTTTGTTTTTTTGTGTATTATAACACATCAAAATTAGCTGGTAATATGTCAAAAGATAATGTTTAAGTTAGTTGTTTTTCTTTTAGTTTTTATTTCAATAAAAATTGCTTTGACGTTTCGAGTTGCTTTCTTCATCTTATCACCTAATATTTGTGTCATAATCAATTAAGGGCTTGGACACTCTGAGAAATGTTGTAGGAGGTAGCCAAAATTCAAAAGTCGATCTGAACTTTTTTACAAAAATTCTGCTGTCAGCAGACCAACGATTACTTAAAAAATTATCAATCAACACATTGTTTGAGATAATCGCCCCTTTGGCTGTAAATATGATTCTTTGCTTATAAGTAAATGAAATAAATTCTGTATATCTGTAATAATAAGAATATATTTTAGCCCTATGTGACAAAAAGCTTCTGAAAATTGTCACGAAGTGACCTACGTGCGTTTTCCATTTTGTTTCAAAATAACTTGATAAGCTAGCGTAAGTATTGAAACAGCATATGATCGACAATGAATATGGGTTGATGCACTGACATGTTCATTTCCGAAATATCTAAACTTTACATACAATGCTCATTCAACCCTGATTTCGTTTTCTTGCTCTCCTGTAAAACTTACTAAACGTTGGTTAGGACACTTCGTGAGAAAGCCGACGATTTGTGGGCAGAATAAAATCCCTATGCCGTAACCGAAACCAATTTCCAACACCAATTTTCGGTTAACGTATGGGCAGGAATTATTGGCAACCACTTTATTGGCCCATTCTTCTTGCCGGGACGACTTGACGGACAGACTTACCTCAATTTTCTTCAACAACAGTTGCCTTTGCTGCTTGATGATGTTCCGTTAGTAATAAGAAACAATATGTGGTACATGCATGATGGTGCACCAGCGCATTTCAGTGTATCGGTTCGTAATTATTTGCAAACTGTTTATCCAAATCGTTGGATTGGCCGCGGTGGGCCCCAAGAATGGCCACCAAGGTTTCCAGACCTCAACAGTTTAGATTTGTTTTTGTGGGACTATCTTAAGACACTATTGTCTGTAGAGGAATTAAGAGAAAGAATAGTTGTAGCTTGTGATAGAATAAAAAACACTCCAGGGATATTTCAACGAGTGCGCAATTCCATGAGAAGGAGGGCGGAAGCATGCATACTACTTTTCAACAATTTTTGTAATCATTTTGTTGATTTTAATGTTATGTTTATGTTGTCAGTTGTTGTTTTTCATTACCCATAATGTGTTTAATTTTTCCGATTAAATTAATAATAAATTTGCAAGTTAGACAATAGAAACGTTTTTATTTTTTTACTCAAAAATGGGGCATCGAAAGAAAGCAACTCAAGAGAGATGATTTGTTTGAAATTGAACGGGGAATTCAAAAATAATTTTTATTTGGCTAAAAACCATTGGCGTACCATTTTTTTCTTAAAAAATATCGAAGTCAATACCCGTACGCACGCCACTGTTAAAGCTAAAAATTATTTTTGCATTGAGAAATATGCAACTTTATTAACTTTCACTACGTACTAAATATCAGTGAAATATCTGAAGCGGTTCTGAAAATATAAATTAATTTCCATTTTTTTCCTAAAACATTTTTGGACCATAGTTTATAAAGCAAAATCACATTAATTTTTCATGTAGATTCACACCCTTAAATATTCGCATATCATTAAGAAACACCCTGTATACTAAAACTACTAATCCACATTATCTATAATAATCTAGATTATTCTACAATAAAGCATTCGTTTGCACAAACATATTTCAGCAAACGCATACTTGTTTCTCCTAGGTCGTATCCTTTATGAGGCCATATTTAAATGATAAATTCACTACTTTTAAATCCGATTCTGAGCTGTAAATCCGTCAGGTGAATCAAGCTAAATATTTATTGTGGAATAAACGAGCATTCGCTTTTATTTGTTTGGACAAAGGTTACGTAATTGAGTGAAACGGGGCGTGAACGTATTTGTCGCTTGATTGTACTTTACTCCGGTATATTGTGATTTCGAAGGCCTTTTTTGTATGTACATATTGGCAATCACGTTTCAATGAAATGTTCTGCAATACAGTGGGCCTCCGGTAATCCGACAAACATTATGCAGGGCAGTGTCGGACTATCGAATTTGTCGGATTATAGAGCACTGCCTAAGACCCGCTATAGTCCGGAATTTTTTACAAAAGACTACCTTGTAATCCGACAAATTACATATCCAATGGTAAGATTATATGTATATGTATGTACTTTGAAGTACAAATCATACATAGTTTATGTATGTCAAATTTAGTAAATTAAATAGCAATAGAGAGCTTACGTTTTATTATAAAATTAAGCATAAACGCACATACATATGTACCAAAATAATCAAGAATTATTAATCAAAATCATTAATGCATTTATCAAATTATGAAGCTTGGAAATATTCATCAATTTTTTGTTTGTTTAAGGTTGTTATAACGCGAGATCAGAGCTTTGTCCCTCAGTCTTCTCAAAAGTAAAAGTTCGTTGTAGGATGTACCATTCTCTTCAGCCCATTGTAAACCTGGCTCAAAGGCGTTAATTGCGTCTTGTGCTGTGACTTGTGGACCAGTTGCAATCACGTCGTCGTTATTTTCCTGATTGTTTGTTGTATAATTAGAAACCTGTTTTATAATCTCTTCGTCAGACATTTCATGAAAAACATTTTCCTCTTTATCCATTCCACGGCACCAGATTTCCAAATCTTCCGGACTTATCTGTGTTTCAGTAGCGACTTGTTCTATAACTTTCGAAGTAACACTGATTTGTGGAACGTTGCTAGGAGTGGTGACTATATCTGGCCATAACTTTTTCCAAGACGATTTAATAGTTGATGACGGTAACGCATTCCACGACTGACAAAGAGCAAAAACCAAGTCTTTCATATTAAATTCTTTTTTTCTATTGGTTGGTCTTTTGATACGGCTCTCAGAAGTAGGTTTTTCTTATAGTCTTGATAGACAAACTGAATGATATTCTGGTCCATTGGTTGAATCAGTGCAGTGCAATTTGGCGGAAGAAACATCGCAGTGATGCATTTATCCTCAGTTGTTAGTTGTTCTTCAGACGGATGACCGGGAGCGTTATCAAGAAGCAACAACGCTTTTTGAGGAAAATTCTGATCTTTTAACCATTTTCTAACTTCAGGTACGAAGCATTCATCAAACCACTTTTTGAAAAGGTCTTTTGTCATCTATGCACTTTTTGTCCGTAATGTTTTTGAATGCCCGTGGTTTATTAGATTTCCCAATGACCATCATCTTAAGCGCGTGTGTGCCCGCAGCGTTAGCACATGGTAGTATGGTTACACGCTCTTTACTTACTTTTCGTTCAGGTACGGATTTTTCGTTACAAGAAACGAAAGTTTTGTTAGGCATCACACGCCAAAAAAGCCCTGATTCGTCTGCATTGTACACCTGTGACGGGTAAAGGGCTCTATGCAGGTGGCATCATTAGAAAGTTTCTCTCCTGTAATAGTCATTAAACGTATGCTATGACGACATTTAAAACGTTCTAGCCATCCTTTGCTGGCCACAAAATCATCTTTCTTGTTATTTCCTTATAAGAAAACTTAGCTTTCATGGCCAACATGGGTTCTGAAATTGGTGCATGCCTATTTCTTTCCTGAAGAAACCACATGTACAAAGCTTCTTCCACTTCTGGATGTTCAGCTTTCTTGAGTATATGTCTCTTGCCTGGCCCGCAGTCAGTAGTTGAAAGTTTCATTGCGATTTAAGCGGTCTAAAATATCACATTTTTCTTTAACTGTCAATGTTTTGTGCTTTCGCTTCTGAGTTTGTGATGACATTACTAGGTACTATACTTAATACACAATGAATAAATGGTAAACAATGAACACACGCTAGGCCGTACCGCTATTACAAGTAGTCAAATTCAAACTAAGTAAAACAATGTTTACGCGTCGAGCACGATAGCGGTGGCGCGTACAAGTTGTGACCTGTTCAAACCTGCGTGATCTACATTAGCGAAGATTGCCAAATACGAATGTATGTGATACATATTCAAAGACATGTCGGATTACAGGGGGCGCCGGATTAGACAGGTGCCGGATTATCGGGGGTCCACTGTAGTTGTCTTTTGATACCCAGAGTCAGTTTCATAGATACGATGTTGAACCATGAACATTTCTGGACCGTATGTACGAACGTTTCACCAGCGATGGCAGCAGTTGATATGCTAATAAAATATACAGGGTGTCCCAGAAGTCGACGTCAAGCCGGAAACAGGGGATAGGTCAAGTCATAATAAATTTTATCAGAAAAATTTTAAAAAATCTGAGTCGTGTTCTTTTCAAATTCACTGGACAACAAATTTTAGTTTTTTAATTATATCTTGTGGGAAAAGTGCACTTCTTTGTTAATTTTGGGGCGCTGAATCCAAAAATGACGATGAAATGAAAAAATAGTTGCGGTTTAGAAAAAAAACTTTTTATTTTTAAGGATATATTAAAAAAAGTAACAAGATTCATATACTTATAAGAATCACTATATGCGCTGTCTTTTTGCTGTTCTTTTATGGATCGTTTCTGGAGCATCTCTACCAAGAGTCCAACAGTAGTCTGCAAGCATGGAAGGATTCCACTTTTCCTGGTACCTTTTTTCCATTGTTGAAATATCCTGATGAAAACGTTCGCCGTGCTCATCACTTACGGCTCCGCAATTATCAGGAAAAAAGGTCCACGTGTGAGTGTAGGAAATGTATCTTAAGAGACATATTACAGCCCATCTTTTGATACGATGACAGCATATTTTTGACAAGGGTTTTATAGTTGTCAGCTTTTCTATTTCCCAAGAAATTAGTGACCACCAGACGGAAATCATTCCGAGCAGTTTTTTCAATACCTGTTAAAGTGTTTTCAAACTGTGTATCTTTCAAAATATTTCGAATCTGTGGCCCAACAAAAATACCTTCTTTAACCTTTGCCTCACTTAGTCTTGGAAATTTCTGACGCAGATATTGAAAAGCTGACCCATCTCTATCTAATGCCTTGACAAAGTTTTTCATTAGGCTCTACTTGATATGCAGTGGTGGTAATAAAATTTTTTTCGAATCTACTAATGGCATATGCTGTACATTTTTTTGACCTGGCTCTAGGAATTGACGAACAAGCCAGTTTTGTCTGGTGTAATGAAGTGCCTTTGCCCGACTGTCCCATTCACACAAAAAACTGCAAAACTTTGTGTAGCCTAGCTGCAGCCCAAGTAAAAGTGCAACAACTTTCAAATCGCCACAAATATGCCATTGGTGCTCATCGTATTTTATGCATGTCAATAGGTACTTCATATTGTCATATGATTCTTTCATGTGAATTGCATACCCTACAGGAAGAGATGGTAAAATATTTCCAATATGCAATAACACTGCCTTTAAACTCAATGTTGAACTGTCTATAAACAATCTCCATTCTTCTGAGTTATAGTTTATATTTAAAGCCGCCAGTAAGCCGTTAATGTTACTGCAGAAAACCAAGTTATTATCCATATTGAAAAATGGTTCTAAGTCTTTGTAGCGTTTACGAAAAACACATACCGAAACATCGTCTTCTAACATGTTCCACTGCTGCAGTCTTGATCCAAGTAACTCTGCCTTACATTTTGGAAGTTCTAAATCTCTTACAAGATCATTTAATTCTGACTGTGTTATTTTGTGCGGTTGGTGGCATGACGTGCTCGGTATAAAATCAGGATCTCTTGACGTTGATGGCATATCTTCTTCCTGACGAATCACTCGATCGCCATGATCTGATTCGTTTTCTCATTCGCAAGTGTAGGATTCTGTGGATTTAGGAATAATATTTTCGTCACTGTGAGGCACAGGTCTCATCGCAGATGGTATGTTTGGGTAGTTAATAACCGATTTTTTTTCTTGGACATACCTGTGGCTTGTCCAACACAAGGTACCATGCAAAAGTAACAATCATTAATATGATTTGTAGGCTCTCTCCTAACCATTGGGACAGCAAAGCGCATAGACCGTTTTTTGCCATTTAACCAGCTCCTCAGACTTGAAGCACATGTATTACAGCAGATGTGGGGTGCCCACAGTTTGTCTTGATCACCTAGTTTACAACCGAAATAAAGCTGATATGCCTTTGTTATTAGTGGAGTAATAGACCGCCTCTGAGACGCAAAAGTCACATCACCACACACGTAACAAAACTGATCTGGATTGTTTACACACTTTCGAGACATCTTGCATGAACGCTGTCAGCCAACTGAGGAAAAAATGGCTATTATAAAACAATATAATGTACACGTATGTATAACGTAACACAATCATGCCGATTACATCATCTTTCCTTGCCGAATATAAAAATGTAGCACGTGCATTCTTGTGAATTACAGTATATTAACACTGTCACAGCAGGAACACATATAATTACCGTATCTCTAAAACTTGAACTAATATTGAAAAAATAAGTTTCATTCTGGTTTCAGCACATTAAAAATAGTAATATTTTGTTGATTTTATTTAGGATATTTTTTGGCTGTTGATCAGTGATAGGCATCAAAAAAATCCGAAAAATCTACGTCCTGTGATGATATTTCAATTCTCGAAATTGAATTTGTCCAATGTCATTTCTACATAGTCACAGCAAGACAGATAATAACGCCACTTTTATTAATTCGTGAATGTATTTATAAATTCACTGTCTTCCTTCAGCAACAACGCAAGATAGACATCTTAAGTCAGGTGAATCGGCTGGCCACAAAATGTTTTCTTTAAAACGATACTGTGATCTATCTTGTCTCATCAAATATGTATTTCCTACGTATACATAACCATCTTTTTTAAATTCCGACTTATCAGTCCATAAAATTTTCTCTAAAAATCGTGGATCTTCCCGGGGTCACTACAACATTGTTTGACAAGACTGGAAGATAATAGAACATAATCCTTTATGAGCTGCGTGGGAAGTCATTGCAGAGTTAACCTACTTGACCTTTCCATACAATGGTAAGGAGGACACTTGTTGCTCTTGACTTAACTGAGATATCAGAGTCGGAATAATAACGATTTTAAATAATCACATATTTAGTAAAACCATAATTATACCTATAGCATGATGACAGTCAATTGCATCCTTTAATCATATCCCGCATATAATGCATAATAAATATCTAACCTGTACCTTATAATTATCAGTTTATAATCGCTATTCCGGTAGATTGTGGTTATGTTATCATTGCACATGGTAAAATATAATAATACAAAACGCTATCAGATCAACAACAAACCGCTATTCGTTGCTGTAAACATTGCATTCGATATTTTGGACACGTTTAGCCAAACTCATTACCAAAGCTTAATGACTACCAATAGTTGGGTCACTGACGGAAAAAGCTGTCATGTTCGGCAGGGTTATTACGTAAAAAAACTATAAATCCTCATTAAAAACTGACAAAATGACAACTTGCTGCCTAGACAGTTCCTAGTTCCTAGACACTACACGCTCAATGACCATGCTGCAAGTCATAATGCTTTGTTGGTTGCAGAATGCCCAGATAGTCTGTAGTTTCTAATAAGATGTGTGGTTGTGTAGCAGAGTAGCAAGATCGCAACTGGCTGATTGTGTACGAGGAATGTTTTTTAAGTTTTGCATATAGAAACATAGTAGGCCGCGCGGATCGAACGTCAGTAGGGGAAGGTCGGGTAAAGTGGTCACCCTAAGCCTTGAACGCATGCCAAACAAATAAATGTGAACCTTTTTCAAATCAAATTCATCATATTTTCCCACTAGCTAATATAGTTTCGATATTACATAGCTTTTAAACGATTGTTCTGATAATTTAGGCGTAATTTAATATTTAAGCCGAAATGGGATGTTGACCACTTTACCTATCCTGGTCGGGTAAATTGGCCCATACAAATTCATAATCGGGTAAAGTGGCCTACTTCAAATAAAATGATAATAAAATAAAGATTTATTCAAATTTTGCATAGAAAAAATATTTATTGTAAGCAACAACACTATCACAATTGTTCAGGTAATTGTTTATAACTCAAAGTCTTTTGATTGTTTATACTTATAAAATTATTAAATAAATGTAACTTTCCTTCATTTAATGACAAACTAAATAAAGTTTTAATTACTAAACTATGAAATGCAAATAACAAACTCTTCATTATTCATTAACATTCAATAAAAAGAAAATATTCTCACGAACAGAATTCGCAATGAAAGACATCATCGGCGTCATCACAACCCGAGCATGCTTCATGGGCCCATCGCTTGCAGCTAGAGCACTGTATCCAGCCATCTTCATGTTTTGATTTAGACCAAACTTCCCCACAGTAAAAGCATTCAGGGTCATCATCGGCCTCATCATCAGTATCGTCACTTTTCTTAATTTTAGCATTGTTTGTATTTTTACCACGTTTTTTAACGTTGGTTTCAGCTTTAAGTTTTTTCCCAGTTTTAGTTGGTTCAAAAATAGCTTTAGTCACTCTCTTCAGTTCTTTTTTTTGTTGTTGCTGTGTTTTTTCTTCCTGTAACTCATTTTTATAAGGACTACTCGTTAAAATTGCTGTACTATACTATATACTACTATACTCTTTCTATTTATTTTTCTAATTTTAGCCAATGCTTTGGGAATCGGAAATAAGTCTTCAGGCGCTACCGCGAAGGATGTGCTGGGTTGTAGGTCTATGTAAGGGTTCAATATTGGCGAAGTAACTGGTAGCGTTACATTAATATTTTCTTCCTGATCCAATGTTGGTGGCGTAACTTGTAGAATAGATGGAGACTCTACTCTTTCAGGTGTCTCATTCTCATTATTAGCTTCATTTTGTTGTAGTTCCTGCTCAAGAAGAATGTTATCTGTTGTGTCTGCTGGCACAAAATCATAATCTTTGAATACGTGGCGATCCATTGGTTCTACCCCACATTTACGAAATCCATTGATTGCAATGGATTGTTGTGCTGCCTCGCTGTATGCTTCGCCAAAAAGTTTGCTGAATTGGAACACAGTCAAGGCTCTTCCTGGGTTATTGCGAAGATACTTCTCAACTGCACGGATGTAATACTTATTCAAAGGACCCATAAAAGACACGTCCAAAGGTTGCAGTCTATGACTGCAGTGTGGAGGCAGACACAAGACGGTCGTGTGATTTCTTCGCGCCAAATCAATTAAATCCAAATTCTTGGTATGTGAATTGTGTCCATCCAAAATTAGCAGTGCTGGATCATCTTCAGTCGGCTTGGCAAATTTAAGAAAATGCTTAAACCATGCCGACGGCATCCACCCTGACGAATGACACGCAAAACCAGTTCCTGGCGGTGCCCCATCTTGAAGTTCAACCTTCATTCTCTTCCGGGGAAAGATAATAAAAGGTGGAATGAAGTTACCGCCAGCGGCCATGCAAATTACAACGGTGCTTAATACACCTCGTTCTGCAGAGGTGATGGCACCCACCTGCTTCTTTCCCTTTTTCGCAAGTACCTTAGAACTCTTGTTCTGCACAGTGGTGAAACCAGACTCATCCACATTGAAAATGCGATGAGGTGGATAGTTTGTTTTAGACCTTACTTCTTCTAGAAGGTCAAAATATTTCGTGACACTTACTTTGTTGAAACCTTGTGCTCGGGCAAGAGAAGTTGCTTCTGGGCTTCTCAGTGTCAGTTCTGGATGACGCTTTCTAAAATCAGAAGCCCATGCTTTTCCAGCCATTTGAGTGTCTTTATTGAAGTTGTGTTTTATATTGTTGCGTTCAGCTAGTTGAAAGGCTAATTTCCTTACATCCCGCAATGTTAATCCGTAGAAACGATTCTCAAGTTCCAAAATGTGTTGTACTAATTGTGCCTCTTGTACCGGACTAAAAATTGGACGTCGTGACCCCAGTATTTTAACATTTTCAACAGCATGTTTGTTTTTTCCTTGTACACGCCGTTTAAGCGTTGATCGGGGAACACCGAAGACTGTGCTAGCTTTAAGAAAGCCCATTTCCCCATTTCGTACAGCTCTAATAGCTTTTTCCATCGCTTCCGAATCCCATGTCTGCTGCTGCGTCGTCCGTGTATATCTAGTTGGCATATCTAAAATAACACAAACCATTATATGGTTGCAGGAAAAAACACTAAAAAGGTAAAGTGGCCTACCGGGTCACTTTACCTTACCGATTTGGTAGGCCACTTTACCCGAATTGGCATGCGGCGAAGAAAAAAATAATTCAAATAACAAATGAGGTTATATTGACCTACTTTGCAGTGGAATGAATTGCTCATTTCATACACTAAACCAATAAAATCGTACATTGTTTCTCTGTGAATCTGATGACAATATATTTTTACTATGTTTAAACCACTCACCTTAGATCAAAGACCACTAAAATATATTTTTTCACAATAAAATCCTAAGACAAGCACTGATCCAGTTGATGGTCACAGAAGCAATATGGCGTCAACCAATGATATTATTCCCATATCCCGTAATAGATGGCGCTTAATGGTTCGTTTTTAAAATGAAGGTGGCCACTTTACCTGCCTGGGTCACTTTACCCGACCTTCCAATACTGAATCTTAACCTCAATCTTTAGTAAACTTAAATTCAAAGTTTCACAACAGTACGTGCAGTGTTTCCACTACAGTGGAATTTTAAGTGTCACCAAGTCATTAGAAAAATGGAACTCAACCGAGAACATTTTCGCGCCATAATTTATTACAACTTTCAGAGACAATTCCCGCAACAAGAATGCCTTGCTGAGTTACTGTCTGTTTTCGGCAACGAAGCGCCACATCAGTCGACAATTTCCCGTTGGTGTGGAGAATTCAAACGTGGACGGGTGAGTCTTAGCGACGATCCCAGGGTGGGTGCACTCACCCAGGAAAACGTAGATGCTATGCGCAAACTCATCATTAAAGATAGACATGTGACATATCGCAAAATTCAAAAAATTTCACATGAATAATTAGGAGTAAGAAAATTAGTTTCTCGTTGGATACCCCACCTGTTGACTGAAGAGCAGAAAGCAGCCAGGGTTAATTGGTGTCAAAAAACGCTTGCCCGTTTCAATTCCGGAAACTCAAATGATTTGTACAGCATTGTTAGTGGTGATGAATCGTGGATTTACTGTTATGAACCAGAAAATAAACGACAGTCGGCTGTTTGGGTGTTCCAAGGTGAAGAAAAGCCACCAAAGGTCTTCCGTTCTCGAAGTGTTTCGAAAAAGATGGTCGCGACATTTGTGTCAAAAGCGGGTATTGCAACAACTGCTCTTAATGAGCAAAGAACTGTTACTGCGGATTGGTATACCACCATTTGTTTGCCAAAAGTCATCACCGAGCTTCGAAAAATCAACTCCGAAAGAAGAATCATCCTCCACCAAGACAATGCAAGCTGGCATAGAGCCCAAACAACGAGGCAGTATTTAACGGAAGAAAACGTGTAATTATTGGACCATCCTCCATATAGTCCCCATCTAAGTCCTAACGATTTCTTGACTTTCCCTAAAATTAAAAACTGCGTAGTCAAAGGTTCCAGTCACCAGAAGAACCAGTTGACGCATTCAAAAATGCCGTTTTGGATCTGCCAGCAAACGAGTGGAATAAGTGCTTCGAAAATTGGTTCGAGCGCATGCAGATGTGTATTAATCTTCGTGGAGAATACTTCGAAAAACAATAAAGTCATTTAAAACTACCTACCGTGTTGTTTTATTTCCAGATGCAAAACTTAAAACAGATCCCTCGTATATTGGTCTGCATGTGAGAAAATAATTACTGAATATGATGTAATGTGCCATAATCACCGAACCTTTTTTGACTATTTTGATCACTTACCAGTCATTTGAATTTCTCTTGATTAATGATAAAGCACCGATTCTTAGCTTAACCGTTTTCAATGATTTTCTACTGGCAAATTTCATAATTTATTGTGCTCAAAACTACCTAATCCTAAAAGTAAGATTTCACACATATTACATCTTTCTTTCTTAGCTACTTGTAAAGAAGTCTTTTGAACACTAATGATATAATATTTTATTAATAACTATCTAATAAAATATCGTGGGTCCGCTGTAAACTGACTTCCTTACCCGCAATATTATTTTGGGAAATAACACGGTTCTGCGGTCTACCCTTAGGCAACCAGTGATGTTGCGTATGTAGGTTCGGTTACGAACTTTTCATCTCTGAACGCATTTGTCAGGTTTTCGGGATTGTTTTGTTTGTTTTCCTTGAGCGAAACTCTGTTTCTTTATGTCTAAATCCGAACACCCAGTTTAAATGGTTTTATTTTAATAAAATTTTATATAAGTACTTAATGAAGGATAATAAGTAAATGATAAAAAATTCAAAATGATTGCACTGCTTTAAAGCCCTTTGACCTTTAATAATGTGTGGATGCACCCTGATGTGCTACGCATTCTCCAACGCGCCTAGGCATGCTTCTGATCAGGTGGTCAATGTCCTCCTGTGGTATCTCATTCCAGGCAACCACCAACTCCTCTCGAAGTGCTTCTAGAGTCTGAGGAGCGCGTTGCAAATTGAGGAATCTCCTCCCCATCATATCCCACACGTGCTCAATTGGGGATAAGTCGGGAGATCTTGGTGGCCATGGTAACAATGTGACATCATTATGTTGAAAGAAGTCTATTGTGACTCTTGCAACATGAGGTCGGGCATTATCTTGTTGGAAAGTTGGATCTGCCAGGGTGTCAAGATAGGGTAAAAGATGGGGTTCTGGAACTTTGTGGATATAACGCTGCGCGTTCATGTTACCTCTGATGAAGATTAAAGGTGACCTGGAACCATAAGCTATAGCACCCCAAACCATAACTCCAACAGTGTGATGAACATGTCTTTCAACAAAAAACTGTGGATTCCTCCTTTCACCACGTCGCCTTCTAACCCTGGAACGACCATCGTGCATGCCTAAACAAAATCGAGACTCGTCACTAAAGACAATACTGTTCCATTCCTGATCCCAGAGTGACCGTTGTCTGCACCACTCAAGGCGATTACGTCAGTGTTCTCGAGTTAAAGGGAGGACCCAGTGTGGCCGGTATGAAAACAAGCTAAAACTTCTCATTCGTCGGTAAACACTTCGCATGCCAATAGGTCTTCCGTGTTCTGCAAACCATTCATTTGCAATGGACCTAGTAGTGGAGAAACGGTCCCTTAAGGCCAATAATCTTAGGCGGCGATCTTCACGGTCTGTTGTTCTACGGCGGCGTCCAGTGCCCCTTGCTCTTTGCGTACGGCCTTCTCGAAGCCATGCCTGACAACACCTAACCACAGTGTCTACACTTCTTTGCACTCTAACTGCAATTGCCCGAAAAGAAAGACCAGCTTCTCGAAGTCCCACTATACGGCCCCTATCAAACTCACTGAGTTGACGAAATCGTACAGGTCTCCGTACTCTAGGCATCGTAACCGATCGTAAAGGATGTCAAGAACCAAAATCCGCCAACGTTGATTCTTTACTGCAGCTGAAATATTCATTTTTAGAGCGTTAGTGAATTAAAAAAAAGCAGTATAAAAACCGGAATGTCCAACTGATAAGGCTGAAAATTTTTTCACTTGTTATTTACAGTAAGATAAATACATTCACCAACTTTTATTAAAATAAAACCATTTAAACTGGGTGTTCGGATTTATATGTCACTTAGTATATATATATTTTTTTTGATGGTTTATAGTTTTTTACATAGTGCCGATTGGCCAATTCTCGATGCAGTTTTACGAGAACGCTTTCAAATTGATCATAGTTGATCCGATGACAGGGTTTGATCTCCGGGTCAGCTGAAAAAGTATGTGTTTGTAGCTAAACCAGTTCATTTATAAAGAATTTTTCGATGTAATATGGTGATTAAAATCCCTTATTACACAACTCGTATTTTTTTCGCTAGTTTGAGAGATATTTCAGAAAAAAGCGACTATATGTATAAAAAGATGCCTTCTCATTGGTCAGTTATGATCCGGATCAAGAATTTTGATCTCCTGTTAGTAAAATCGAACCTAAGTGACCCTACTACCAGTAATCCATACACTTTGCCCATTACATACGAAATGGTCCGCATTTCGTATTCTACACTCGCTCACAGTCCCATCGGTTGTGGCGATGACTAACCGTCATCGTATCCGTCAATTAAGTTATTGAGAAAGCGGTAATTAGTACTTGTATTACGTTTAATCCTAGTCTTATTCTTATCCTCCCGATGACGGCATTTGTCATGATCTGGCCAAGTGTGATCTACTGACTAGCGCTAATCTAAGGTCACAGGAATGAATTTAATCCCACATCATCCACAAAAGACGTGTACGTAGCCACGATATCCCGAAACCAGAGGCAGACATATACTAAGTGACATATAAATCCGAACACCCAGTTTAAATGGTTTTATTTTAATAAAATTTTCTATAAGTACTTTTATAATAAGTAAATGATAAAAATTTCAAAATGATTGCACTGCTTTAAAGCTCTTTGACCTTTAATAATGTGTGGATGCACCCTGATGTGCTACGCATTCTCCAACGCGCCTAGGCATGCTTCTGATCAGGTGGTCAATGTCCTCCTGTGGTATCTCATTCCAGGCAACCACCAACTCCTCTCGAAGTGCTTCTAGAGTCTGAGGAGGACGTTGCAAATTGAGCAATCTCCTAGCCATCATATCTCACACGTGCTCAATTGGGGATAAGTCGGGAGATCTTGGTGGCCATGGTAACAATGTGACATCATTATGTTGAAAGAAGTCTATTGTGACTGTTGCAACATGTGGTCGGGCATTATCTTGTTGGAAAGTTGGATCTGCCAGGGTGTCAAGATAGGGTCACTTCCTGATTCCTGATCCCAGAGTGACCGTTGTCTGCACCACTCAAGGCGATCACGTCGGTGTTCTCGAGTTAAAGGAAGGACCCAGTGTGGCCGGTATGAAAACAAACCAAAACTTCTCATTCGTCGGTAAACACTTCGCATGCCAATAGGTCTTCCGTGTTCTGCAAACCATTCATTTGCAATGGACCTGGTAGTGGAGAAACGGTCCCTTAAGGCCAATAATCTTAGGCGGCGATCTTCACGGTCTGTTGTTCTACGGCTGCGTCCAGTGCCCCTTGCTCTTTGCGTACGGCCTTCTCGAAGCCATGCCTGACAACACCTAACCACAGTGTCTACACTTCTTTGCACTCTAACTGCAATTGCCCGAAAAGAAAGTCCAGCTTCCCGAAGTCCCACTATACGGCCCCTATCAAACTCACTAAGTTGACGAAATCGTGCAGGTCTCCGTACTCTAGGCATCGTAACCGATCGTAAAGGATGTCAAGAACCAAAATCCGCCAACGTTGATTCTTTACTGCGGCTGAAATATTCATTTTTAGAGCGTTAGTGAATTAAAAAAAAGCAGTATAAAAACCGGAATGTCCAACTGATAAGGCTGAAAATTTTTCCACTTGTTATTTCCAGTAAGATAAATACATTCACCAACTTTTATTAAAATAAAACCATTTCAACTGGGTGTTCGGATTTATATGTCACTTAGTATATACGTATAAGTTGAGATAATAAATACATGTAGTCTAAAACTGGATTTGAAACATGAAGTCTGGGTTGAAAAACATAAACATTACCATTACCATTAATTTATATTGAGAGGATGTAAAGATTTTGATCGTGCGGTTTTTCGATTGTCAATTGTCATTAAGTTATCTCACTACTTTTCTAAACGCGGTCTACGAACATATAAGTAATTTTTATTTGTCTGTTGTCTGTTCCCTTAGCTATCTCAAATCGATAAAAATGTTTCATCTGTTTACTAGCTTGAGGTGTTTGTAAATTGAAAGAATTTAAACGCTTTAAAACTTCAGGAGGAGATAGTAAAATAGTGAAACAGATCCTCATACTTTTATTTGAAGATTGTATGCTAAAAAATGACATCAAGTAGGATGACTCCCGCACTGAACACTGTCGTCAGTTCATAAATGATTATGTTCATGCATAAAATGTATAACAAAAGAATTCAATGGATCAAATCAGTGAAACAGTCAAATACATTTAGTCCATAGTCCCCACGCATTTGACAACGTTGCAACATCTGCCTTACCGGCAGTACCGACGATTAGGCAACATTGCTATCACTAAACTTGGCACTTGCCAGCTCAGTCTCCAGAGTTACAAGACGTGTGTTTCTGTATGATAATTTCATTTATTTTGACACTGAAGCTGTGCGAGGGATGTATTCCTCCATCCCAACGTGGATAATTTCGGTTATCGATGAACAGACAGCCGACACATCCGCGTCAGCGAAACAAACATCTATCCAAGGAAAGGGGGAAAAGAAGTATCTGCCCAACTAGCAAAGTAGTGGTATAAGCTTTTGGTAAAAGAACCGTTCAGCCATAAAAGCTCTCTATTGTTGTTGCCTGAACACCAAAATGCTGGCTTAATGTTGTGTGGAATGCAAATTTGCTTTCTTCAACATATTTTCTCTAAAATGAGGTGTTTAAAATATTCTTATAGCATAGTTATACAACATCTTATAGGGCAAATTTTTAACTAATGCATAAACTATTTTATACGGCATATTTGCACGTTAGTCAAAATCGTTGTGTTGTGGCATCCATGGTAACGTTTATAAAACATACCCGAGCCTTGTTGTTTTGCTGTCCAATTTACTACTTTAGCCAACAAATTGCTCCCAATGGAAGCACTTATACAACTGTGGTTTAGTAACTGTTAAAGGCTGTACATATGCTAAATATGTTGGTAAACAACTTCACCATAACCTAACTTTCTGCTGTCATATTTTTGTAAAATGCCATAACCAATGTTTTAAGACAAACAACGCATGCTTATTGGTTCAAAAGGTTTTATCAACTGTTCAAACAGAAGATATAGATCTGGTACACATTCTGGGTAAATCATTCGACTCTGTCGGTATTTCATTTCAGACATTTTTCAAATTGTTGTATAACACCTGCAGGCCTAACCTAAAGACAACATGGACGATGCCATGATTGTACACAACCACCCGCCATATTGGGCAAACATTTATTCCTCTATTTAATATTAAATAATTACGTTTCAGTTCGAAATTACAGATATAAAGAGATAAACATTAGTGTAATTGTGTCTAAATATAGGATTTGTGGAAGATTTAACGCAGATAAGTTCAGTTTTCCATCTTCAAAATCTAGACATAATTTTGATCATTGGCAAAATATGAATCAAATACGAAGCCCGTAGAAATTGGGTAACTAATTTGCACGATAATCACAATAATTCAATAGCCCTATATCACAGTGTAGAAGTTTATCATATACCTGTGCATGAAATTCACAATGGCCGATAATGCAAACAAGATGACTGTAATGTGTTAGTTATATATGCTTCACTTCGTCTATACAATACATAAGAAATAGTTTGGTTGCAATAAAGTAGAATCACGTAACAGAATAGTTGTATAGTTGACAAAAACTGAATCTTACACTGACGCAAATGTCCTATAGCGGCTGCCAGAGGCTTACACTTTTGTTTTATAACTGTTACCTGCAGCCCTTATACAACCTCTTAAATGACTGAAGTGTCCTATTAGGTGTGCCCATTCCGCTTGTATAGCTGTTCTAAGAGGGTTTTGCCAATGTTCTTACAGTATACAATGCTGTTTAAGGAATACTGTATAATCATTCTTGCAACTGTAATAGGAGTGATAATTGTTAGTTAGGTGGGCCCCTCCCAGTCGGCGCATGTTCGTAAGGCCAAATTTTGCGGCCTGGACGAGTTTTACGTACAAAACAGAAATGTTGTAAATGTGAACCACACTCGCAAACAGATATACAGGGTGTAAACATTATGAGAGACATATTGAACGTATTGAAGAAATCCACTTATAAATAGGAAACAATTTTGATACATGCATTGTTTTTCTTTTTAAAACCCACACTGCACTTTTTTTGTATTCAAAGAAGGTGTTCAAAATGTCATCATCCACTTTCCACACAAGCTGCATTACGACGAACCCAGTTTGTTCTTACTCTAGGTCCTCGAAGTTGTCCATTCATTATTTCAGCCGCATTAAATTTTTTTTCGCGAAGTTGTGCTTCAGTTGTTATTGGACCAGCCCCATAAACCATCTCCTTAAGTTCTCCCCAATACCAGAAATCCATCGGATTGAGGTCAGGAGACCTTCCTGGCCATTTTCGAGGATCATGAGCATTTCGACCGATCCAGCGATTTGAATAATGTTCATTACGCTTCTAAAAATGTGTGGTGGTGCCCCGTCATGAAGAAATCACAAATTCTGTCTCCGTTGTAATGGCATGTTATCTAAGGTCTGTTCCAAAAGTTCTGGCGGGTTATTGGCTAGGAAGCTAAGGTATCTTTCTCCTGACAACTTTGGGGGTAACTCGAAAGGGCCAATTCCACTGATCAACAGCCAAAAAATATCCTAAATAAAATCAACAAAATATTACTATTTTCAATGTGCTGAAACCGGAATGAAACTTATTTTTTCAATATTAGTTCAAGTTTTAGAGATACGGTAATTATATGTATTTCTGCTGTGACAGTGTTAATATATTGTAATTCACAAAAATGCACGTGCTACATTTTTATATTCGGCAAGGAAAGATGATGTAATCGGCATGATTGTGTTACGTTATACATACGTGTACATTATATTGTTTTATATTAGCCATTTTTTCCTCAGTTGGCTGACAGCGTTCATGCAAGATGTCTCGAAAGTGTGTAAACAATCCAGATCAGTTTTGTTACGTGTGTGGTGATGTGACTTTTGCGTCTCGGAGACGGTCTATTACTCCACTAATAACAATGGCATATCAGCTTTATTTTGATTGTAAACTAGGTGATTAAGACAAACAGTGGGCACCCCACATCTGCTGTAATACATGTGCTTCAAGTCTGAGGAGCTGGTTAAATGGCAAAAAACGGTCTACGCGCTTTGCTGTCCCAATGGTTTGGAGAGAGCCTACAAATCATATTAATGATTGTTACTTTTGCATGGTACCTTGTGTTGGACAAGCCACAGGTATGTCCAAGAAAAAAAAATCGGTTATTAACTACCCAAACATACCATCTGCGATGAGACCTGTGCCTCTCAGTGACGAAAATCCTATTCCAAAACCCCCAGAATCCTACCCTTGCGAATCAGAAAACGAATCAGATCATGGCGATCGAGTGATTCGTCAGGAAGAAGATATGCCATCAACGTCAAGAGATCCTGATTTTATACCGAGCACGTCATGCCACCAACCGCACAAAATAACACAGAATTAAATGATCTTGTAAGAGATTTAGAACTTCCAAAATGTAAGGCAGAGTTACTTGGATCAAGACTGCAGCAGTGGAACTTGTTAGAAGCCGATGTTTCGGTATGTGTTTTTCGTAAACGCCACAAAGACTTAGAACAATTTTTCAATATGGAGAATAACTTGGTTTTCTGCAGTAACATTAATGGCTTACTGGCGGCTTTAAATATAAACTATAACCCAGAAGAATGGAGATTGTTTATAGACAGTTCAACATTGAGTTTCAAGGCAGTGTTATTGCATATTGGAAATACGAGTATTTTACCATCTCTTCCTGTAGGGTATGCAGAGCACATGAAAGAATCATATGACAATATGAAGTACCTATTGACATGCATAAAATACGATGAGCACCAATGGCATATTTGTGGCGATTTGAAAGTTGTTGCACTTTTACTTGGGCTGCAGCTAGGCTACACAAAGTTTTGCTGTTTTTTGTGTGAATGGGACAGTCGGGCAAAGGCACTTCATTACACCAGACAAAACTGGCCTGTTCGTTAATTCCTAGAGCCAGGTCAAAAAAATGTACAGCATATGCCATTAGTAGATTCGAAAAAAATTTTATTACCACCACTGCATATCAAGTTGGGCCTAATGAAAAACTTTGTCAAGGCATTAGATAGAGATGGGTCAGCTTTTCAATACCTGCGTCAGAAATTTCCAAGACTAAGTGAGGCAAAGGTTAAAGAAGGTATTTTTGTTGGGCCACAGATTCGAAATATTTTGAAAGATACACAGTTTGAAAACACTTTAACAGGTATTGAAAAAACTGCTTGGAATGATTTCCGTCCGGTGGTCACTAATTTCTTGGGAAATAGAAAAGCTGACAACTATAAAACCCTTGTCAAAAATATGCTGTCATCGTATCAAAAGATGGGCTGTAATATGTCTCTTAAGATACATTTCCTACACTCACACCTGGTCTTTTT
The DNA here is from genome assembly GCA_963669975.1 of Acanthoscelides obtectus. Taxonomy (NCBI): domain Eukaryota; kingdom Metazoa; phylum Arthropoda; class Insecta; order Coleoptera; family Chrysomelidae; genus Acanthoscelides; species Acanthoscelides obtectus. The sequence continues at coordinate 14,581,601 of CAVLJG010000007.1, read as the reverse complement.
CCCTGACAATTGCGGAGCCGTAAGTGATGAGCACGGCGAACGTTTTCATCAGGATATTTCAACAATGGAAAAAAGGTACCAGGGAAAGTGGAATCCTTCCATGCTTGCAGACTACTGTTGGACTCTTGATAGAGATGCTCCAGAAACGATCCATAAAAGAACAGCACAAAGACAGCGCATATTGTGATTCTTATAAGTATATGAATCTTGTTACTTTTTTTAATATATCCTTAAAAATAAAAAGTTTTTTTTCTAAACCGCAACTAATTTTTTTATTTCATTGTCATTTTTGGATTCAGCGCCCCAAAATTAACAAAGAAGTGCACTTTTCCCACAATTAAAAAACTAAAATTTGTTGTCCAGTGTTACCTGATCGTCAAGAATACCCGCCTAAATATTTATTTTAAAACGTTGTTGGAAATGACCTTCTCGAATGGTATGAGGATTTTCTTGGGCCCACGTGTGAGTATTATGGAAATTTAATATCCCGTCTCTCGTAAAAGTACATTCGTCCGAATTCGTGCGAATATTAGTAGGCTGAACACTTCCTGTATCTCGAAGTCTTTGGTACTCTTGCACGCGGTGTACGCGTTGGCGAAATCTGTCGCGATAAATTTGAGCTGCAAGATTTGAGTTCTGACGAGCTTCACCGTAAACTAGCAACATGTCAGCGAACTCTTGATTCGAGAACATTGTAAGTAAACACGACGTCGTACGCGAACAATAACTAACCACTGTTACCGTTTGCGATCGATTGCCGGTTCGATAAGAGTGATGAATGACCGACGCGCTGTTCTCATGTGTGTTTTAAATATTTAATTTAATGAAACTTACTTACTGACTACAAATTTTGGCTTAACTGAGAAAAACTTCATGCCATTTATTTGTTAATTACCCAATTTAAAAACGTTTTATATTGTATTTTAAAAATTTGTAAGTTGTAAACGAAGCCATTCAGACAAAAATATATTGACTTTTGGACCATGGGTCATATGAACTTTTTAACTTGGTTTGACCCCCCCCCCTATTACCCATTTCAATAATGTCTACCATAACGTTTAGATCCTGTATCATGCATTCGTGTGATATAATCTTCTCGCTGATTAACCTTAATTAGATGAGGGCATTGGCGATTTATATTAGCGACAATTAAGCTCAGCGTATCGTCATCATCATCTAGAGACGGTTAAATAGCGTCGTATGAAACAGGATAACTCATCTTTCTACTTGTGTAATCTAAAAATTAAACGATAACTAGTTTAATTAGTTAAGAGTCTTAATTACCGGCATTGTCCAGTAGGGGCAAAATTTCAGCATTTTTAAATAAGAATTTAAATTAAAATAATCTTAAATGATTCGAAAAAAAATTAACTATCCAGACCGCAGTGGCGCTCCCAGGATTTCAGTCTGGGAAGGGTAAAATGGAAAGTAAATTCTCAGTGTGACGGACTGAAGTGTTATAATGATTTAACATTAAAAGCATGGTCATATGCAGACATATGAATTTGTTACAGTAATTTCTGTAGAAAATATACTAAGTGACATATAAATCCGAACACCCAGTTTAAATGGTTTTATTTTAATAAAATTTTGTATAAGTACTTAATGAAGCATAATAAGTAAATGATAAAAATTTCAAAATGATTGCACTGCTTTAAAGCCCTTTGACCTTTAATAATGTGTGGATGCACCCTGATGTGCTACGCATTCTCCAACGCGCCTAGGCATGCTTCTGATCAGGTGGTCAATGTCCTTCTGTGGTATCTCATTCCAGGCAACCACCAACTCCCCTCGAAGTACTTCTAGAGTCTGAGGAGGACGTTGCAAATTGAGCAATCTCCTACCCATCATATCCCACACGTGCTCAATTGGGGATAAGTCGGGAGATCTTGGTGGCCATGGTAACAATGTGACATCATTATATTGAAAGAAGTCTATTGTGACTCTTGCAACATGTGGTCGGGCATTATCTTGTTGGAAAGTTGGATCTGCCAGGGTGTCAAGATAGGGTAAAAGATGGGGTTCTAGAACTTCGTGGATATAACGCTGCGCGTTCATGTTACCTCTGATGAAGATTAAAGGTGACCTGGAACCATAAGCTATAGCACCCCAAACCATAACTCCAACAGTGTGATGAACATGTCTTTCAACAAAAAACTGTGGATTCCTCCTTTCACCACGTCGCCTTCTAACCCTGGCACGACCATCGTGCATGCCTAAACAAAATCGAGACTCGTCACTAAAGACAATACTGTTCCATTCCTGATCCCAGAGTGACCTGTCTGCACCACTCAAGGCGATTACGTCGGTGTTCTCGAGTTAAAAGGAGGACCCAGTGTGGCCGGTATGAAAACAAGCCAAAACTTCTCATTCGTCGGTAAACACTTCGCATGCCAATAGGTCTTCCGTGTTCTGCAAACCATTCATTTGCAATGGACCTGGTAGTGGAGAAACGGTCCCTTAAGGCCAATAATCTTAGGCGGCGATCTTCACGGTCTGTTGTTCTACGGCGGCGTCCAGTGCCCCTTGCTCTTTGCGTACGGCCTTCTCGAAGCCATGAATGACAAAACCTAACCACACTTCTTTGCACTCTAACTGCAATTGATCGAAAAGAAAGTCCAGCTTCCCGAAGTCCCACTATACGGCCCCTATCAAACTCACTAAGTTGACGAAATCGTACAGGTCTCCGTACTCTAGGCATCGTAACCGATCGTAAAGGATGTCAAGAACCAAAATCCGCCAACGCTGATTCTTTACTGTGGCTGAAATACTCATTTTTAGAGCGTTAGTGAATTAAAAAAAAAGCAGTATAAAAACTGGAATGTCCAACTGATAAGGCTGAAAATTTTTTCACTTGTTATTTACAGTAAGATAAATACATTCACCAACTTTTATTAAAATAAAACCATTTAAACTGGGTGTTCGGATTTATATGTCACTTAGTATACATATTTTTTTTTATTTTGAATCATAGGAAATCAAAGTGTAAATAAAGCAGACCAAGCTCGACCAATCGTCATATATTGAAACAAAAATGCAAAATAATATAATCTATCACAGACTTTTCCTCATCAAAATGTTAGACAAAACAACTAAAATACATCTTCATGAAAAAAATAACAATAACAAATATGTTACGACTTCTATAAAGTATAAAACTGAATATAAATCAAAATAAAATTCTTAATCATGAGAAAAACAAAAAAATATTCGTTGCATAACTACATTCTCTTAGTCAGTCTCAAAAAACAAAGACATATAAACTATGAAACTACATTAGTTCACACTCTCAAAATAAAACAATCATTACATTAGCTTAGAAAGTGATTTGAACAGAATTTGAACAGACTTTTATATCAATCTGCTGGCCAATAAATAAAACCACATATCTTCATTGGATACTTTGGAAAAGATCACCGTGGTCTGCTTTTTTAATTATTGGCCAACAGAAGGGAGATGGATTTGAGAGACAACCTTAGGCAAAGTTCAGGTGTTACATATTACAAAATCAAGGCGGCTATCCTTTTTGCTGGCGAACCGATCTATGATTGTATTCACGTCAATTTTAATATCCCTATGCATATACAAAATATCTAAACCCACTAATCGCTCTTGTAACATAGTGGAGCGCAGCCAAGTTTTTATCCTCTTTAGATAGGAGAAACTTATTTCAGATGTCGCAATGAAATCAATAATTGTAGGCATCTATTAATTGAGGGAAAACTGTTTTCATCACATGATAAATACAGTGACATTCCACTGTCTATAATATCTTGTGTACATGGCTTCCAAAGGTCGAATTCTGCTTTTAATCTAGTACTTATTAAATTTTTGTTTCCGTTACTATTTACTCCATGCAAATATTTAGAGATTGTTTTTATACTAAGTGACATATAGATCCGAACACCCAGTTTAAATGGTTTTATTTTAATAAAAGTTGGTGAATGTATTTATCTTACTGTAAATAACAAGTGAAAACATTTTCAGCCTTATCAGCTGGACATTCCGGTTTTTATACTGCTTTTTTTTAATTCATTAACGCTCTAAAAATGAATATTTCAGCCGCAGTAAAGAATCAACGTTGGCGGATTTTGGTTCTTGACATCCTTTACGATCGGTGACGATGCCTAGAGTACGGAGACCTGTACGATTTCGTCAACTTAGTGAGTTTGATAGGGGCCGTATAGTGGGACTTCGGGAAGCTGGACTTTCTTTTCGGGCAATTGCAGTTAGACTGCAAAGAAGTGTAGACACTGTGGTTAGGTGTTGTCAGGCATGGCTTCGAGAAGGCCGTACGCAAAGAGCAAGGGGCACTGGACGCCGCCGTAGAACAACAGACCGTGAAGATCGCCGCTTAAGATTATTGGCCTTAAGGGACCGTTTCTCCACTACCAGGTCCATTGCAAATGAATGCTTTGCAGAACACGGAAGACCTATTGACATGCGAAGTGTTTGCCGACGAATGAGAAGTTTTGGATTGTTTTCATACCGGCCACACTGGGTCCTCCCTTTAACTCGAGAACACCGACGTAATCGCCTTGAGTGGTGCAGACAACGGTCACTCTGGGATCATTTAGTGACGAGTCTCGATTTTGTTTAGGCATGCACGATGGTCGTGCCAGGGTTAGAAGGCGACGTGGTGAAAAAAGGAATCCACAGTTTTTTGTTGAAAGACATGTTCATCACACTGTTGGAGTTATGGTTTGGGGTTCTATAGCTTATGGTTCCAGGTCACCTTTAATCTTCATCAGAGGTAACATGAACGCGCAGCGTTATATCCACGAAGTTCTAGAACCCCATCTTTTACCCTATCTTGACACCCTGGCAGATCCAAATTTCCAACAAGATAATGCCCGACCACATGTTGCAAGAGTCACAATAGACTTCTTTCAACATAATGATGTCACATTGTTACCATGGCCACCAAGATCTCCCGACTTATCCCCAATTGAGCACGTGTGGGATATGATGGGTAGGAGATTGCTCAATTTGCAACGTCCTCCTCAGACTCTAGAAGCACTTCGAGAGGAGTTGGTGGTTGCCTGGAATGAGATACTACAGGAGGACATTGACCACCTGATCAGAAGCATGCCTAGGCGCGTTGGAGAATGCGTAGCACATCAGGGTGCATCCTCACATTATTAAAGGTCAAAGGGCTTTAAAGCAGTGCAATCATTTTGAAATTTTTATCATTTACTTATTATGCTTCATTAAGTACTTATACAAAATTTTATCAAAATAAAACCATTTAAACTGGGTGTTCGGATTTATATGTCACTTAGTATATATTTAGTTCTCATTGTCTCACAATCACTGGTTTTTCCATACAATTTCTAAAATTTCTTTAGTGGTACGGTAACAAGTTTTCCCAATTTAGTTGATTTATGTACTCCTCCTAATTTTGCAAAAACCACGCAATATTTACAGAAAAGCCCTTCTGTTTCCTCTGAATATGACAGCCAAGGAAATTTCTCAAAATGTTTTTTTTGATAAATAACATTTCACTTCTTCATTATTTTTCAAGTGTGTGGAATAGGGATATTTTTTTGATACGATTCTTTTAAAGTATAAAAATTAAAAACAAACAAAAATTAATTGTCTGGCTTATGCGTGGAAAATAAAAAATCAACCCCCCCCCCCTTCCCCCCGTGGGAGCGCCAAGCGCCAGTGCCAGACGGCGTTCAATGTGCACGAGACAGAAGCGCTAGAATTGTGTATAGCACATATTATGTTAGAAAGAGATGGGAGTCGACTTACCAGCAAATAGGTTAACCAGTTCCTTGAATTAACGTGTATGTGGAACATAGCCGTTAGTTTATTCTCTACGCTGTTAGACAAATTTGGTTTTCAATGTATGGTACCAACAAGTGATGATGTCCATTGATGAGTCAATAGTTCTTAATCCTTGGTTAGTGGAAAATATATACTACGAGCCCCTTCCCACTTCAGTTGGATCACTTCAAGGTTTGTACCAAAATATACCTTTATAAACTAAACATGACGAAACTATTTACTTCTAAAACAATTTATTTTCTCAAACACATTTTCGATACGCTCTAGTCGTAAAAAATACATATTTGACCTATAACTAATAGAAAATCTGAACAAATAAACAATGTGCGAATAAAAGCGCGAAGTTAACAAAGCAACAATTGAAAGATTACCATTGGGTAACATCACCTTTATTTTTTATTACGGCTGAAATTCTTTGGGGCATAGTGTTAACCAAGTTTTGGCAAAAATTTGGTGTAAAACAATCCCATATTTCTTGAAGCTTTTGTCTAAGTTCGGTGATTGTACGAGCAGGATGTTGTCGTAGAACCTTTTTCATCTCGTGCCACAAAGTTTCAATGACAGATCTGGACTGCTAGAAACCCATTTCAAAAGTGGTACATTATTTTCTTCCATCCATTTTATAGCTTTTTTTGAGGTATGGCACGCTGCACTATCTTGCTGAAACACAAAATCTTGGCCGGATGTCAAACATTCTTCCATCACTGGTAAAAGCGATTCTTCTGAAATTGCCCAATATTTGTTTGTATCCACATTTCCATCAATAAAATGAAGTTTTCCTACTCCTTTTGATGACATACTGCCCCAGACCATAATGGATGCTGGAAATTTCACTTTTCTCTTCAGACAGTCAACATGAAATGCTTCATTTTTTTTTGCGAATAACTCTACGACTGTCACCAACACAAACTTCGAATCGGGCCTCATCACTCCATTGTATTGCACACCATTGTTGAGGTGTCCATTGTCTACGTTCTTCAGCCCATCTAAGCCGATTTTTCTTTTGCAGTGGAGTTAATAGTGGCTTTTCTTTGGCCTATAAACAAGTTGGACAACTTTAGGGTTTTTACTTCACTTTTTTTGTATAAGAAAACTTACCTTGCAAGTGCTAAATCCCAGTTTGTGGGCCTCTCTATGAGTTGTGGACCTCGAAATTCTCCTTCCAACAGCGACACTCCACAGAGCACTTAATTGTAAATAATTGGCACGCCTGTTTTTCACGATTATTCTTCTTAATGCTCTTCGGTCGGCATTTGTGATATTACTTTTTTTCGCATATCGTGGCTTAATATTAACTGAACCAGTTACGTTATATCTTCTAACAATATTTCTCACACTGCACCGCGATCAGTCTAACAAAGTTGCAATTTCTGAGTTTGATTTCCCAGAATTAAAATATTTAATTATCAGTATCCGAATTTTCTCACTAATAACCTTTCCTCTACCCATTTTGAAAACCTTAACTACCCAAAACTATTTTAAACGTATTCTGACAGCTGTGATAAATAAAAACAATTGTCATGGCTTTTATTTTTCACAGCCACCTATGCGTTATAGACTTATTTTGCATTGAAATGAAAATAAGTTGATATGCTGTAATTGCAACATGTGTTATTTTTATGCTGCAAATGTGATTAGGGAGTGATAAAGCTGGTGTTTTCTACTATATATTATCAAAATATTCATTGTTAATATTTTAAACCTATAACACCCTGCTACATTTTTATTATTTGTGTTTGATAAGAAAAAACTAGGGAAGGGTCTCGTACATAATAGTTTTTTTTTTGTTTCAGAGCTGTTCCCCTTCATACCTCACACGTGTTACTTCGGCGACCAACTTTGCAGTCCTATTGCTGGAACCTGTGATAATTACTACAAATTAAGTATTTGCTGCTGTAAAAAATACGCTTTTTTGAAATGTGAGTATCATCGTGTACATGAATTATTCAATTCAACAGACGATAATTGAAATTGATGGCAATTGTCTTAAAAATCAAAGGTGGCCTGCAATCTTCGGTTAAGCAGGGAGGTTCCATGTTGTGTCCCCTGCCACAACACAAGAATGAATTCACATATTTGTATGCCCCAACCTGTTATCAAATATAGTAATGGTAATATTTATTTACTCTACAGGGTGTTCCTTAATGATATGCGAATATTTAAGAGTGTGAATCTACATGAAAAATTAATGTTAGTTTGATTTATAAACTATGGTCCAAAAATGTTTCCTTACAAAAACTCGGGGTGTTCACTGGACAACAAATTTTAGTTTTTTAATTGTATCTTGTGGGAAAAGTGCACTTCTTTGTTAATTTTGGGGCGCTGAATCCAAAAATGATAATGAAATAAAAAAATTAGTTGCGGTTTAGAAAAAAAAAATATTTTTAAGGATATATTAAAAAAAGTAACAAGATTCATATACTTATAAGAATCACTATATGCGCTGTCTTTTTGCTGTTCTTTTATGGATCGTTTCTGGAGCATCTCTACCAAGAGTCCAACAGTAGTCTGCAAGCATGGAAGGATTCCACTTTCCCTGGTACCTTTTTTCCATTGTTGAAATATCCTGATGAAAACGTTCGCCGTGCTCATCACTTACGGCTCCGCAATCGTCAGGAAAAAAGTCCAGGTGTGAGTGTAGGAAATGTATCTTAAGAGACATATTACAGCCCATCTTTTGATACGATGACAGCATATTTTTGACAAGGGTTTTATAGTTGTCAGCTTTTCTATTTCCCAAGAAATTAGTGACCACCAGACGGAAATCATTCCAAGCAGTTTTTTCAATACCTGTTAAAGTGTTTTCAAACTGTGTATCTTTCAAAATATTTCGAATCTGTGGCCCAACAAAAATACCTTCTTTAACCTTTGCCTCACTTAGTCTTGGAAATTTCTGACGCAGGTATTGAAAAGCTGACCCATCTCTGTCTAATGCCTTGACAAAGTTTTTCATTAGGCCCAACTTGATATGCAGTGGTGGTAATAAAATTTTTTTCGAATCTACTAATAATACATTTTTTTCACCTGGCTCTAGGAATTGACGAACAGCCCAGTTTTGTCTGGTGTAATGAAGTGCCCTTGCCCGACTGTCCCATTCACACAAAAAACAGCAAAACTTTGCGTAGCCTAGCTGCAGCCCAAGTAAAAGTGCAACAACTTTCAAATCGCCAAAAATATGCCATTGGTGCTCATCGTATTTTATGCATGTCAATAGGTACTTCATATTGTCATATGATTCTTTCATGTGAACTGCATACCCTACAGGAAGAGATGGTAAAATATTTCCAATATGCAATAACACTGCCTTTAAACTCAATATTGAACTGTCTATAAACAATCTTCATTCTTCTGGGTTATAGTTTATATTTAAAGCCGCCAGTAAGCCGTTAATGTTACTGCAGAAAACCAAGTTATTCTTCATATTGAAAAATGGTTCTAAGTCTTTGTGGCGTTTACGAAAAACACATACCGAAACATCGTCTTCTAACAAGTCCCACTGCTGCAGTCTTGATCCAAGTAACTCTGCCTCACATTTTGGAAGGTCTAAATCTCTTACAAGATCATTTAATTCTGACTGACGAATCACTCGATCGCCATGATCTGATTCGTTTTCTGATTCGCAAGTGTAGGATTCTGGGGGTTTTGGAATAGGATTTTCGTCACTGTGAGGCACAGGTCTCATCACACACACAGGTATGTTTGGGTAGTTAATAACCGATTTTTTTTTTCTTGGACATACATGTGGCTTGTCCAACACAAGGTACCTTGCAAAAGTAACAATCATTAATATGATTTGTAGGCTCTCTCCAAACCATTGGGACAGCAAAGCGCATAGACCGTTTTTTGCCATTTAACCAGCTCCTCAGAGTTGAAGCACATGTATTACAGCAGATGTGGGGTGCCCACTGTTTGTCTTGATCACCTAGTTTACAACCGAAATAAAGCTGATATGCCTTTGTTATTAGTGGAGTAATAGACCGTCTCTGAGACGCAAAAGTCACATCACCACACACATAACAAAACTGATCTGGATTGTTTACACACTTTCGAGACATCTTGCATGAACGCTGTCAGCCAACTGAGTAAAAAATGGCTAATATAAAACAATATAATGTACACGTATGTATAACGTAACACAATCATGCCGATTACATCATCTTTCCTTGCCGAATATAAAAATGTAGCACGTGCATTCTTGTGAATTACAGTATATTAACACTGTCACAGCAGGAACACATATAATTACCGTATCTCTAAAACTTGAACTAATATTGAAAAAATAAGTTTCATTCCGGTTTTAGCACATTAAAAATAGTAATATTTTGTTGATTTTGTTTAGGATATTTTTTGGCTGTTGATCAGTGGTTTTAGGAAAAAAAATGGAAATTAATTAATATTTTCAGAACCGCTTCAGATATTTCACTGATATTTAGTACGTAGTGAAAGTTAATAAAGCTGTATATTTTTCAATGCAAAAATAATTTTTATTTTTAACAGTGGCGTACAGGTATTATTGACCTCGACATTTTTTAAGAAAAATATTGTACGCCAATGGTTTTTTGCCAAATATACATGGTAATTATATGTTAAAATGCTTTAAATGCGGTTCAAATGACCTTTATTCCACGTATTTTTGGTTGCAAATACCGAATCCGAGGTGGTTTTACATTTATAGTATCCCGTTTATCATGTAGATCTAATTATTCAGCGAAAAATTACAAAACTATGCGTTTTTGAGACTATAAGGTGCTAAAAATGCATATTTACTATCGATGGATTTGCACAATGAGGTAATTTGGCGCGCTGAATATGAATATCACAGTGAAAAAATTCTAGATTGTCATCAGACTGGATTTAGGGTGAAAAGTTGACAGGAAACTATTATTCCGGGCTAGCCGTAATTTCTAGCACTGTATCGACATCGAATTTGAAATCTACGCACCCGATTTATCCAGAAAACAAGCTTCCATCTCGATCATAGACCGGCAACAGTTTTTAGATATTTTTTATTAGACGTTTAGATCTAATTATTTAGCGAAACATTGCAAAACTATGCGTTTTTTGCGACTTTAAGGTGTTAAAAATCCATTTTTACTATCGATAGCTATATGAGAACGATGCTTTGCACAATGAGGTAATTTGGGGCGCTGAATATGAATATCACAGTAAAAAAATTCTAAAATATTATCAGACTGGATTTGGGGTGAAAAGTTGACAAGAAACTATTTTTCCGGGCTAGTATTAGCGGCAATACGAAATTCATGTCTAGTGACCAAGAAAGCTTAGCTTAGCTTAGCTTAATACCCAAAATAACGATTTTTACTGACAACTGATAATGAGCGATGAAGCGAACGATGAACGGATTTGTAAATAAGCAGAATTGTCGTATCTGGACATTAGAGAACCCTCGTGTCATTTATCAACGATCACTACATCCTCGTCGAGTCACAGTTTGGTGCGGTGTTTGGTATGGAGTTGCCATTGGACCTTACTTTTTTGAAGACGCCGAAGGTAATTCTCTTACTGTCACTGGCGATCGCTACTGTGATATGGTGCAAAACCTGTTGGCTCCTCAAATCCAACAATTTAACCTGCAAAGCATGTGATTCCAGCAGGACGAAGCAACTTGTCACACAGCTATGGAAACAATGAATCTTTTGCGAACAATATTTCGGGACGTTTAATTTCTCGATTTGGTGGTGTCGACTGGCCACCAAGGTCACCGGATTTAACGACTCCTGACTTTTGAAAAATAGGGTTTATACCAACAAACTAAATACTGTAGAGCTGCTGAAGAACAATATTACGGAAGCGATTGAAAATATTACTCCAGAAACCTAGCAAAAAGTGATGGTAAAATATACTAAGTGACATATAAATCCGAACACCCAATTTAAATGGTTTTATTTTAATAAAAGTTGGTGAATGTATTTATCTTACTGTAAATAACAAGTGAAAAAATTTTCAGCCTTATCAGTTGGACATTCCGGTTTTTATACTGCTTTTTTTAATCACTAACGCTCTAAAAATGAATATTTCAGCCGCAGTAAAGAATCAACGTTGGCGGATTTTGGTTCTTGACATCCTTTACGATCGGTTACGGAGACCTGTACGATTTCGTCAACTTAGTGAGTTTGATAGGGGCCGTATAGTGGGACTTCGGGACGCTGGACTTTCTTTTCGGGCAATTGCAGTTAGAGTGCAAATACGGACGTAAACTCACTCCACTCTCGGAATGACCGGGTGGAGGGTGGGCTCGAGGGAACAACATCGAAGATAAAATTTGTTTTTCGAACATCTGCGGGATCAACAGCAACATTGATGCTGTTCATCACTACCTGCAATCCAATCGTCCCGCCGTGCTTTTCTTGGCGGAGACAAAAATCTCAGAGACTGCACCGATTAACCATCTCAACTTCCCAAACTACGAGGTGCACTCCAATCTGAGAAAGAACGGGGGAGTTGTGGCTTTTGTCCGCAGCAGTCTTTCCTGCTCCAGGGATCTTTCTTTGGAATCAGACCGGAAGGACATTCTGTGGCTTCGCCTCAACTCCAAAACATCACCCAAATTTATTTGCTGCCTTTATCGCTCTCCCTCGAACCATAACTGGGATGACCTATTCGAATTCCTCGCCGTCCAGATCGACTTCCTGAACATCAATCACCCCGCTTCAGAGGTAGTTCTTCTCGGTGATTTCAATGCCCATAATGAGCTTTGGTTGGGGTCAAATAAGACCGATGCAGCAGGTCGTGCAGTCGAAGCGTTCGCTCTTACTCAAGGGCTGACCCAGCTGGTGACGAGCCCTACTTTTTTCCCCCGGGTCTCGTCACACTCCAGTAGCCTGCTGGATCTCTTTCTGACCACGCATCCTGCCCCTTACAGCACTGCTGTCCTGTCCCGCCTGGGTAACTCAGATCACGGTGTTGTGGAGGTTAGGTTTCGGTCAGAAGCCGCTGTGGCAGCAGAAACTCGCACAGGCCGCAAAACTTGGCATTACGGACATGCCGACTGGGAGGGGCTCAGAGACTTCTTCTCCAGCTTTCCTTGGAGAGATGTCTGTTTCACTGACGCGGATGCGTCGACTGTCTGTTCTTCAATAACCGAAATTATCCACGTCGGAATGGAGGAATACATCCCTCACACAGTGAAAGTTCCTAAACCAGGGTCCAACGGCTGGTTCAACAAATCGTGTGACACTGCTCGCCAGCAGAAGATCAAGGCCCACAGAACCTACTTACAAAAACCCACTGTAGAGAACAGATAAGCCGACGTCGAGTCCAGAAACAAATATAACGAAGCGGTTCGCAATGCCAAAACCCAGCATGATATAAAAGTTAGGCACAGGGTAATGTCGCAGCGCAATGGCAGTCGGTCTTTCTGGACGCTGGCCAAGCAGATTGAAAAGAACTCCTCACACAGTAACCTTCCACCACTTACGTGTCAGGATGGAACTATTGTATTCGACTCAAAGGCCAAGGCGGAAGTGCTAGCCAAGATCTTTGCTGCCAACTCCACCATGGACGTCCCCACCAACGCCCAAGTGCCGTCAATTCAAAGGGTTCCCCACACTATGCGGGAGGTAACATTCAGGCATAAGACCGTAAGACGAGTGCTCTTGTCGCTCGACACCAACAAAGCTTCTGGTCCGGACTTGATTCCTGCCATTGTGCTGAAGAGATGTGCTTGCTCCAGTTCATTCGCGTCTCTTCCAGATATCTTATGAATCCGGCACCTTCCCAGAAAACTGGAAATTTGCTCATGTACAGCCCATCCCAAAAAAAGGATCTAAAACCGACCCTTACAACTACAGGCCTATAGCTCTGCTTTCTGTTATAAGTAAAGTGATGGAGAGGTGCATAAATCGCGAGCTTCTGGACTACCTCGAACGTCACAGCTTGATTAGCGACAGGCAGTACGGTTTCCGGCACCAACGATCCACAGGGGACCTCCTAGCTTACGTCACGCAACTGTGGAGTAAACTCATCCTGTCTCATGGTGAGGCTCATGTCGTTGCTCTTGACATCACGAAAGCGTTCGATCAGCTGTGGCACGCTGCCCTCTTGAGCAAACTTCCATCCTACGGCCTCCCAGAAAAGCTTTGCAGATGGGTGGCTGACTTTCTCTCTGGCCGCAAGATATCCGTCGTAATTGACGGATTCTCCTCTTCATCCCACAACGTCAACGCGGGTGTTCCCCAGGGGTCGGTCTTGGCTCCAACACTGTTACTCTTACATATCAACGACCTCCTTTCCTGCACGATCAACCCAATCCATAGCTTCGCTGATGACAGCACTCTGCATGCAGGGATTCAGAGTGACAAGCCGATCTCTGCCGCTGAGCTGGAAAAAAGAAGACTAGCGACGACTTCTTCTCTGACAAGAGACCTGGAGGCTATCACTGCTTGGGGACGCAACAATCTTGTACAGTTTAATGCTTCCAAAACACAGTACTGTACTTTGACGAACAAAAAGCGTCCTAGCGCTCATACAGTTTCGATGGACGGTCGAGTTCTACCAAAGAGCCATTCATTTCGGCTGGTCGGAGTTCAGATCACCGAGGACCTGATCTGGCACGAACACATCTCTTCAATAGCTGCAGCTGCTGGGAAAAAGCTAGGCTATTTGTTTAGGGCTAAGAAGTACTTTTCTCCGCATGACCTTCTCACTCTATACAAGGCCCAGGTAAGGCCTAGCCTCGAGTATTGCTCACACATTTGGGGTGCTGCCGCCCCGACTACATTGTCCATGCTCGATGCTGTCCAGAGGAGGGCGGTCCGACTGATCGATGACTCTTCTCTAACAGACAGTCTCGGGACTCTTTCGCACCGGCGGGCCGTCGGCGATCTAGCTCTTTTCTATCGCTACACCAACGGGCTTTGCTCCTCAGAGCTCTCTTCCATGATGCACCCGCGCGATGTGCCTGCCAGACAGACCCGCCTGACTTCGGCGTCCCATCCTAACCGTGTCAAACTTTGTACATCCAGAACTGGCCGATACGACCGCTCCTTTGTCCCGAGGGTGTCTAGATTGTGGAACAATCTACGGGAGGAAGCTTTTCCCAGTTCTACTAACCTTAGGCAGTTCAAAAATCGTATTAACAAAATTTCTTTGGGATCATCATAGCAGCCGCGGTGTTCCGGCATTTAGGCTTCTGCCTGCGCGGCTGTTTCGATATAAAAAAAAAGAAGTGTAGACACTGTGGTTAGGTGTTGTCAGGCATGGCTTCGAGAAGGCCGTACTCAAAGAGCAAGGGGCACTGGACGCCGCCGTACAACATCAGACCGTGAAGATCGCCGCCTAAGATTATTGGCCTTAAGGGACCGTTTCTCCACTACCATTGCAAATGAATGGTTTGCAGAACACGGAAGACCTATTGGCATGCGAAGTGTTTGAAGTTTTGGCTTGTTTTCATACCGGCCACACTGGGTCCTCCCTTTAACTCGAGAACACCGACGTAATCGCCTTGAGTGGTGCAGACAACGGTCACTCTGGGATCAGGAATGGAACAGTATTGTCTTTAGTGACGAGTCTCGATTTTGTTTAGGCATGCACGATGGTCGTGCCAGGGTTAGAAGGCGACGTGGTGAAAGGAGGAATCCACAATTTTTTGTTGAAAGAGATGTTCATCACACTGTTGGAGTTATGGTTTGGGTTGCTATAGCTTATGGTTCCAGGTCACCTTTAATCTTCATCAGAGGTAACATGAACGCGCAGCGTTATATCCACAAAGTTCTAGAACCCCATCTTTTACCCTATCTTGACACCCTGACAGATCCAACTTTCCAACAAGATAATGCCCGACCACATGTTGCAAGAGTCACAATAGACTTCTTTCAACATATTGATGTCACATTGTTACCATGGCCACCAAGATCTCCCGACTTATCCCCAATTGAGCACGTGTGGAATATGATGGGTAAGAGATTGCTCAATTTGCAACGTCCTCCTCAGACTCTAGAAGCACTTCGAGAGGAGTTGGTGGTTGCCTGGAATGAGATACCACAGGAGGACATTGACCACCTGATCGGAAGCATGCCTAGGCGCGTTGGAGAATGCGTAGCACATCAGGGTGCATCCACAAATTATTAAAGGTCAAAGGGCTTTAAAGCAGTGCAATCATTTTGAAATTTTTATCATTTACTTATTATGCTTCATTAAGTACTTATACAAAATTTTATTAAAATAAAACCATTTAAACTGGGTGTTCGGATTTATATGTCACTTAGTATATAATCAAGAGGGCTCAGATTTGCGCAAGTTCTAGAGGCGCGACATATGCCTGATATTATTTTTCATACAAAAGGTTCAGTAAAAGATTAAAATGAAAAAGTTGGACGTATTTCATTTCACAAATATTCAAGATACAAACCAGCCAGTTACATATCGGCCACCCTGTAGATATTGAATAATAGAGGACCCAAAATTATCTTCAGATTACACTCGTGTCAGTGAAATCCTTTTGACCTATTTATACAGGTCGCGGTACCCCGGCAGTTTAGGATTTGACTTTGCTGCTGCTTCCGTATAATGGGAAGATACTGTTTTTTATCGACAAATTTTTTATTAATATTAAATGTTTACTGTGTGCATGAAGCTTTCACAGAACTAATTTAACTGACGGTACTACTAAACGCAATTTCAAGCAATCTCATTCTGCTGTATACCGGCCAGTTTTTCATCAGCTGATTTCCCATTAAAATTCCATTTGCGACACCTTGAGTCGAGAGTATGCCACCATTTTTTTGTTGGAGCGTACCTTAACGCAGATTTTTTATAGCAAAAAAATAATTATAATAGTCATAGTCAATATTGACCGTGTTCAGCTTTACCTTGCGCTTTTTTATTTATGGTGCGCCTCGAAATGTAGTACCATTAATTACATTTGAATTTAATTTACAAACCGTTCTTGAATACACTGGTCGACGAAATTTATGAGACATTTCTCGTCAGACCTTTCCTCACAATTTATAACCATCCACCTTTTCGATTTTATCCACTAGGATCTTTATAAAATATCAAGAAGTTGTGCACAAATTCGATAGTAAGCATTTCAAACCACCATAATTCTTGCGCAAAGACAAAATTTTGTAAAACGCTCTGATAGCACCTTAGGCAATTATGTCCTGCTTATATCCAGAAAAACATCACAAACTGCAGAACACAAATTGAACGTAACGGCGAAATGGGTACATTTCACGGGTCATGAAATTCAAATGAAAATGCAGGTATAAAATCTACCAAATTATCGATCTCAAAAACATATTTCCTTGACATATCGATAATTTTGAAGTTTCACGCTAAATTCCCCTATACTTGACTGGAGTAATATCCGAATTCATTCTTCCCTAGTGTCGGCAGGATCTGTTGGCTCTTGGTGTCAAATCTATAGAGCAGGTACCGATTTTTTCAAATCGTGAGAACATTATTCGTCGGAGTTTCGTTACTTAAATTTCCTGTAATCACTGGGATCAGAAGCTTCTTAATAATAGAACGTGTTCCACTGATATCAAAGATGCAACATTCAGAATCACCTTTCCCCAACCACCACTTAATAAGCAGTACAATTTTTTTCTGTCAATGATAAGGAACCCCTGTAATGTTAAAGACGGAGTTTCAGCAATTGTTACTTCTTTTTTGCCTATAGCACCCTTGCCACTGGACTAAAATTGCAACGCTTTGACATACTAGTAACCCCGTGTGGAAATTTCATAAAAATCCGAGCGGTTATTTCCAAGTGGATGAGTGGTACAGTTTTTCGTGATGTAGTCGTAGATTACAATGCTTCCTCGCCAATGACGTGGGAAGTAAAACGGCTTTAAAATCGAGGAGTATCAGCGATCGCGATTATGAGTATACTTTATCTGAAGTCACTTGAAACACTGTGAAATACCGGGTGCGTTTTATATATCTATATTTAACACGCTCTGTTGCTGCAAAGATCGCCAAATTTCGCATCAAATATCCCCCGTATAAGATCAAAGGCAGTTTCACCGGTCCACGTGGAGTAAAGCACGCCTATGCGTGGACATAGCCAATGAGAAAGCGTGTATTTCAGAGCTCCGAACAAGTGCAGGTGGCTACTGAAAATTGAAAAAGTTTAGCCAGTGCCTTGTAGCGGTAAATAAACGTGTTTTCTTTAGTCTGTCCGTGTTTTTTCATAGATTTTATTAGTTTGTGTGTTTTTGACTTTTGAATACTCAGTTTACTTGTTGATTTAATTGTTGTGTTGATTGTTCTTGTGTGTCCTAAATATGGCTCTTTGGAGACCTTGGGAAAATGCTCCAAGCCACGAGGAGATGGTTGATGAACCTGTGCAGGCAGAATTCTTTCATAAAGATTTAGAGGAACAGACCCAAAGAGTAATCCTACATATGTATGATTGTCTGAAAAACGAAAATCCAGATTCCTCGCGTGGGTTTTCAGGAAGATATTCGTCGTATAATATACGAATTTT
This sequence comes from Acanthoscelides obtectus, assembly GCA_963669975.1. Lineage (NCBI taxonomy): Eukaryota > Metazoa > Arthropoda > Insecta > Coleoptera > Chrysomelidae > Acanthoscelides > Acanthoscelides obtectus. The sequence continues at coordinate 14,563,354 of CAVLJG010000007.1, read as the reverse complement.
ATAAAGAAAATTTGGTGCCCACGTTGGAAATGATACGGGATAAATTAAAAGATTATCCTGAAGATTTTTATAATTACAAATGCTTAGACTCACTGCACTGTATTGTAAAACTGTGTGGTTTTCAATACAAATAATTAGATAAAAGAATGGTGATTATGGAGTCGTCTCGAATCGTTGAATTGCGCCAACAATTTTTGCACAAAGTTAAAATCTATAGAGAGCAGAAAAGAAATCTGATTTACCTGGATGAAACGTGGTATGATACCCATGATGTTGTGCAGTACGGCTGGGTTGACGACAGCAACAAGTGCATTTTAAATGCACCATGCAACCGTGGAAAACGAATCATTATTCTCCATGCTGGCAGTGAAAATGGATTTATACCTAATGCCTTGCTGTTATCTTCCAAAAATATCAAAGAATCATGTGCCGACTATCATGAGGACATGACCTCCGACTTATTTGAAAAGTGGATAGAGCAGCAGTTAATACCAAACATTTTCCCAAATTCAGTGATTATTATGGACAATGCGCCATACCATTCCCGACAGAAAAACAAAATTCCGAATACAGGCACAAAAAAACAAGACATTATTGATTTTATGAAGGATAAGGGAATGGAAATACCACAAAAATCAACCAAAGCCATATTATTGGATCTTATTAAAAGACAAAAATTTGAAAAAGAGTATGTTGTTGACAATCTGCTTCAGCAAAATGGCCATGAAGTATTACGTCTACCTCCCTATTACTGCATTTTTAACCCGATTGAGTTGGTCTGGGCTGCTTTAAAAAAAAAGTAAGAAAACATAATCAGACCCCTCAATTAAGTGAATCGCTATTGGCCACAATAAGAGATGCAGTATCTCATATTGTTGCCACAGACATATGGAAGCAGTGTTCTAGGCATATTATTGAAAAAGAAAATGAATATTGTGTTTTGCCTCCTGTAAATCCCGTTGTAAATCCTCTACAAGATGACTCTAGCGACAGCTCCGAAGGCGAGGATGATATATAAATACCTATAATGTAAGTCTTTATATACCTTTTTATATACCTACCTGCTATGTAAATATTTGCCTATGTCAAACGTTGGAATTCTGTAATTTTTTCATTTCTTAACTTTCAGTCAACATAAATTAAACTCCCAATATAAGTATTTTTTATCCCAAATCAAAAAAATAAGAAGATAGTAAAATCCATTTATTGTGATATAAAAACATTATTATTATCGTTCTAAATAAATGACCGCACGCCTATGATACGTCATGAAATTACAAAGCACGCGCCGACCAAAGGTTTTTATGCTATTTCAAGTGACTTCAGATAAAGTATACCTATTTGCAGAACGACTTATCTACGCGATATTATACGAAATATGGCCACCAAAAAATACGATTTGTAGAGCTTCGAAATTGACGCTTTATTTTTTGATATTTTTGGATGAAATTTTCACAGAGTGCTGAAAACAAAACCCCACAGAGTGCTATAGAGCCACTTTTTCATTTTTTTCACTAGGTTCTTTTTAAAAAAATCGCGAAGCTGAACAGAAAAAGTACGCACTTCAACCCATCATAAAACTTGTGCAAAAACAAAATTTCAAAAAGTGCTCCTATAGCACCCTGGGCAATTATCTTCTCAACATACTGTATTTCATTCAAAAATATTGAAAAATGGAGTGTCAGTTTTGAAGCAGCTGAACCCTTGTAAATGGCTTGAAACTCACTGCACCGGAGCCGCCTTAATGCGATAAAAATATAGCTCGTTCAGAAGCGCCAGTGTAGAGGTATTGCAATAAAAATTCCGCGTATTGAGAGTAGAAGTATCAACAAACACAAATGATATGACAATGAACGGTGCATATTTAAATAACTTGGCGACGAGCCTAACATTTCTAACGGAATAGTCTGTCAATAATTCATAGCTTCATATGCGGACTGCACGTGCATATTTTTTATATGCAAAATATCTAACAAAACAGACCTTGAAATTGTAAAATAATCATGTAATATGTGTACCAAACCGCAATTCTTAAACTTAAAGCTAATATTATGTATGTGCAAGTACGCAAAACGCGACAACAGTTTGCAAAGGTCGTGCCATCAAATGTTAGTAACGAAATAAAAAAATAATTAGGTGCAGCGTAACGCGTCGTATACTCAGCGCCAAAGAGAAAAGCAGTTGAACAACTTTTCTTGTCTATATATACTAAGTGACATATAAATCCGAACACCCAGTTTAAATGGTTTTATTTTAATAAAATTTTGTATAAGTACTTAATGAAGCATAATAAGTAAATGATAAAAATTTCAAAATGATTGCACTGCTTTAAAGCCCTTTGACCTTTAATAATGTGTGGATGCACCCTGATGTGCTACGCATTCTTCAACGCGCCTAGGCATGCTTCTGATCAGGTGGTCAATGTCCTCCTGTGTTATCTCATTCCAGGCAACCACCAACTCTTCTCGAAGTGCTTCTAGAGTCTGTGGAGGACGTTGCAAATTGAGCAATCTCCTACCCATCATATCCCACACGTGCTCAATTGGGGATAAGTCGGGAGATCTTGGTGGCCATGTGACATCATTATGTTGAAAGAAGTCTATTGTGACTCTTGCAACATGTGGTCGGGCATTATCTTGATGGAAAGTTGGGTGTCAAGATAGGGTAAAAGATGGGGTTCTAGAACTTCGTGGATATAACGCTGCGCGTTCATGTTACCTCTGATAAAGATTAAAGGTGACCTGGAACCATAAGCTATAGCACCCCAAACCATAACTCCAACAGTGTGATGATCATGTCTTTCAACAAAAAACTGTGGATTCCTCCTTTCACCACGTCGCCTTCTAACCCTGGCACGACCAACGTGCATGCCTAAACAAAATCGAGACTCGTCACTAAAGACAATACTGTTCCATTCCTGATCCCAGAATGACCGTTGTCTGCACCACTCAAGGCGATTACGTCGGTGTCCTCGAGTTAAAGGGAGGACCCAGTGTGGCCGGTATGAAAACAAGCCAAAACTTCTCATTCGTCGGTAAACACTTCGCATGCCAATAGGTCTTCCGTGTTCTGCAAACCATTCATTTGCAATTGACCTGGTAGTGAAGAAACGGTCCCTTAAGGCCAATAATCTTAAGTGGCGATCTTCACGGTCTGTTGTTCTACGGCGGCGTCCAGTGCCCCTTGCTCTTTGCTTACTGCCTTCTCGAAGCCATGCCTGACAACACCTAACCACAGTGTCTACACTTCTTTGCACTCTAACTGCAATTACCCGAAAAGAAAGTCCAGCTTCCCGAAGTCTCACTATACGGCCCCTATCAAACTCACTAAGTTGACGAAATCGTACAGGTCTCCGTACTCTAGGCATCGTAACCGATCGTAAAGGATGTCAAGAACCAAAATCCGCCAAAGTTGATTCTTTACTGCGGCTGAAATATTCATTTTTAGAGCGTTAGTGAATTAAAAAAAAGCAGTATAAAAACCGGAATGTCCAACTGATAAGGCTTAAAATTTGTTCACTTGTTATTTACAGTAAGATAAATACATTCACCAACTTTTATTAAAATAAAACCATTTAAACTGGGTGTTCGGATTTATATATCACTTAGTATATATAAGGCAGCAGCGGTGGCCGCAGTAGTAGATTCTTCGGTCGCGGAGGTACCACCCGGCGGATCTCGTAGGCGGAGCCAGAGAGAGCATGTTGCATGCACACGTGTTCCCTCGCCAGAGTCCGTGTGGCGTTCCCCCTTTCCCTATAGCCCCACCCAATGGGTGTTTAGGCCTTCGTGGTAGTTGGAGTATAAAAAAAACAGACAGAGAAATCTATCTATCTAAATCTATCTAAAAATCCATTACCATCTTAGGTTTCATTTATTGGCCAGTGTAAGATAGATAGACCAGACAGACAACTGGGGCATAAGTTCAGAAGTTACATTTACGTAATAATAGACAAAATTCGTGCAAAATCCGATTTGTAGAGATTTGCCACTTTTTCATTTTTTCCACTAGGTTCTATTCAATAAAATTCAGTTCAACAAAAAAAGTGAGCACTTCACCACCATAAATCTTGTGCAAAAACAAAATTCCAAAAAGTACTCCGATAGCACCCTGGGCAATTGTCTTCTGAACATACTCTATGAATTTCATTCAAAAATATGGAAAAATGGAGTATCAGTTTCGAAGCAGGTGAACCCTTGTGCATGGCTTGGAGCCGCCTTCATTGATAAAGACAGAGTTTGTTTTTTTTATTTTTAGATACACTACTATCTTACCTCCCAACCTCTCATATCATACTCCTTGGTTGGAAGTTTCGCTTTCGGTTACGTCTGAAATACTAAAGGGTGATATTTTTGCTAGTATCTTTTTGGCAACACTGTTTTTGACAGATGACGCGTGAATCGTGTCTTGTGTCATTGTCGAACTTGTTCAGTTTGGTCTATAATTTAACCTTGAATCGACTTACGAACGAACAACGCTTGCAAATTATTGAATTTTACTAGCAAAATTCATGCTCGGTTAAGAGAGTGCATCGAGCACTGCTTCCAATTTATGGGCAATTTGGTCGGCCTACTGAGGGAGCTATTCGGAAGCTTGTGACTAAATTTCGAACCCAGTTTACATTATTGGACATTAAACCACCAACACGCAGACGTAGAGTGAGGACTGAAGAAAATATTGCGGCTGTATCCGCCAGTGTTAGTGATGACCGTGAAATGTCGATTCGCCGCCGTTCGCAGCAATTGGGCCTCTGTTACTCCACTACGTGGAACATTTTGCGACAGGATTTGGGTGTAAAACCTTATAAGATACAGCTGGTGCAAGAATTGAAGCCACACAACCTCCCTCAACGTTTCCCATTTGGTGAATGGGCGCTGGTAAAGTTGGAGGAAGATCCACATTTTCATCGAAAAATTGTCTTCAGCGACGAAGCTCATTTCTGGTTGACTGGGTAAGTTAACAAGCAAAATTGCCGCATCTGGAGTGAAGACCAGCCAGAAGCATTGCAAGAGCTACCGATGCATCCCGAAAAAATCACAGTTTGGTGTGGATTATGGGCCGGTGGCATCATCGGGCCGTACTTCTTCAGAGACGACAATGGCCGGAACGTAACTGTGAATGGCGAGCGCTACCGTGCGATTATAACAAACTTTTTTTTGCCCAAAATGGAAGAGCTGGACTTGGCTGACATGTGGTTTCAACAAGACGGTGCCACATGCCACACCGCACACGAAACAATGGCCCTATTGAGAGGCGAGTTCGGTGAACAGTTTATCTCACGTTTGGGGCCCGTCAATTGGCCGCCTAGATCGTGTGATTTAACACCGTTGGACTATTTCTTGTGGGGCCATGTTAAGGCTAATGTCTACAGGGATAAACCAGCAACGATTGATGCACTGGAAGCTAATATTGAAGCATTTATTCGTGAGATACCGGCCGATATGTGTGTCAAAATTGGACCTTGCGCATGGGTCATCTAAAGCGGAGCCGCGGCCAACATTTACATGAAATAATCTTTAAACATTAAATTATATCGACCGTTCTATCGACTCAAATAAAGATTTAATCGTTTTTTCAAATTTTTTGTGTTTTTTTTAAATCAAATCCTATACCTCTTAAAAAATCACCCGTTAGTTTCGGTCGGACACTATTGAGTAGTATAACAAAAGTTCTTTTATGAATCAAACTTATATTTATTTTCAGGGAAAGAAAAGTCGAGCTGTGCCAGTCTTCTAGTCAGTAAGGCCCTGTTATGTATTTCGCTATATATTGTAAGTAATTTTACTTAACTACACCTATAACCAAAGTTACATTGTATAAGTAGATGTTAGCTATGTCGTACAATCTCAGTATACGGTTGTATATGAATCAGAAATGAATAAACTACACCACACTCGTTTTAGTTTTATTTGGAATGTCAGAGTGGAGGGTGTGCTCGAGGGAACAAGATCGAAGATAAAATTTGTTTCACCAACAACTGCGGGATTAACAGCAACATTGATGTTGTTCGTCACTACCTGCAATCCAATCAACCCGCCATGCTTTTCTTGGCGGAGACAAAAATCTCAGCGTTTTCACCGATTAACCATCTTAGCTTCCCAAAGTACGAGGTGCACTCCAATCTGAGAAAGAACGGGGGAGTTGGGGCTTTTGTCCGCAGCAGTCTTTCCTGCTCCAGTAATGTTTCTTTGGAATCAAACCGGAAGGACATTCTGTGGCTTCGCCTCAACTCCAAAACATCAGCCAAATTTGTTTGCTGCCTTTATCGCTCTCCCTCGGACCATCACTGGGATGACCTACTCGAATACCTCGCCGTCCAGATCGACTGCCGGAACATCAATCACCCCGCTTCAGAGGTAGTTCTTCACGGTGATTTCAATGCCCATAATGAGCTTTGGTTGGGCTCAAACAAGACCGATGCAGCAGGTCGTGCAGTCGAAGCGTTCGCTCTTACTCAATGGCTGACCCAGCTGGTGACCAGCCCTACTTTTTCCCCCGCGTGACACGCCGGTAGCCTGCTGGATCTCTTTCTGACCACGCTGCCTATCCCTTACAGCACTGCTGCCTTGTCCCCCCTGGGTAACTCGGACCACGGTGTTGTGGAGGTTAGGTTTCGGTCAGAAGCCGCTGTGGCAGCAGAAACTCGTACAGGCCGCAAAACTTGGCATTACGGATATGCCGACTGGAAGGGGCTCAGAGACTTCTTCTCTACCTTTCCTTGGAGAGATGTCTGTTTCACTGACGCGGATCCGTCGGCTATCTGTTCTTCGATAACCGAAATTATCCACATCGGAACGGAGAAATACATCCCTGACAGAATGAAAGTGTCTAAACCGGGGTCCAACGGCTGGTTTAACAAATCGTGTGACACTGCTCGCCAGCAGAAGATCAAGGCACACAGAACCTTCTTTAAAAGTTAGGCACACGGTAATTTCGCAGCGCAATGGCAGTCGGTCTTTCTGGACGCTGGACAAGCAGATTGAAAAGAACTTCTCACACAGTAACCTTCCACCATTTACGTGTCAGGATGGAACGAGTGTATCCGACACAAAGGACAGGGCGGAAGTGCTTGCCAAGATCTTTGCTCCAACTCCACCATGGACGTCCTCTCCAACGCCCAAGTGCCGCCAATTCAAATGGGTCCCTAAACTATGCGGGAGGTAACATTCAGGCATAAGCAACAAAGCTTCTGGCCCGGACTTGATTCCTGCCATTGTACTGAAGAGATGTGAAGCGGAGCTTGCTCCACTTCTTTCGCGTCTCTTCCAGATATCTTATGAATCCGGCACCTTCCCAGAAAACTTTAAATTTGCTCGTGTCCAACCCATCCCAAAAAAAACGATCTAAGACTGACCCTTACAACTACAGGCTTATAGCTCTGTTTTCTGTTATAAGTAAGGTGATGGAGAGGTGCATAAATACCGAGCTTCTGGACAACCTCGAACGTCACAGCTTGATTAGCGACAGGCAGTATGGTTTCCGGCACCAGCGATCCACAGGGGACCTCCTAGCTTTCGTCACGCAATTGTGGTGTAAACTCATCTAGTCTTATGGTTTAATCCTATGGCCTCCCAGAAAAGCTTTGCAGATGAGTGGCTGGCTTTATCTCTGGCCGCAGGATATCCATCGTAATTGACGGGTTCTGCTCTTTATCCCACAACGTCTACGCGGGCAGCACTCTACATGCGGGAATTCACAATGACAAGCCGATCTCTGCCGCTGAGCTGGAAAAAAGAAGACGGCAGCTGCTGGGAAAAAGCTAGGCTACTTGTTTAGGGCTAAGAAGTACTTCTCTCCGCATGACCTTCTTACTTTATACAAGGTCCTGAGAAGGGCGGTCCGACTTATCGACGACTCTTCTCTAACAGTCTCGGGACCCTTTCGCACCAGCGAGCCGTCGGCGATCTAGTTCTTTTCTACCGCTGCACCAACGAGAGCTATCTTTCATGATGCCGCCGCGCGATGTGCCTGCCAGACAGATCCGCCTGACTTTGGCGTCCCATCCTAACCGTGTCGAACTTCGTACATTCCAGCCGATACGACTGCTCCTTTATCCTGAGGGCGTCGAGATTGTGGAACAATCTACAAGAGGAAGCTTTTCTCAGTTATACTAAATTTAGGCAGTACAAAAATCGTATTAACAACATTTCTTTCTGATCATCAGAGCAGCCGCGGTGTCCCGGCATTTAGGCTTCTGCCTGCGCGGCTGCTTCGTTATAAACAAAAATTTTCTCGAAAGCAATATTATTTGTTAAAACTAAACTTGATGCATTCACCCTTCCGACCAAGAAGGCAGCCATCAATTCGTGCTTCTTGGCTTGGTCTATGGCTTGCCAACTCGTCAGCCATCTAGCGGTCATATGGTGACTGGGCTATTAAACGTGAACTGAGATCTTTAACAGTGCAACTAATTGCAGGTATGCGCTTTCGGCATTGGTCGCTTCTGGTGTGATAGATGGCGCTTTTCCAATTAGCAAAGCAGTGCTATAAGTTTTTGTTAAAAGAAGTGTTAAGCCGTAAGCGCTCTCTCTACTACACTTCGAAGTTGAGTCATTTATTTTAACAGTGAGTAGATCTGATCAAAAGAAATGTTTTTTTCCTTTAACATTTTTGTGGTAAAATTAAAATAACAAAGTTATAGCCCTTTAGAAGTTTGAGTACCGCCCTGTCTCAATAATAATATTATGTGCTCGTGTTTGGCAACAACGGATATAATCCGCCTTATCGGTTCATCGCATCGGAAACAAAAAAGCGAAAGAATTTGAAACGATGATCACGATGTTTTTATTCAGTCAATGTGTCAGACGCTAACGCGTGAGTGAATAGTGGTGTTTGCTGCGTGGCTCAAACGAAATAAAAAATGCACATGTTTATGCGGATTGGTTTCCCAATCGAGTTCAACCAACCCCTCGTGCCTTTGTTAATGTAGTACAACGGGCTCGTGAATCAGGTGACTTAAGACCTCACAGGGGAGGGCATGCCGGTGCTCCAAGACCTCACGATCAAATACAGGTCCGCACTGAAATACTTGTCGGGAGGATACTTTATAAAACAAGGTAACATTTTTTTTTATTTTTTTTTTTTATTTTTACACACATATTTTGGTTTATCTTCCTTCTACAATCATTATCTGAAAATTAATGACTCAACTTCAAAGTCACCCTGTATAAACGAAAATAAAAAATCTAAAAAATCATATTCAGCTTTAGAAGTATGTTCCAAATCTATCATAGGCGCCCGCAGGGGCGGCGTGGCACACCAGAAAATCACTTTTAGGTATTTAGCATGACTACATACCATTTTGGATTTTGGGCTTTCAGGATTTAACCCCCCTCCTATTTGCTACCAACCGCTCTTCAAAAAGTTTTTAGGGCAGGTACACTTTCGCAGAAAGTTATCTCTTGGATATGATCCCCTCTTGACAAAAATTATTGCGGGCGCTCATGCTCATATGCATTTACTTACAGGGTGGTCCAACGAAAATGTGCTCGCAGCCCTATTTGTGACTCCCCAACATTTTGGGAAAAACGCTCAGGCAAGCCAATTTTGATTTCTAGAGGAACGTCTTTTGATCTGTAGCCGTACAATACAGGGTGATCCAAAAATAAGATATTGCGTTACACTTCAGATTTTTAAATGAAAATCCCAATTTTATTAGGTTTCTAGATTTTCTGGATCTGGATCTGTCGTAATCGCCGTCCAGAAAATCGACTATACTACAACTATTTAAAACTGTAATGACTCATACGCGTGATCAACACGTGATCAGAGCTCGATCCCGGCTTCCTTCCAGTACAGCCGTATAGCGTTCGACATATGTCGTTTCTGTGGCTTTGCGGTGGTCAACAGCACAGACAGAGATGGAAATAATGGCTGATTGTTCTCCGCCGGTAGATCCAATGAAATCAAAGACGCGCCTCGACCGGCAGACTCATAGGCGTCGGCAACGCATTGGAACGTGTTTCGTTGAGCGATCGCATATTGTGTGTTTTTATAAGAATTGTTGTGTGATTGTTATTGTTGTGGTTTCTGTGGTTACTGTTTTGGTTATACTTAACCATGGAGAGTACAAATGGCACGAGTGGAAGTACTGAAAGCCAGGGAACAAGTAGACGGCTTCGTAAAGCACTGAAGTGGGACGCGAAAGATATCGTGCTCAACGTGTTCAATTATCTGAACAGAACTATGTCGCAGGGAGATGCACTCGCGCGTTGTGAAAGTATGACAGGCGTTCCAGAGTGGACCATTCGCAGGGGGGTGCATGAAAAGAAGAAAACTGGAGCTACTACTGATCCAAAGTTTAATTTGAAGGGACGAAAGGCCGTTAAATTGGATGACGATAGCAAAATGGCGTTAAGGCGAACCGTACATTCATTCTTCTTTAGGAATGAGATACCAACCCTCAAGGCTGTACATGCAGCGATCAAGGAAAATGAAATTATACCCCAAATGAGCGTCGAGGTAATGAGGAAATCCCTGCACGAAATTAATTTTCGTTACGAAACGCGTAATCGGAAGTCAGTATTGATAGAGAGACCTGAAATAGTCGCCTGGCGTCGAAAATACCTACGCGAAATGATTGAATATAGGCGACAAAGCAGAAAAATCTATTATTTGGACGAGACATGGGTAAATGCATGTCACACAGTTAAAAAAACCTGGATAGACAGAAACGTAGTGAGTAACCGACAAGCAAGCATTGAAGGTTTGTCAACAGGTCTCCGTGGACCGTCAGGGAAAGGTCAAAGATTGATCGTAACTCATATTGGTAGCGATAGTGGCTTTTTAGAAGAGTGTGACTTGATTTTCGTCTCTAAGAAAGGAGGTGATTACCATGACGAAATGAATGCCAGCTGCTTCGAGAGCTGGTTTCAAGGGGTGCTTCAGCGAGTTGAGCCCAACTCTGTGATCGTCATGGATAATGCTTCCTACCATAGTCGTCGAGCAGAACGTGTACCGACTATGGGATCTCGAAAAAGTGACATGCAGCAATGGTTGCGCGAAAAAGGAATCCCGTTTGACGATTCATGTGTGAAAGCGGAATTGTATGAAAAAATTAAACAGCACAAACCTGCGAACATTAGTTACGTGACTGATGAGATGGCCCGTCAATGTGGTGTCACTGTGCTGCGGTTACCGCCCTACCACTGTGAACTGAACCCAATAGAGCTCATCTGGGCTCAAGTGAAGGGTTATATTGCGCGCCATAACACAACCTTCAAATTACCAGACGTTAAGGTTTTACTTGAGACTTCCATACAGCTAGTAACGCCCGAAGCTTGGCAGAATGCTATCCGTCATGTTGTGAAGGAAGAAACAAAAATGTGGCAGCTTGACCACCACATCGACACCATCATAGAGCCAGTTATAGTCAATTTCAACGAGGAAAGCGATAGCGACAGTTTATTACTGTCAGATGTAAGTGGAAGCGACGATGAATAAAGGTAATTCCCAAATTTTTGACTTACAATATGTTTCAAACCACTCTTTATTAAGCATGTGACAAATCTAGTTCACCCATGTTATACATTCATACCCCGCCTATGAACAGCCGACTACTGGTAGTTAAGTGATGTTCACGTGAACATCTATGAGTCATTACAGTTTTAGATAGTTATAGTATAGTTAGAAATGAAGGCGCAGAAATAGCAGTTTTGGGACACATAGCACTTGACAACACCCAAAGCACTCGTCAACTGGCCGCTTCTTCAGGATTTACACATTCAATAGTACAAAGAATTTTGAAAGACAATAAGTTTCACCCGTACAAGATAAAACTTGTCCATGAGCTTAATGAAGACGATTTTGCTAGAAGGTTGGAGTTTTACGAATTAATGTCCCAACGTGTAATCATGCTTTATAGAAAAAAATGGCGTCATGTAAGTTGACTCTCTATGTCCCACTTGAACTTAGATTATTGTTGTATATACAGGGTATATAATTTTGATTTCTAGGGAGACGTCTTCTTATCTATAGCCGTAAAATACAGGGTGATCCAAAAATAAGATATTGCATTACACATGTTTCAATGGAAACCTCCAGTTTTTTAATTTTTAGATTATCCGTGACGTTTTTAGTAACTTTTGTATAATAAAGTTTATCTTTAGCTTCAATCGTTGTGAAGCTATTTGAGTTTATAATGAAATTCTAGGAATTGCGATAATAAGAGATGATATCGTAAAAATTATAATCAATATTGACTTTACTTCAAAATTAAAAACAAGTCTCTCTGTATTAAAAAAAACAAACAACTTATAGTTTAAAAATTAATTTGCTATAAAGAGGTAAGTGAATGTGATAATAAGTGCTGAAAGTGCTGTCCATTTACCTCACACTTTTAAGCATGTCTTGATTTATTTGAGCCGTAATCCGCTGACGAATATACAGGGTGTCCCAAAAAAACTGTGCACTATTCTACCAGCGGTTTCTAGAGCTTAAAATAGGAAGAAAAGTTTATATAAATATAGGTCGACAAACGTCCCCTAAGGGCGCTACGGTCTTTTAAAGGGGCTCCCCTAAAGATGGTTTTTCCTTAATATTTCCGAAACGTGTTGAGATAAAGACATAAAATTTGGTATTCTAGCCTAGTTTTTTATGCTGGATTTAAAAATATTAACAATTTTAGACAGTTTTGTTTGGAAGCGTTTGTAACAGGGACGGACTATTTATTTTAGCCCCAAAATTTTTGGGTGATTCTATTTTTGAAATTCAATTTTAGAATTTGAAAATCTAGGGTTTTCTACATAAAAAGGTACTCTTATTGAATATCGATAAATTGTGCAATTTTTGAATAAAATCAAATTAAAAAATTTGTCACATGATAGGAAATGTACTGCGAATTTAAATGAATTGTTGAATAATTAGCCATGGCAACGAAAAAACTAATTTAATAATTGGTAAATATTACATAAATACATATTTCTATTGCAACATAGCTAACATTTAGGCAAAAACAAAAGAAATAAACTTTTTCTACGAACGAAATTGAAATTTGTTTAAAAAAGAAGACATACAGTTGGATATACTTAAAACTAGCTTTACAATAAATGTTCAAATAAATTCCGATTTTGTTGGATACAGAGTCTCGCTCGACGAACTATGATTGCGTAGCCCGAAAAGTGGAAAACCTTTTTCTTCTTGTTTCATTTGCTGCCTGATGGATTCTTTGGAGTAAATCTTCTTGAGTATTTACTTCAGTCGAGCAAACTAGGTCTTTTAATGACCCCCAAAAATAGAAATCCAATGGATTTAGGTCAGGTGAACGTGGCGGTCACGCTATAGGACCTCCTCGACCTAACCACCTGTCTGAATAATTTCTGAAACATTTCGTATGCTTATTTGCGGATTATTTTCAAACATATTTAAAGCAATATCCATACGATGATTCCCAGTGGCCTTCCTGAGCCCTGCATGCGCTGAAAACTTCCATGGTTTGACAAATTCCGGTGAATATCAGTAAACATTCGACGTCCAGGTACTATGCGATTGGGAAATCTTCTTTGATATTCTCTTACTGCCATTGCAAAACCCGTACACAAAATGCATGTCAGTCAGTTCTCTGTCTGTAAATCTTGGCATTTTAAATCGATTTAATAAAAATTTTGATTTTAATCTAGTAATTTTACACTGCTAACAATGTCAGTTTAACGTCAAAATAAGTCATAACAAATCAAAACAACTTTTGTTTGCAGTCATGGCTAACTATGTATAATCAACAATTCATTCAAATTCGCAGTACATTTCCTATCATGTGGCAAATTTTTCAGTTTGATTTTATTCAAAAATGGCACAATTTATCGATATTCAATAAGAGTACCTTATTTATGTAGAAAACCCTAAATTTTCAAATTCTAAACTTGAATTTCAAAAATAGAATCACACAAAAATTTTGGCGCTAAAATAACCTGAGTCCGTCCCTGTTACATACGCTTCGAAACAAAACTGTCCAAAATTGTTAATATTTTTAAATCCAGCATAAAAAACTAGTCTAGAATACCAAATTTTATGTCTTTATCGCAACACGTTTCGGAAATATTAGGGAAAAACCATCTCCGGGGGAGCCCCTTTAAAAGACCGTAGCGCCGTTAGGGGACGTTTGTCGACCTATGTTTATATAAACTTTTCTTCCTATTTTAAGCTCTAGAACCCGCTGGTAGAATATTGCACACTTTTTTCGGGACACCCTGTATTGAGTGGAATCTGGCTTCGTACTAAAAACTTTATTTTTCTAATGCCCCCAAAGAAAGTAAGCTAAAGGACTTAGGTCCAGAGATCTCGGTAGCCAGTGATGGGACATAGAAAGTCAACTTACTTGACGCCATTTTTTTTCTATAATCCAAACATTGTTCAGCTACGAAAGTTGCGAATGGTCCCAGTACAAAGAAGTTGCCACAACGCAATTTCATTTAAATATTTTTATTGGTACAGAAGCTGTTAGTCTATCAAATGATATGCCATAACAAGTTATAATCTCCGAGGAAATTCGGTTCAAAAAACGTCTTCATCAATATGTACAGTTAAGCGGAACGGGCTGAAGAATAATAATGATTAAACATTATGATAAAGAACAGTTATGTTGCGTCTGTTAAGCCGTTGGAACATCGGATTCCTTTTCAGTCGCCAATACTGTTTTGCAGAGAAGACCAAAATGAGTAGACTGTTTACTTCGTGTTTATCTCTGTTTTCTTTATCTCTGGCCACCGCAGTAGCAGCCGCAACATGTAAGTACAAGAATGTTATCTGCAGTAGTGCTTAATGATTACATATGTCTTCTTCGCTTAAGTCATGAACGATTAAGGTAATGGTGTTTAAAATGCACGAAAATTATTAAACTTGTTGACTCGAAACTTAATGTGTTTTTGGTTGAAATATACAGGGTGCCCCAACTCTTCTGGTATATTTTAGGAAAAACGCTCGGACGCGTCAATTTTGATTTCTATAGTTGTACAATACAGGGTGATCCAAAAATAAGATATTGCGTTAATCTTTGTATTTTTAAATGGAAACCACCATTTTTTAATTTTAGATTTTCACTTTTATATAATAAAGTTCATACCTATCTTCAATCGTTGTGAAGCTATTTGAGTTTATAATAAAATCCGACTAACATAATACAGATAATAACGAAATGCATGGCACGAAATAATCATGGATACCAGCACGAATATTTAGCATCAGTCAGTGTCATCGTATGTCATAGAAAAACTTTGTATTTCATTTCAAATTGTCAAGTTAGGCCCGTATCGTCAGTCGTTCATACAATTGTAGGGCGCGTTTATGGCCTCCTGCTTTCCCTCCTTCAAAAATTTCTAGATTACACTTGTCCCGTGTCAGCGTCAGCGCTCTCCTATTGTGAAGATATGTTTTCTTTTTAAAGTGTAGGAAATTTCAGGCTGATAAAACATGATATAACTCAAAAGCAAGCACAATTTGACGCAAATTGATGTTTGTGACATAACCTCAAAATAAAGTTCTGACACGGAGAAGCAGAAAACTATGACAGTCAAGGAGGCCATAAAGGCGCTCTACTATTGTAGGGACGACTGACGATACGGGCCTAACCCACCTAGTTCTTTGCCAGTAAATTCGGAACGGTTAATTTGTCAGCTGTCAAAATGTGACATTATTCGGTCAGTTTTTAAGGCAAATAAGATAGCGTGTAAGTCACGTCTCAATCGTCTTTTGTTTTCCCGCAACCCGCCTCGACTTTCATTTTTCTTATCGCCGCAATATTGGATTTTTCGATTTTTGAAAAGAGCGTCAAATTTCCAGCCTAGTGATGTCTCACAAGTGTATGAAAGATTGAAGTATCATCGAAATATCATCACACGTAATGTTGTGTATTAATTTTTTTCTAAGGAGGCCATGATTTATTTGTCAGAAAATAACATTGAGTAAGGCATAAAAACACATAAACGGCTTGAATTTTCAATAGAAGTGTCATCGTATGTCATAGAAAAACTTTGTCTTTCATTTCAAATTGTTAAGTTACCCACGTAGTTCTTTGCCAGTAAATCCGAAACGGTTAATTTGTCAGCTGTCAAAATGTGACATTATTCGGTCATTTTTTAAGGCAAATAAGATAGCGTGTATCACACGTCTCAATCGTCTTTTGTTTTCCCGCAACCCGCCTCAACTTTCATTTTTCTTATCGCCGCAATATTGGATTTTTCGATTTTTGAAAAGAGCGTCAAATTTCCAGCCTAGTGATGTCTCACAAGTGCATGAAAGATTGACGTATCATCGGATTATCATCACACGTAATGTTGTGTATTAATTTTTTTCTAAGGAGGCCATGATTTACCTATTTGTCAGAAAATGACATTGAGTAAGGCATACAAACACATAAACGGCTTGAATTTTCAATAGAAGTATCATCGTATGTCATAGAAAAACTTTGTCTTTCATTTCAAATTGTTAAGTTACCCACCTAGTTCTTTGCCAGTAAATCCGAAACGGTTAATTTGTCAGCTGTCAAAATGTGACATTATTCGGTCATTTTTTAAGGCAAATAAGATAGCGTGTATGACACGTCTCAATCGTCTTTTGTTTTCCCGCAACCCGCCTCAACTTTCATTTTTCTTATCGCCGCAATATTGAATTTTTCGATTTTTGAAAAGAGCGTCAAATTTCCAGCCTAGTGATGTCTCACAAGTGTATGAAAGATTGAAGTATCATCGAAATATCATCACACGTAATGTTGTGTATTAATTTTTTTCTAAGGAGGCCATGATTTATTTGACAGAAAATAACATTGAGTAAGGCATAAAAACACATAAACGGCTTGAATTTTCAATAGAAGTGTCATCGTATGTCATAGAAAAACTTTGTCTTTCATTTCAAATTGTTAAGTTACCCACCTAGTTCTTTGCCAGTAAATCCGAAACGGTTAATTTGTCAGCTGTCAAAATGTGACATTATTCGGTAATTTTTTAAGGCAAACAAGACAGCATGTATGACACGTCTCAATCGTCTTTTGTTTTCCCGCAACCCGCCTCAACTTTCATTTTTCTTATCGCCGCAATATTGAATTTTTCGATTTTTGAAAAGAGCGTCAAATTTCCAGCCTTTGTCTTTCATTTCAAATTGTTAAGTTACCCACCTAGTTCTTTGCCAGTAAATCCGAAACGGTTAAGTCAGCTGTCAAAATGTCACATTATTCGGTCATTTTTTAAGGCAAATCAGATAACGTGTATGACACGTCTCAATCGTCTTTTGTTTTCCCGCAACCCGCTTCAACTTTCATTTTTCTTATCGCCGCAATATTGGATTTTTCGATTTTTGAAAAGCGCGTCAAATTTCCAGATTAGTGATGTCTCACAAGTACATGAAAGATTGAAGTATCATCGAAATATCATCACACGTGATGTTGTGTATTAATTTTTTTCTAAGGAGGCTATGATTTACCTATTTGTCAGAAAATGACATTGAGTAAGGCATAAAAACACATAAACGGCTTGAATTTTCAATAGAAGTGTCATCGTATGTCAAAATGTGACATTAGTCGGTCATTTTTTAAGGCAAATAAGATAGCGTGTATGACACGTCTCAATCGTCTTTTGTTTTCCCGCAACCCGCCTCAACTTTCATTTTTCTTATCGCCGCAATATTGGATTTTTCGATTTTTGAAAAGAGCGTCAAATTTCCAGCCTAGTGATGTCTCACAAGTGTATGAAAGATTGAAGTATCATCGAAATATCATCACACGTAATGTTGTGTATTAATTTTTTTCTAAGGAGGCCATGATTTATTTGTCAGAAAATAACATTGAGTAAGGCATAAAAACACATAAACAGCTTGAATTTTCAATAGAAGTATCATCGTATGTCATAGAAAAACGTTTTCTTTCATTTCAAGTTGTTAAGTTACCCACCTAGTTCTTTGCCAGTAAAACCGAAACGGTTAATTTGTCAGCTGTCAAAATGTGACATTATTCGGTCATTTTTAAGGCAAATAAGATAGCGTGTATGACACGTCTCAATCGTCTTTTGTTTTCCCGCAACCCGCCTGAACTTTCATTTTTCTTTTCGCTGCAATATTGGATTTTTCGATTTTTGAAAAGAGCGTCAAATTTCCAGCCTACTGATGTCTCACAAGTGCACAAATCACATTGAGTAAGGCATAAAAACACATAAACGGCTTGAATTTTCAATAGAAGTATCATCGTATGTCATAGAAAAACTTTGTCTTTCATTTCAAATTGTTAAGTTACCCACCTAGTTCTTTGTCAGTAAATCCGAAACGGTTAATTTGTCAGCTGTCAAAATGTGACATTATTCGGTAATTTTTAAGGCAAATAAGATAGCGTGTATGTCACGTCTCAATCGTCTTTTGTTTTCCCGCAACCCGCCTCAACTTTCACTTTTCTTATCGCCGCAATATTGGATTTTTCGATTTTTGAAAAGAGCGTCAAATTTCCAGCCTAGTGATGTCTCACAAGTGTATGAAAGATTGAAGTATCATCGAAATATCATCACACGTAATGTTATTTTTTTTCTAAGGAGGCCATGATTTATTTGTCAGAAAATAACATTGAGTAAGGCATAAAAACACATAAACGGCTTGAATTTTCAATAGAATAGTAACGCCAATATCCACTTCTGGGCAAGCCAAATCTTTTGGGACAAATTCCCAACTATTAGTGTGTTAACCGTTTTGGAATTACTGGCAACAAACAAATTCCGCCATTTTCGGTTTTTCGATGATATTTGCAAACCGAATTTACCGATCCTAAATCTGAAGCCAGCTAGCAACATGTTACATCGTTCCTTGAATTAAGAGAAAATAAGCGTTAGTTCATTCTCTACGCCCCAATAATGGTTTCATTTTGAGCGTGGACATTATGGAATTGTGTATATACGAATGTGAATATATACTAAGTGACATATAAATCCGAACACCCAGTTTAAATAGTTTTATTTTAATAAAATTTTGTATAAGTACTTAATGAAGCATAATAAGTAAATGATAAAAATTTCAAATTGATTGCACTGCTTTAAAGCCCTTTGACCTTTAATAAGGTGTGGATGCAACCTGATGTGCTACGCATTCTCCAACGCGCCTAGGCATGTTTCTGATCAGGTGGTCAATGTCCTCCTGTGGTATCTCATTCCAGGCAACCACCAACTCCTCTCGAAGTGCTTCTAGAGTCTGAGGAGGACGTTGCAAATTGAGCAATCTCCTACCCATCATATCCCACACGTGCTCAATTGGGGATAAGTCGGGAGATCTTGGTGGCCATGGTAACAATGTGACATCATTATGTTGAAAGAAGTCTGTTGTGACTCTTGCAACATGTGGTCGGGCATTATCTTGTTGGAAAGTTGGATCTGTCAGGGTGTCAAGATAGGGTAAAAGATGGGGTTCTAGAACTTCGTGGATATAACGCTGCGCATTCATGTTACCTCTGATGAAGATTAAAGGTGACCTGGAATCATAAGCTATAGCACCCCAAACCATAACTCCAACAGTGTGATGAACATGTCTTTCGACAAAAAACTGTGGATTCCTCCTTTCACCACGTCGCCTTCTAACCCTGGCACGACCATCGTGCATGTCTAAACAAAATCGAGACTCACTAAAGACAATACTGTTCCATTCCTGATCCCAGAGTGACCGTTGTCTGCACCACTCAAGGCGATTACGTCGGTGTTCTCGAGTTTAAGGGAGGACCCAGTGTGGCCGGTATGAAAACAAGCCAAAACTTCTCATTCGTCGGTAAACACTTCGCCTGCCAATAGGTCTTCCGTGTTCTGCTAACCATTCATTTGCAATGGACCTGGTAGTGGAGAAACGGTCACTTAAGGCCAATAATCTTAGGCGGCGATCTTCACGGTCTGTTGTTCTACGGCGGCGTCCAGTGCCCCTTGCTCTTTGCGTACGGCCTTCTCGAAGCCATGCCTGACAACACCTAACCACAGTGTCTACACTTCTTTGCACTCTAACTGCAATTGCCCGAAAAGAAAGTCCCACTATACGGCCCCTATCAAACTCACTAAGTTGACGAAATCGTACAGGTCTCCGTACTCTAGGCATCGTAACCGATCGTAAAGGATGTCAAGAACCAAAATCCGCCAACGTTGATTCTTTACTGCGGCTGAATTATTCATTTTTAGAGCGTTAGTGAATTAAAAAAAAGCAGTGTAAAAACCGGAATGTGCAACTGATAAGGCTGAACATTTTTTCACTTGTTATTTAAAGTATGATAAATACATTCACCAACTTTTAATAAAATAAAACCATTTAAACTGGGTGTTCGGATTTATATGTCACTTAGTATATGTCCAGTCTCTCTCAGCATCACGTATGAACCACAATACAGAAAGAAGAAAAGATTTGTAGACATACTAATTGATAATCAACTGTCAAAGTACCAGAATATCCACTGTCAGCGTATTTTGAAAATCCCATCCCAAGACCCGCCTACAAGCCATACACCTAGCAGATTGTCCCTAGAATATTCTGCAGGCGATAATCGTATTGGTTGACCAATCAGCGTCAAACATTTTTTGTGGGACTATTTCTGGTTACTGATAAGAGCGTTCCAACGAGTTTTTTCTGTTTTGCTAGAGAAGTGGGCTGAAATAAACGATTTGTATTGGTGGAGTTAATATGTTTGTCATTTATTTGCATTTTGCAGCTATATTTTGCAAACAATAATCGTATTGGCTACAAATCAGCCATTTCTTTGCGACTAATTCTTTATTCCGATCAGAGCACTGGAAAAAATTTGCTTGAACTCGTCGATTTTTATTCCGAGGTAAAAATCTTTTGCACTGTTGCAAATAAGACGATTTTTTTTAGAAAAAAATAAGAAATATGTTTTTTTCCATTAAATCGTAATCTTTTGATTCCTATAAATGTACTGCCTAACCTTTAGTTCGTGGTATGATGGATCTCTGAATATTTCGTCAAGTAAATCGACTCAGTACTTATGACTTTTTGTCATACAACAGACATGAACTGGCAAACCGACATAAATGAGAAACACGGACTTGTGTAATGCAGATATCCTTAGGCAACAGCAAACTTGTGAACCGAAGTTCGAATATTATCGGAGGAAGAGGAGGAAGTATAGAGTCCATCTACTTGACGCCGTTTTTTTTAGCAAAGGTTATGCTCACACAATTCAATCTCTCTAGACCTTGTTCTGGAAATAATGTCTTTCAAACAATCTGCAGATGATTAATGGCTTCTGTATTGAGACTTTCTTATCTGCTTGATCATTAAAAAAATCAACAACAATTTGACAACATTTCACACCTGAATAATAAATATAAAGTATTTGTGTACCAACATAACGCGCAAAACACATGTTTGGATCCGAATCAAAAATTGAAAAGGTTCGACAGAGATAAATAGATGCAATCCAGAGAGCGATCTTTTTTATTCCTTACTCATTAATGTGATTTTCTGACAAATAAATCATGGCCTCCTTAGAAGAAAAACTAATACGTAACATTACGTGTCATGTTATTTCGGTGATACCCCAACCTTTTATGCACTTGTGAGACATCACTAGACTGGAAATTTTACAGTATTTTCAAATATCAAAAAATTCAATATGGAGGCGATAAGAAAAATGAAAGTTGAGGCGGGTTGCTGGAAAACAAAAGACGATTGAGGCATGTCACATGTTAGGTGTGTTTCAAATTCGAACCTCGCATTTGGGATTTCGCTAACGAAGTGGATATCTGCGTATTTATTATGCATCAATAATTGGGTATTTCTCAAAAAAATTAGAAATTTCATTTTGCATGTCTTAAAAAAAATAATGAAAGTATATACTTTTTTTGCAGAAATATTATGTTTTACTTTAGTGAGGTTCATCGATAATGAAGCTCCTCCATATTGTTGTGTATAACGTGTAGAAAAATGACTTTTAAGAAACTATGAAACGAGGGAATGACTGATAGGAGGGGAAATTATTTTTACAACAATTTGATGCTGAATTTCAATAAAAAAACATAAGTTAATTTATTAGTAGAAGTATTGAGATTTGTTTTATACCTTAGAGAGCTTAGATAGTGATTCTTCCCTGGTCACATCCTCGTATTTTAATCCTTCTCCAAGAAATGAACAACATCACCCTTAAGTTTTAGCATTTTAGAGCTAACTTTACGAGTACAGTTCTTTTGTACGTATCGTTTTTGAAAAAATGATTGGATATACAGGGTGTCCGCAAAGTTGGGGTTTTCCTTTACACGACGTGTAGATCTTGAAAACATAAGCAATTTTTCTTAGTACCATATACACCAATGTCTTGAGGGAACCGAGATAAAGGACTCTGCAACATCAAAAATATCTGAATACCGTCCTGTAGCCGCGACATCACGGACTGGTACAAGGTCACTGGCTCAACCCGACGACAGAACTGGGTCGGGGTCAGTGTGTCAGGTCAGTATGCAACCTTCAACCGACGGTTACGGTCACGCGTGTAGAGGTAATCGCGTAGACGAGAATCCCTCAACAAGCACTAGAGACGTGGCTAGAGAAGTGCAAGTATCAAAAACTAAAGAGTGGCAAACGCTGCGTGAAGAGGGGCTGTATCCGTTTCACGTCCAACGTGTACAAGCCCTTCAACCTGACGATTTTCCAGCAAGAGTGCGGTCTTGTGAGTGGTTGTTGAGTCAACATGACAATAATCCGGACTTTTTGAAGTGCATATTGGTCACAGATGAATCTACGTTCACGCGTAATGGGGTGAATAACTTTCGCAACACTCATGTTTGGTCAGTAGAAAATCCGCACGCTGTCCGTCGGGCACATTTTCAACAAACATTTTCGGTGAATGTTTGGGCTGGCATGGTGAACGGTATGCTCATTGGACCATTTATTCTCCCAAATCGATTAGACGGGATGCAATACCTAGACGTTTTACGCAACATTTTGCCTTCCTTGTTTGCCTGCGTCTGCTCGGTAGCGCATCAGCTGATTTCATTTTCTGTTGGAGCGGTATGATTTCGGGCAGAGACGTACTTAGCCCTTCTCGTCAACTGGAGAGTGAGTACTTTTTCCTTTATTTTTTTTTTTACTTGGTCGCCCTCGTTTCACTACACATTACCTTTGTTATTTCAAGGGTACTTGTTTCTGAAAAGGAAAACCCCAACTTTGCGGACACCCTGTTTATAGCAATTTGTTACCTTTTGTACTAATTGCAGCTTCGAGATTTTGTAATATTTTTTCTCTTCTCCATGTTTACTTCCAAGTATTTTTCTTACAACTTCAGGAACTTGTATATTATTTAAAAGCTAAGACACTTTAGTTGCTGGAGAGTTTGGGTCAGTATTTTTAGTTTTCAATCTCAAACACCTCTTCTTGACTGCGTTCTTTACTTTACTTTCCAAACTTTTAATCTTCGCGTATAGAATAGTTCCCGCTTGCGCATTCTACGTCTATTGAGAGCAGTCAAATTCTCTGTACTGTAAAGATGGTGCAGGACTTGGTGGGGGTGTTTCTTCAACTATTCTCTGTAAATTTGTTTGTAAGGTAACTCTCTCTTTTCAATATAAACTTTACTATTATTTTTCCGTTGTTTTCGTGTTTGGCTAGCTTCTCTTGCACTCATGGAACTTATTGAATTAACTTGATCTTTACTCTTCTTCTTTAAATACTTTAATCTTTCTTGTTCACGCAAAGCTTCTAAAGACTCAGCATTAATTTTCATTTGTTCTTGCCTCTTTCTGTCGCACTCCTTCTTTTTTAATTTCTTTTCTTCTTCACTTCTTCATTTTCCCCATTCTTGATATACAGATATCTGTTAAAATTAAAAACACATGCTATACAACCTGGAGTTGAACAATAACACCCAAACCACAATTTTATATATGCAAAAATCATTCCCTCACTTTCTAATATAGTGCAGTATTGCCAAGTTTTAAAAACATAACAGCTGCGTTCAACAATATCAAATGGTGAGGTGTGGATATTTATAATGGGTGAGGGAATGATTTCATTTCAAGTTCATGCCTTACGACAGGAACACCAAAGACCAAAGTATTATTCGAAAACAACATAACCTAACTGTTCATCTTTCAAGCAACATGAAAACATCGCCTATCTTTGTGGATATATGCAAATTAGCAATATAGTTTGTTTAAACAATAAAATTATGTTTGTCTCGCTCTAACATATCTGAAACTTCATTAAAAATATTCACCAATCGCTGTCGTTTGACTATACTACAGACTAAAATGATGACGTAATCGTCATCTTTCGTGATTTCGGCTATAGGAACCTTCAGAGTCGTTCTCAAAAGTACTATCCGCTCTAGAAATATTATCACTGTTTTTGTTGTTTATCGTTTAGTTTATGGAAACGATGTAGACACCGGAGTATCACCAAGCCTCTTCAATCTCATCGACATCCCATTCCTCGGAAATCTGTTCCGGAGACAATGCCCACTATGCGATTCATCCGTTTACAGTTACTGCTCAGAAAAGTTACTGCATGATTCCTGCTGTTGCCGGAATACCAATAACCCATATGGTGAGTAGAATATTAAATATACAGGGCGTTTTCAAATTTGAGTCATTTACTTTAACTGCTTGTAGGATATACCATAAATCACCTATACAGGGTGGCGCATCGAAAACGAAACAGACGCATTTCCTGGCAGCTCAGTTTTTTTTTAAAAACGCTCAGTAATTTGAAGGCACTCATTCACAATTCTTTGTCGCAGGTCTTCTAATGATGTTGGCTGAGTAGCATAGATTTTGCTTTTTAAATGACTCCACATAAAGAAATCCAAAGGTGGTAAATCTGGCGAACTTGGGGGCCATTCAATGGCACCTCTTCTACCAATACATCGATCTGGAAACGTCTGATCTAAATATTGTAGAACACGTAATGCGTAATGTGGTGGGGCACCGTCCTGTTGGAACATCAACCTATTCGCAATGTACCGCCGATCATTGTGGTTTTCAATTATGGCTGTTAATGCAGGATCTATGGAGTAATTCCAAATACATTTCACCGGTTAAATTTCCAGGTGAGAAAAAAGGACCAACTAAATGATCGCCAAAAATACCAGCCCAAACATTTAATTTTTGTGGCTGCTGTGTATGAACATCATGATAAATTCTGGGATTAGAATCGGGCCAATATCGGCAGTTATGACGACTTACTACGCCATTTAAGAAAAAGGAACATTCATCGGAAAAGCAAGTGTTGAATAGAAAATGCTCATTGTTTATAATTCGTTCTCTCATATCTTCACAAAATTGTAATCGTCGATCAAAATCGTCTTCATTAAGTTCTTGTACCAGGTGAATTTTATACGGATGAAAACTATGGGCCTTTAGAATCTGTTGGACAGTACGTCGACTAATACCACACACAGTCTCCAATTTGCGGGTACTTAACGTAGGATCTACATAAACTTGCCCTAAAACCCCCACTTCTTTTGCTTCGTTCCTTATGGGATTTTCAATGTTGCGTTTTTTATTGGCGACTGACCCAGTTTCTCGAAATTTAGCTACAAGTTCTAGAACATATTTTCGATGCACGTTACTGTTCTCATGTCGTTCATTAAATATTTCTGCTGTTCTATTAGCGCACTGATTATTTCCGAAAAATATTTCGATAAATTCAACTCTTTCTGCTATGTACTAAATTCCTACTTAAAATAGCTATTTTCAACAACAAACCATGGGCATAGTGAAGAAAAGCATTTACTTATTAAGTAAATTCTTTTAGTCAAATTTCTTCTGAAAGTCTACTTTAAGCTTTAAATCAATAAATCTTCAAAACTACTGAACTGAAGCTCATGTATTTTACATCATTATAAAGGAAATTGAAAGACCTTTAAAATAAGGTATCACTCGACCCCCTTTCCATTTAAGATTTTAGGGTTGGTGTCACCCCCGCCCAGGGGGCTGCACGTGTTAACGTGATTTTTGCCAAACTTGTGTCCCCCTCGAAAACGAAATCGACAGGTCTGAGCGTTTTTCCAAAAAAAAACTGAGCTGCCAGTAAATGCGTCTGTTTCGTTTTCGATGCGCTGCATAATAAAAGAAATAGTGGAAGATTGAAAATTTCAAAAAATAAGAATGTTATTACACAGATTGTTTGATATTCTCGACCACTGCCATGTAAAATCTTAGCGTTTTTTTACTACTATCTAATCGTTTATTCAAATTTGGCAAACAGTTAATGTGTGGTACTTTGGTTGGATCAGTTGTTAGTCTTTTAATAGTACGTATACTTTCATTTGTCTGATCATCTTGTGCGAAAAAATGGCCCATGAGTCAAGTTAGCTCGCAAATTAAAAAAATCCCAGATACAGAACGCTTTTCTAGGCGTCACCGTACTTAGAAAAATACAACATATACAGGGTGTTTTAGTTTATTGTTGCATAACTTTAAGATTCGATAGAAATTTTAAAATTAATGCATAAAGTCTATATAAACATGGGTCGAAAAATGCGTGGCTTCCGAAATACAGGGTGTTTAAATTTACTTTCTAAAATAGTTTTTTTTAAATATTTCGAACAATATTTGATGTATAACAGTGAAAATTGGTATACAAGGGTTTTTTGGTACGACAAAACGAACCATGGGCATAGTTTTACTGTAGCCGCTAGAGGGCGCTCTCTACTGTACCTGTAGTGTAGAAAAATTTTTCTTAGTAGTTTTGAATAATACTTTTGAACATAAAAAAGCTCTCCTGTGAGTTTTCGTTATAGTTAGCCGTTTTTGAGATATTTCCATTTTTAAGGTTCGATGCATTTTTAATTATTTATGGGAAACTAATATTTTTTTTACATTTTCGATTTGGGCATTACAAGTAATTAAGATGATCGTTTAGATTGTGTTTTTAAACACAGCAATAATTCCTAACTCCAAATAAACACAAAAAAACAGAATATTAATTTGTTTAATTTTCCAATATTATTTTTAACAAACTAAATTAATTATTTACAACTAAAATGCTATTAGATAGTTAGGACAAACATACAAAAACTAAAGTAGTTGCTCGAAATGTAAACCCAATTGTTCAATACACAATTCACATCTACGAATGATCGAACGTGGTATAGCATTATTCAAATAACGCCTTATTTCATCACATGCATTCCTGATTCTGTCTATTAGCATATCTCTTGTGGTTACGGGAGTCTGGTACACTTTTTCTTTTAGAAATCCCCACACAAATAAATCTAATGGATTTAGGTCAGGGGATCGTGGAGGCCAGGCGACTGGTCCTCCACGGCCGATCCATCTTTCTGGATAATTTTCGTCCAGCCAGTTTCTAACTATTCTCGAATAATGAGCTGGACAACCATCAAGCTGGAACCAGGCCAATCTTCTTAAATCTAACATAACATCATCCCACATATTTGCATGTTCAGCCTTTAAGAATTCCAAGAAGGTCGCAGCATTTAACCTTGCAGGCAAAAAGTAGGGTCCAAATAGTCGATTACGTTAGATACCAATCCACACGTTCACACTAAATTCATGCTGAAAATTTCTTTCCCGTACTGCATGCGGATTTGCATGCGACCAAATATGTTGATTATGAAAATTTACCACTCCACGTCTAGTGAAGCATGACTCGTCGGTCCATGAAACGTTACTTAAAAACTCCCTATTATTATCAGTTCTATCAAGAATCCACTGACAAAATGTGATTCTTCGTTCTCCGTCCCCTGGCTGTAGTCCTTGCACAGGTTGCAAATGGTAAGGACGTCTATGGTCATTTCTAAGAACACGGTGAACATGGCTTGCTGAAATTCCCAAGGCACCAGAAACTCTCCTAACACTTGTGGTCGGATCTCTATCAAACTCACGCAGAATCTTACGGGTAAATCTGCGCTCACGAACATTTATGTTTTGATCCCTTTGGAGATTTCCAAAACCATTTTCAATTATTTGGCGATGCACTCTTACAAATACTGAGCGAGTTGGATGTCGTCTGTTTGGAAATCTTCGTGCGTATTCTCTGGCTGCTTCTGCTGCGTTTCCATTTACAAAGCCATACACAAAATGAATATCCGCTAACTCGTGATTGGAGAATAAAAATGGCATTTTTATAAAACTTACAAAAAAAATCAGGTAAAAGAAACTAAATTTCGTGCATTCACAATTGCAAAAAAACGTTTCAGGTTTCAACAGACAACAAAACTAACTGTCAACTAATTGACGTTTAACCTTATTCTGCTTTCAATTTCAAAAATATTTGCAGGCACAGCCTACTTCTAAAAATTATCGAGATACTGACTTTTTAACGTTATTTTATCATAAATAGTTAAAAATGCATCGAACCTTAAAAATCGAAATATCTCAAAAACGGATAACTATAACGAAAATTCACAAGAGAGCTTTTTTATGTTGAAAAGTGCGAAGAATCAGTTTTTTTATTCAAAAAGCAAAAAATTGCACCAAAAAAAAATTTTCGGTCATTTTAATACACTACAGGTACAGTAGAGAGCGCCCTCTAGCGGCTACAGTAAAACTAAGCCCATGGTTCGTTTTGCCGTACCAAAAAACCCTTGTATACCAATTTTCACTGTTATACATCAAATATTGTTCGAAATATTTAAAAAAAACTATTTTAGAAAGTAAATTTAAACACCCTGTATTTCGGAAGCCACGCATTTTTCGACCCATGTTTATAAAGACTTTATGCATTAATTTTAAAAGTTCTATCGAATCTTAAAGTTATGCGACAATAAACTGAAACGCCCTGTATAGAGAAAACAAAACATTTTTTAAAAGCAATTAAAAATATAAAAATAACTTAGCCCGATTGGAAATATGCCGTATTATACTTCGTAGCATTTAAATTTAAATGCTAACAGAGCTCCTTCGGCATGTTTTAAAAAAAAGTGTTTGATTTTAACAGCAATAGGGAAAAGCGATGTAACGCCCTTTTATATGAAAACTTGAGATGAGGGAGCTTTAAGGGTTAAAAAGTGTAAAACTGCATATTTCCTATTTACCTAACAAGTGAGAAAAATACACTTTTTGCAAATGTTAGGTATAAGATGATGTTTTCTAACAAGGCAGCGTGATAATAAACCTAGAATTTTAAATATGTACTATGTTTCATTACTAATTTTATAATTGTAAAATCAACAACAACATCAATAATTCATTTATAATAATTATTAACAATATTGAAAGTAAAAGAACATTTATTTGGATTATGAAAAGTGAGTACTTTCCGCACGCTGGTAGAAAAAAATATTTTCAAATGTTAGTTGTTTTTAACAACCGCTATACAAAGGCATATTTTTGAAAATTTTATTTTATACTTTTTAATACTCAAATTCAAGATACCATTATTAGTTACCATACTCTCGTCGAACAATTTTACTTTTGAAGGGAAATTAAAATCTTCTTCACACGTTCATGTGTACTATTCACCAAAATGTTGCAGACGTTCGCTGAGTCCTTGGCAAATCCTGAATTTATAAGGGTGATATCTATCAAAGAACGTACTATAACTTTTCCTTGGTTTAGCCCAGAGTTCCCCAAACTTTTTTGTGTCGTAGACCCCTTGCCATGTTTTTCTGAGTTGGGTAGACCCCCTACTTACCTGATATTGATTTCCTGTAAATTTCTAACTGTAGTGAAGTTTAGTGTAA
Source organism: Acanthoscelides obtectus (assembly GCA_963669975.1). NCBI lineage: Eukaryota > Metazoa > Arthropoda > Insecta > Coleoptera > Chrysomelidae > Acanthoscelides > Acanthoscelides obtectus. The sequence continues at coordinate 14,533,767 of CAVLJG010000007.1, read as the reverse complement.
GAAACTTAAAGTAAAAACACATGTTAATTTATACATTTATTAATTGATTTAAATTAAAACAACTCAAAATAAAATTTTGTATCTGTTATGTAAAATATACGTAACATTAAATAAGCAGGTGTCTGACCAATAAGTGCCCGCATTGGAAATAAGTGCCCGCATTGAAAAAAAATAAGAGGGATGGGATAAAAAAAAAGTGAAAAATAATAAAAAAAAGTTGTTTACTTAAAATAGTACAATAAGCGAGTTCGTTTATTAATTATAACATAAACGTATGTTCTACAATAATTGTTTGATTAAATTCCGCTTCTTATACGTTAGTTATCTTAAAATAGACAAAAAATTAACGAATTTTAGTGTGTACCTATCCTTGAATTTTCAGAATAATTTAAAAAAAAATATTTTCTATAAAGGGGGGTTCTTTAAAAAAATCAATGCGGGCACTTATTCACAATGCGGGCATTTATTGGTCAGACACCAATAAACATAAAATAAACTATAAATAAAATAACATAAGCAATAAGTCAATATTTTTAGTGAGAAGGATGAACCTGATGCTTTAATAATAAATTATCAACATTTGGCGTCAATTTTGTAAGGGTTAATCTTAAATCTCCTCGGCTAATGATGTCCAGTCTGTTTCTTTTTTTTTGTTAGGAGATTGGTAACAGCGCTGAACCCCCTTTCCACTAGGTATGACGATGGAAAGGAAATTAAAAATTTCCTCGCTATATTCCATAATACGGGATAAGTAACGGGTATGTTGTTTTGCAGCCACAATTGCTGATATCCGTTTTTAAACTGAACCTTAAGTTCTTCGTTTGTACTTAGTTCAGTCAGTTCCTCTTGTATTATGACATTCGTTTCTTCTATGTCACCATATGGATTAATTATCCACGGTGGTATTACCATAGTCAAAATATCCTCAAACCTAGATTCAAAATCTGAATAGAGGGCATTTAAATGTTGAACGTAAGTTGAAACGTCGTCTTCCTGGCAGCTTGTCTGTGACAAATTGGGGAACTGAGAAAATTCGCCCCGTCCAATATTTTGCTTCATTAGTTTAACTCTGGCAAGAAACGCTGATAAGATGGACTTTGTTTTAATCAAATTTAAACTGTCGCCTTGTAATTGCAAATTAACCATATTAAATTTTGTAAACAAATCTGTTAAATAGACGATGTCTGTTTTACTCTTCATTAAATTTTCTTTTAAAATTTTACCTTTAGTATCCAGAAATTCTAAAATACTCTCAAAAAGTGGAAAAAATCTTGTCAAACATAAGCCTTTCGACAGCCCGCGTACTTCAGTGTGAAGGAGTAATTGATGAAAGTGTTCGTCATTTTCTTTACACAACTGCGCAAATAACCGCGTATTCAACGCGTTGCTTCTGATTCGGTTTACTGCATCAATGACTAAATGAAGTGATTCATGCAATCTAACACTCAAATTTTTAGCAACTAAATGTTGTCGATGGATGACACCCCTGACACATTTTGTTTTAAATAGCTTATAAATCCAGGATAACGTCCAACCATGGCAGGTGCTCCATCTGTAGCTACTGATACTATATCTGATAAAGGAATTGCTTTTTCAATGAAGTAATTCTTCAAAACATGAAATATTGATTCACCTTTAGTGTCGGTTATCAAAGTTCTTGCGAAGAGCAGTTCTTCGTAGATTTCTTGATTCATAATAAAACAAACATATGCCAATAATAATGCTGCATTATCAGGTAAAGTTGACTCGTCCAGTTGTATAGAGAAATGGGTCGTTTGCAAATAATTGCATAAGAAGCTTTCAATATCAGAACTCATTTCATCAATACGTCTTTCAACAGTATTGTTGCTGTACTGTCTACATTTCTTTTTAGATTCGGACATGGCATCAGTCATCTGTGGGCAAAATTAAATTATTTAAATAAGACAGAAAATCCAGCAGCTGTATATTAAAAGTATTTTTTGATTTTTCCGAAAACATTCCATAATTCGAACATCTTCTTGCAAAAATTAGCTCGAATTACGGAGATTGCACTGTAATTATAGTACCGATTGCTAAAACTTTCAAAAAGAAACTATTGAGGAGTACTCGTGTAATTTTGCATGATTGAATATTTAACTACTAATAACTAGTCATGATTGGCGTAATTTATCTATCTTTGCTAACTACGAGTACAAAACTAAAATTTAATAAAAAATAATGTACTTACTTTTCGCCAGCACTCTCAAACAAAATAACACTGACTCACTATACGTATAATTTGTGTGATATACTATCTGTTTATATTCTTTTAATATTTTCTTAGCACTTTCCTTTTCAAGATTCAGGAAACGAATAAACGTATTTCCCACATTCGTATTTATAGAGTGACGAATTGAACAAGTCAGTGCAAGGTAGCGAAGCTCTGAGACTGCGACTCTCAGGTTTTTACAAGTTCAAAATGTATTGCGACCACAAAGCGAATACCAACATCCTACAACTTACACAATTTTATAAACATATATAATAAATTTTTTACTTCATAGGTACTTTTATAAATAATGTATATGTTTTAATATTATAAGATAGTATGATGTAAGTAAATAGGTACTATCAGTGTATGTGTTGAGATCCACTATCGTGGACCCCCATATTCATTTCATGGACCCCCAAATTTTTTTTCGCTGACGTAGCCCCTTTGCAGGTTGTCATAGACCCCTAGGGGTCGATATAGACCACTTTGGGAATCAGTGGTTTAGCCTAAGAATCTCCCACGGGTACTGAGATCCTCATACATAGGATCCTTATCTGTACTCTCTGTATATTGTATTCATTTAATTGCAATTTTTTTGGATCATGCATTTTTACAAGGTTTCCACATTTGGTAGAAAAAGACCGAAAATAAGAGTGGTCAGTTCTATATGTACTTTATTTTACTGTTAATACTAAATTTGAATCCAGTTACATCGATATGATACTGAATGACATTGAAAATGCAACACTGACTAGGAGTGCTGTAATGACCATACTTTTACAAGTTTTAAGTCTACTGATACATATTAAATGATTGGAATTTTAACTCGAAACTTTGCAAAATAGCTGAGATCATTCTATTTTCAGCTGTTGTACCCCACCAATGTTATTATGCAGATTGCAGTTTCCTCCACGCGAACAGCTGCTCAGAACACAAACTCATCTCTGCTTGCTGCTGTACGGGCCGATGACTCCTAGTCATCTAAATGACAACTACACGCCCGTTGTAAATATGTTGGATTACTTATTATTTAATTCTATTGGAGGTTGAGTGAGAATAAACATGTAACTACCAGAAATAGTATTTATTCCCACACCAAACACCAAACCTATATCATTACTGTTCCAATCGCCAATACACTGAAAACCAGATTTATCTGGTGGTTTGAGTTCAATGTGTACGAGAGAGAAGTATACGAGGGAGTAACCAAAAAATCCGGAATTATTTTCAACTTTTTCACAAAGTAACCTTATCTCCTTCAAAATACTGTCCACTACAACTAATACACTTGTCGCACCGGTGCTTTCACTGCTCGAAACATTTTCCTTAGAAATGTCTGACAGCTCCTCCCACGTTTATTTCTTGACATGAAGTGTGTCGAATCTGTTTAGGACCGATTCCGGATCGGACCTAAGGTCGAAATGAAAGGTCAGGATCGCCACAAATTCTGCAACATTGCACCATTTGTTCGCTTGGCAACACCGCATCTCGTACAGTCCAAAGCAAGGTTTCTGCCTCCATGATCATAAATGAGCAGTTTCGGTCAGTACCCATCTAAAAAATTGTCAGTCTTGGGCTTCTTGGGAAGCGCACGCATCTGTGTCCTTGCGTCCAAGAAGATGCATTAATGGGACAACAATAGATTTGACCTTTGATCCCCGGTTTTAATTTTTAAGGCTTTACTTTTAAAAACAAACAACAAAACCGTACATTAGAACAGACACTTAAAAGAAACCATAAATATAAACAGACAAAATTAATAAAACATGAAATTAAATATAACTTACTTAAAACTACATTAACCTAAACGAATTTAAAAAGAATGACTTTCTTTCGAGCACATTATTATGTTAAAAGTTTCTTAAAACACTCTTAAAACAAACAACAAAAATGTAAAGCTTAAAAAGAATGACTTTCTTTCGAGCACATATTATTATGTTAAAAGTTTCTTAAAACACTCTTAAAACAAACAACAAAAATGTAAAGCTTAAAAACGTTAACAATAAAAAAGAAATTATACTAAGTGACATATAAATCCGAACACCCAGTTTAAATGGTTTTATTTTAATAAAAGTTGGTGAATGTATTTATCTTACTGTAAATAACAAGTGAAAAAATGTTCAGCCTTATCAGTTGGACATTCCGGTTTTTATACTGCTTTTTTTTAATTCACTAACGCTCTAAAAATGAATATTTCAGCCGCAGTAAAGAATCAACGTTGGCGGATTTTGGTTCTTGACATCCTTTACGATCGGTTACGATGCCTAGAGTACGGAGAGCTGTACGATTTCGTCAACTTAGTGAGTTTGATAGGGGCCGTATAGTGGGACTTCGGGAAGCTGGACTTTCTTTTCGGGCAATTGCAGTTAGAGTGCAAAGAAGTGTAGACACTGTGGTTAGGTGTTGTCAGGCATGGCTTCGAGAAGGCCGTACGCAAAGAGCAAGGGGCACTGGACGCCGCCGTAGAACAACAGACCGTGAAGATCGCCGCCTAAGATTATTGGCCTTAAGGGACCGTTTCTCCACTACCAGGTCCATTGCAAATGAATGGTTTGCAGAACATGGAAGACCTATTGGCATGCGAAGTGTTTACCGACGAATGAGAAGTTTTGGCTTGTTTTCATACCGGCCACACTGGGTCCTCCCTTTAACTCGAGAACACCGACGTAATCGCCTTGAGTGGTGCAGACAACGGTCACTCTGGGATCAGGAATGGAACAGTATTGTCTTTAGTGACGAGTCTCGATTTTGTTTAGGCATGCACGATGGTCGTGCCAGAGTTAGAAGGCGACGTGGTGAAAGGAGGAATCCACAGTTTTTTGTTGAAAGACATGTTCATCACACTGTTGGAGTTATGGTTTGGGGTGCTATAGCTTATGGTTCCAGGTCACCTTTAATCTTCATCAGAGGTAACATGAACGCACAGCGTTATATCCACGAAGTTCTAGAACCCCATCTTTTACCCTATCTTGACACCCTGGCAGATCCAACTTTCCAACAAGATAATGCCCGACCACATGTTGCAAGAGTCACAATAGACTTCTTTCAACATAATGATGTCACATTGTTACCCTGGCCACCAAGATCTCCCGACTTATCCCCAATTGAGCACGAGTGGGATATGATGGGTGGGAGATTGCTCAATTTGCAACGTCCTTCTCAGACTCTAGCAGCACTTCGAGAGGAGTTGGTGGTTGCCTGGAATGAGATACCACAGGAGCACATTGACCACCTGATCAGAAGCATGCCTAGGCGCGTTGGAGAATGCGTAGCACATCAGGGTGCATCCACACATTATTAAAGGTCAAAGGGCTTTAAAGCAGTGCAATCATTTTGAAATTTTTATCATTTACTCATTATGCTTCATTAAGTACTTATACAAAATTTTATTAAAATAAAACCATTTAAACTGGGTGTTCGGATTTATATGTCACTTAGTATAAATATAACCCATTTAAAACTACATTAAAATAAACAAATTTAAAAAGAATGACATTCTTACGAGTACATATTATTTTTTTTATAATGTCCCTTGAAATTAAAGCATCTTTTATCTCCGGTATTAATTGGTATTTTGCTGTGCAAAATTGCACTTATTGTCGTAGCACCCAGCCGATTACGCAATTTTGTTTTGTTTTAATTAATGTAAAAAAAATCTTTCCACACTTGCGCTGCTGTGTGGCAATGTAAATAAAATTTGAACAAAATTGGCAAGCTCTGGGTATGCGAGACTATCATCCCCTTTTTGTAAAATTTGAGGCATTCCAGTTGAAAAATCACAACTTTGATATGTAGGTCGAAATTAGGACACCCTGTATAATGGCGAATATTTTAGAAATGTGCCCTCAAATGTCATGTATAACATCTCATAAATAGGTGTTCCCAAAATGTATTTGTTTATGAGTAATATTCCGTCCACACATGGATGGGCCACCCTGTATACTTATTTTTTGTAAATATCCCAAATTCTCGTAAAAAACGCTCACATTCTATCTCAAATACCAAAAAACAGACGAAAATATATAGCAAATATATAAAATCCCAAATGCTTAAAAATTTCGAGATTTGCCGAAAATTGTCTCATCAAAAATTGTTTAAAATAATGTAGAAATTAATATTATGTAATTAGGATAAGTAGCTAGTAGAAAGTACAGCTGTAATAATATTAATTTCAATATTGTAAAATTATTATTATTGTAATGGCGAATAAACATTTTTTTATTTATTTATTTTAAATCCGTTCAGTAAGCCACAATGCATGCAAGGAGGACGCTTTATTTTTCAGCAAAGCCAAAACAACGATGTCTAGTTGAAAATGGACAGAATTAGCTTAAAATCATTTAAGAAAGGTGTACTGATGGATATATTTTTCATTCTGCTATTGTCCAGTAGATGGCGCTGCATATCGGCACCCACCACAAAGTCCACCATTGTGGTCAGCGTTGCCAGTCGTATGATAATTGTCGTTTCTGTACAATAATTTCAAGTACTGTACGATTTACGATACTATGTGTAGGATAATAGCTGAATGTACGATAATTTTGCGAACGAGCTTTTTCGCTCACAGATCTTGAATCAATCGTAACAACTACGTTCAATTAACACCAGCAAGCAGCTGACAGTGTAGCCGCTTGGTAGGCAAGCGCGCGTACCCCACTCTGTATAATGGGTTGCCTAGCATTACGCGAACTATCTCGGTAAAGCATCCCACAAACCGGCGCGAAATAATCGCGGCGAAGTATTTGCAACGAAATTCAGAGCGAAATTCGCAATCTGTTTCGCCTGTTTATTCATACCAAAGCGTTTTATTCGCTCCGCGAACGTGAAGGTTTCGACAGGTTGCGTACATTTTATTTTTGCCTTTTGCAATGAGCTCGTCTTCAGAAGAAGAGGAGGCACTTCTATTTCTTGCTTTAGAAGAGGAACAAAATGCACGGTAAGTTATGTTTATTTAACGCCATTTGATAGTTGGGTATGTATTAAGTTTAACGAAGTACATAAAACAAATATTTTCAATTTTGTTTAGGAAACGAAGGAAGTGGGTACATGATATTAACTTGGAACGAAATAAATTTGGGGAATACCATACCTTGATGCCACAACTTCGGCTGGATGAACAGCGCTTTTACGTATATTTTAGAATGACTCCAGAGTGTTTCGATGAATTATTGAACTTGGTGAAAGATGAAATACGAAAATCTGACACAAATTATCGTGAAGCTATTTCGCCAGAAGAACGACTTGCTATTACACTCAGGTAAAAAAATTATATGTATTAAAATTAGTAGGCTTATCGAATACGAAAACTTCAGGGATCGTGAAATAAATATTTTATTGTAATAATTGGACTACATGTTGCCACTAGGATTAAATGTTGCTAAATAATTCGAGGCAGAATTTGCCTCCTCTGTTGGGTATATTATTGGAGTAAACCCAGTGCCGCTTGGGAAGGACGACATACTACTATCATACATGCTTGCAGAATTCTGGGTAGACGCTGATGACATTTCTTCAATATGTTCAAATTCTTCGTGCGCTATTAATTCGGCTATTTTTAGTTTTATTCGGGCTTGACGCTTTAAGGGAAGTGTTTTCACAGTCTGTGCATGTGCCAAGAAAAGTGAATCAATGGCCTCGTTCTCTTTTTTAGGTTTTTTACCCTCAAAATAATTAATGAGCTGTTGTACAGACGAAGATGGTGGTTCATAGCGTTTTCTGCTCGTTTTATATTTTGGTGTAGTTGCAGTCTGCGGAAAGGTGTGCCCTGGAGTAGTCACTGCTGTAGTGTTCAATGAAGAAGGTGGTGCTGTCTGTGTTGCCGAGGCGTTCTGTGCATCTTCTGTATCTACATCAGCATTTTCATCTTCTCCATGGCCGCGGTCTTCCAAATTTTCGGTTTCTACATTTTCAGCCCTTTCCTGATATATATTTGAGTTAAATTCGGCAGTCTCATAATATATGACGTCAATATCTTTCACATTAGACGACGTTTTGGCAAATGCCAAAAAAGGACGGAAAAATTCCATGTAGTCAGCCCACTGCCATTTTTTTATGTTGCCCACTGCTTCTCCGGTCTTTGGTTTGGTAGATTTTATATATTTTGCAAATGTGTCTCTGATATTCTTCCACTTTTTTTTACTTCATCACCTAAAAACGATTTTTTTTATAGATTCCTTGCCACTGGTGACACCTTCTATACCATTGGGCATAGCTTTCGAGTTGGCTTTACAACAGTGAGTGCAATCGTAACCGAAGTCTGTGAAGCGATATGCAGACATATGGAGCGTAAATATTTACCAGAACCAACAGAGAATATATGGAAAAAATGTGCTGAAGAATTTGAAAATAGATGGGGATTTCCCAATTGCATTGGCAGCGTGGACGGTAAGCATGTAACAATCAAGAGACCTAACAACAGTGGCTCCAATTACTGGTGCTATTTACATAAATATTCAATAGTACTTATGGCCATTGTTGGCCCGGACTATAAATTTATATGTGTTGATATTGGTGGTTTCGGAAAAAATAGTGATGGGGGTATTTTCGAAACCTCAAACATGGGAAAACGATTTGAACAAAATTTAATGAGTGTCCCTGCACCTAGATTTCTCCCTGGGCAAAATGAAATCTGCTCGTACGTCTTAATTGGTGATGAAGCATTTGCTTTAAAACCATACCTTATGAGACCATTTCCTTATAAGCAGACTTTAACAGACGTCAGAAAAGAGAAATACAATTTAAGACTTTGTCGAGCTAGAAGGGTCGTGGAAAATGCGTTTGGTATTTTGTCTCAAAAATGGCGAATATTTTACAGGCCATTAGAAACTAAAGTAGATACTACTATTCTAATTGTACGTACGGCATGTATTTTACACAATTTTTACGAAGTAAAAGTGGCGATGACAAATATTTTCAATTCTTAGATCCCCCAGAACCCGTGCTTGGAGCTTTTACTGATATAGCAAATGATCCTCGGCGGGCAGCAACGCTAGCATTTTCTACTCGTGACAAATTCGTAAATTATTTTAATTCTGATATGCTTATGCCCAATATATAGAATGTTCGTTTTCACATTTGTGTAGACTGTAAATTATTTAACAAGTTAATAAAAAATATTAGGTACATACCATTTGTATTTAATTCTTTTCCTATTTCCATCCAAATCTTGTCTTTCTTTCTCACATTCCTGTATTCATCGTTCGACAAATCATACAAACAAGGATACTTTTTCACTATTTCTATCAATAATTCCGTTGTTGCCATTGCGAATTTTTGAAGAACGGCGTCAAAAACGCGATCAAAGGCGAACTGAAATACGCCGCGATAAAAACGCTGGAACAATCGCATTCGCTTCGCACAAGTCTGAGCCTGTCCGTAAACCGCCGCGTTTTAATCTGATCGCGAATTCATCGCTGCGAAATTTTCGCAGCCAAAGCGAATATTTCGCGCCGGTTTGTGGGATGCTTTAACATCAACGGGAAAAATTGCCGTCAATCAGTTCTCACGTTCTATGGTTCTATGTATTGAAATGACGCGCATATTTTTATTTACCCATATGACTTTTGAAACTTGAAAATCAAAAGATCGTTATCAGTTATTTTCGATATTTAACCGGTTTCAATTCAATAACGATAATAAGTGTATGTCGGATTCCGGATCAAGTTGCTCTGGAAGAGAGAACCACAACAAAAGATGCGATACTCTCGAAAAAAAGGAGCGGAATCTTTGAAGAACGTCAAACATAGACAGCAAGCTTATAGGAAAGAGTGGGAAACAAAGCCAAAACAATACGTTAATATTAGATATAATAAACTATTCCAACAAAGTAATCTTTTCATCAAAAAAATAGGGGGAATTTTAACCTCCCTCACGGAAATTTAAGTTTCTTGATCTTTAAAGATGTGTTGCCAATGAATGAATGAATGAATGAACGTTTATTCGCCATTACAATAATAATAATTTTACAATACTATTAACATTAATGTTATTACAGCTGTACCAGCTAGTCATTCTAATTACATAATATTAATTTCTACATTATTTTAAACAATTTTTGATGAGACATATTTTGGAAAATCTCAAAATTTTTAAGCTTTTGGTTTTTTTTATATCTGGTATATATCTTCGTCTGCTTTTTGGTATTTGACAAAAAATAAGTATATGTGTAAGTGTATGTATGCAAAGTGCTTCTTATGCATATAACATGTTTTTTTTTATTCTCACGTGTTGTGGAAAACGTTAATCAGCGTAATTGATTAAAAGATTATTTACCAGATTGTTTTATTCTGAAAGGATCTGTGTCAATGTATAATTGACCAATATTTTCAGTGAACTGAAGCTGTAGCTCCTTTCCGTTAAAAAATGTTTCAGCTTTCTTAATATATATAATTTGACTTAGAGGCGTTAGTTTCACAATATACCATACTTAGACAAAGCCAAGAGTAAAAAACTATTCTTTAGATTGAGTAGAATTAGCAGTGTTGTCAGCATGGACACCCTATTAATGAAGCGTTTCTAACAGAAAAATGAAATCGCAAGTCGTACGAGCCAAAGGCAACGGTCCCTATTGTTATTGTTTAAAATAACAAAAAGACCTGAAACGTCATTAGAATGCTTAAGAACCTTCTAGACACATTTAAATTAACTTTGAATATAAAAAAACTCATTACATTACCTTCTCCATAACAATGGCTAATAGACCAGCATTTAATCAAATTACGCCTGATAATATAGATGAGCCTTTGAAAGAAGTAAATGAAATTGAATATTTGGGAGTTGTTGTTGATCAGCACTTGAAGTGGGACCAGCATGTGCTGTACTTGAGAAAAAAATATATTTTTCATCCATAAATTCTACACTCTTCGTAATATCCTGAAACTTAAACTAATATTGATGAATCACAAAGCACTTGTGGTGCCCTTTTTGGTATATGGCATATTTGTGTGGGTTGGGATGTACGGTTCAAATCTTGGGCAGCTAAAAGTGGTGCAGAACCATATTGTAAGGATTATTCTTAAAAAAAACTAGATTATATCCCACTATGCAAGAAATTAACAATATTAAAATCTTATAAATATATCCTTGCAATATATGTAGTTTTTTTGTACATGCAAATAAGAAATTAAATGCAAATTATGTGTCCCACAATTATATCTTGCACCTAAATTTTACAATTTGATTCCTTCTAATATCAGGAATATTGAAAATAATAAAAAGTTAAATGCTTCGTTTAAAACGATTTGTTGGGAAAATCGTGAACAATTTATGCGTTTATTTTAAGTTGCTTTGAGGTAGGATGATCTGTCCATTTGTTTTTTTTTTTCTTTTTTTGCGATAAACTTGTGATTCGTTTTTTCTGATGTTCTAATGTTTACGTATATGCTCAAGAGTGATTGGTGGTGGAAAAGCGCCTGACTCAATTCCAACCAATGACGACGCAGAACGAATATCGGTACCGGCGTAGTACACCCTGCGGGCTAACTCGCGTCTTGTTCAGTTGTCGGTTGGCGTTTGGGGAGCGTGGTGCGGCGAGCCCTCCGAGGAACGCTCGTTGTGTGCCGGGAAGTCTTTGTCGGCGATTTTCCGCAATGTCGTCGTGTCGCGATGGTGTTGTGAGTGATTTTGTGGAAATTGTGTGTGAAAATGTGTTGTGGTTGTTCCTAAAAGGCGAGTGGAGTATCTTCACGTTGGATATGAGCATTTTTCTGATCCTGCTGAGCTGAATGTATTTACAGCAGACTAGGTAAGCTTTAAGCATCTACTTCTGTGTTAGCTATGAGCTCGTAATGTCAAGATTGACTTATTTTGTTGTGTTCAAAAGTTATTAGCAATTTTTCTCTAAACGTTTTCATGTCAGAAACGATTAAAGTTCTGAGAAACCTTAAGAAATATCGATCTTCAATGCTTTAAAACGCGGGTTCAAATTATCGTATTAGTTGAAAAGTTAAATTTCGCACCTTTTCCTTCAAAGGTTTGAGGAGTATTTTAAGATTAGTATATCTTAAAGTAACGCGAGGCGCTAATGCGTATTCCAATGCGCATTATTATTATTAACAATGAAATAGCAGCATTTCAAAAATACGCCAAGTAGGAGAAGGTTTGAAGTTTAATTGAGTAACATATGAGAACATTTGGTACTGTTGCGTCTTGTAGAACTTCGGATTTCACTGTGTTTTCACTCGAAACTTATAGAGGGTAGTCTGATAGATTATTTTAAATCATAAAAAGTGTAGATGAAGCACGCTTTTCATGAAATTTTTTTCCCAAAACACTATTTTTTAGCAGTTATTTCTACCACCACCACCATCAACCATATGACGTTGACGTCTGTAGGTATGTCGTATACAACGACGTATATGAGAGGCGCTGTCCTGCGGTGTTGCCGGATTGGACTCCGTATTTGGGGAAAAATATGAAAAGTGGGAAATTTCTATACATTTATACTAATTAATGAAACACAAAAACGAAAAACTGAAATAAACAAGAGTAGCAAAATGAAAGCCGATTCCTAATAAGTGTATATCAAAAAATACCAGTAGTATGCTAAAAAATGATTAATTATAAATAATTATAAAAAACAAAAAATAAAAACATAAATGACATATGCACGGATGTCCACGTTATATGGCAGATGGCGGTGGAAAGAACAGCAAAAAATACAGTGTTTTGGAAAAAAAAATTCATGAAAAGCGTGCTTCATCCACACTTTTTTTGTTTCTAAATAATCTATCAGACTACCCTATAAAAGTTTTAAGAGAAAAAACAGTGAAATCCGAAGTTCTACAAGTTGCAACAGCACCGAACATTTTTAAGGTTTTTAGAGTCTAACTATTTTTATTCACAATGATCCAAAGAATCTAAAAAAACTTTGTACGGGCCACGTTTTGTAGTTTGTAATTGTTTACACTTTGCAGCGAGTTACCTCCCGGCAACCTCATAATTCATTCAAAAATCGTCTATAGTAAATGTAAATACATAACAAGTAGCACAGTATGATGTACAAAAACTTGCAAGAAAGTGAGATTAATCCACGTAAATACCGATTGTATTACGTGTTAATATACTGTCTCTCGTATATAAAGTTGTTTACATTTTTTTGTAAGAAATACAATCGATATTTTTAACAGGATGAAATTTGAAGATTTGCCATCCATTGCACTATATTCATGTTGTATCTGAGCTTGCATCTACTACGTAGTAGCAAAAGTGCGAACTAAAGAAAGGGAGTTCTTTGCCAAAGTCCTATAGGACTTTGTTTATTATTGGCAGCAAGTCCACCATTCCAGATCTTTATTTTCAAATATTCTTATTTTTTGAAGTGTTCATTAAAAAATCAAGGACTAATTCTCTGCCCTTAAATCGTTTTCGTTTCGAAAGTACAGGATGAAGAATAATTTTGAAAACGTAACGTGTCGATAAACAATGCAATCGTATTATACAGGGTGTCCCAGAAATAACACGCCAGAGTGACATCGGAGCATTGGCTTCAGATCTATCATATAAAATCAACATGATGTAAACGGTTTCTATTTTTGGAGATATTGCCACTTTCAAGTCTTTCTTATGACACGTGCGCAGGTACCACATCTGTTTCTCGTGGTGACATAATGCTACCACCGAACAATGAATGCGAGAGCGAGATAGTCAATGACATGTTTATGTCGTTTTATTCCCTAGTGATTTGGTTACAAAAGAGGGCTGCACTTATCTTTTATTCGCAGTATTTCGCAAGTATTACGACTTCAGTGATAAAACTTGGGGTTATTCAATTGTTAGTAGAAAGAACCTACAAATGTTTTACTATTTTTAAAAGAGCATTACACATTGAAACAAAATGTAACAATTAATTTTTTTAGCATAATGAAATGAATACTCGGTTATCTCAACCTACTATTTCTGGTAGCTCAGGAAACAATTATAAGTTAGAAGTTATTTATAGCCATAACAGGCAAGACGAGAACAAAAAATAGTGATGAAAAAAACAAAGTGTCAATATTTCGAAAACTAGAAAACTTTTACTAAGGTCATGTTGATTTTACCTGATTGATCTGAAGCCAATCTACCTTCCATGTCACTCTGGTGTGTTATTTCTGGGACACCCTGTATTTGTGTTCTCACACGATTGTAACGGTTATCTCACGGAAGATCTGCTTTCGTAGACTTTATGCGATATTAGGATAATTAATAAACAGTAGTAAAAAAGAGTATGTAATAAAAACTAAGCTACAAAAACTCAAAAGTATTTTTTTTTCATTATGGAACTATAGTTTGGCAAACGGATCTGCAACACCGGGGTATCGATGAGGGGAAAGCAAAACATGGCTGGTTTCATTCTAAAATGCCAGCGGCGTGCGGTATTTTATAAAAGTTTGGGATTATTTCATAATTGGTTTAAATTTAGTAAACTATGCGTTTATGTTTCACTTTAAATTTGGGAAGTATCTCAATAAGCCCACAATGATATGGAGCATTGTCCATAATAATAAATAAAGTCTCGGGTAAACTCAAAAATAGCTGTTCTCTACAGTCTACACCATGTAAAAAAACACTTGAGTTTGTTTCTACACTTCAACAAACGGAAAAATGTCTACTCACTTCCCAAAATTGCCACAATTCAAAAAATCATGATAACTGCGCGATTTAAAACCTAATTTGAAAATCAAGCTAGCGTTTTTGTCAAAGCCGTAAATAAAATATATTTTTCAAATACAAATAGATACTTAACGTGGTTTTTAACTTGAGTATATATATATTATACATCCGTGATCTTATAATATGCTCATTTACTTTAAAAAGTGCCACAAGCCGAAACACGACCAGAATTAATTTTTATTTTATAATCCGCATATTTCTGGATTCCTATTGTTCCAATTTTGGACTGTTGATGTGGATATTTCTAGAGCATCGGTGTCGCTTAAATAGAAACAAAGAACTTTAAACATATTTCATATCCGTTTAACTTATAACCTCTGTAATAAATAATACTTACATTATACAGCATTTCAAAATTACATTTCACCTATTGAATTAGCATTGGTGTTCGTCAACTTCATCATTATCATCATCGTCACTGTCGTTATCAGTGTCGCTGTCGTCATCTTGCCCTATAAATTGATCATTTTCCCAAAATTTATCTTCAATGTCCCTAACATGTTGACAAAATTTCTGCCAATCATTAATGGATATTAAGGACATCGCTTCCTGAGTAACTTCTTTCAGTGCGGTTAAACTGAAGTTTCCAGTGGTATTGCGGCTTCTTATATGAAATTTAAGCTTTGCCCAAGCTAATTCTATTGGGTTTAACTCGCATAAATAAGGAGGTGTTCTTAGAGGAGTATGTCCATGTGATCTTATGATCCGATCAACTACATAATTTTTTTGGTTGTCAGGGGGCTTATGAAGTAACACCAGATCGAACAAGTCAAATTTTCTGGCAGTTGCCTCATGATTTATGCCTATAAAATATTTTATTGTATAGTTTGATATGTACATGCATGTTTTGAGTCATAAGTACCTTTCTTTGTCAACCAGGCCATTATATCTTTTTTCGAAGATGATTTTGTCGGGGTTTTATCTTCCTGGACGGAATGATATGGAGCATTGTCAAATACTATAACCGAATTGTCAGGTATACTCGGGAGGAGTTTTTCGGTGAGCCAGCGTGTGAAATTTTCCCGATTCATCTGACCGTGGTAATCGCCTGTAGCTAATCCCGCCTTAAATAACAAACAGGCATTGTCAACAAATCCATTTTCTGAACCTGCATGCACTATAATGAGTCGTCCTAAAATATACAAGACGATTATATAATATGTTACAAATCAGAGTTAAATTTAACATATATATAGCATTTTTGCTTACCTGTAGAACCTATACTGCTTATTACACCAGAAACAGTTTCGCTCTGCCAGCAATTTTTGAAAGTCAAGTCATTGTCCACCCAGGTTTCGTCCAAATAAACAATATTGCGCCCTTCTTCACGATATCTACGTATTTCACGGATGTATTTATACCTCCATTGCAATATATTAGGCCTCTCCATCAAAGCTTTTCTTTATTTTGACATTTGCACCAAAAAAAACCATTTGATTTTAATAAACTCCTGAGTGTTTCCCTAGAATAGGGGAAATTTGAGTCTTCTCGCAACTTTTGTAATAACTTCCTAGTTGTCGGGACAACTTTATATTCAAGATAAAATCTGTTTATCAAATGTCTAATAATCTGAAAATCAAAATCTTCATCTTTCTCAACAAGAGACTGACGCGGTCTTTTTTCCCGGGACTGGATAACATTTTATTGGGGTTATCTTCTAGTCTTTCTTTATCTTCGTTATGAATTTTCCTAACAGAAGATACTCCGACTCCGGTATAAAGGGACACCCTATCAAGCTTAGGTTTAAGCAGCAACTTGAGGGAATTGTTTGCCACTTCCTCATCGCAAACCCTATAAATAATCATCAGAATGTTAGCTTAGCATTTCCTTGTTTTTTATTTATATTCAGACTTATTATTACTAACCTATAAACATTCGCAATCACTTCTCTTGTTTGGCTATGAAGCGTCTTTCCGCGAGTAAATTGGTTCATTTTAAAACAATAATACTAAAACGAATAACAATAACAAAACACTAAACTATTCAAAAACACACAGCACTAAACATACAAACTTAATAGAACAATAAATAGTTAACAGTAATAGTTGTAAAACTCATACACGACAATCAACGGAGATAAAACCTACGCCACTGGACTTTTCAATAGTATGGATATTCTAAGAAAGGAGCAAAAAATTGTCTGGGACGCTACCCAATAGGGAGTCGAATTTTCTCATGGCGACAAAACATGTGAGGATATCCGCCAATCAGATTCGTTCAGGCGGTGTCCAATATACCTTTCGGGTGGTTGTTGCCAGCTCAACCGATGTCGATAAGATCTTTGGAAAAATGTTTACTTATAATACGATTCAGTAGTAAAAAATAGTTATTAAATACAAATAGAGCTAACAACCCATTAAAATACTCAGTATTTTAAATTATTATTTTTTGGAATTGTGAAAAATCGATTTTCAAATCATTGAAATTACTTCATTATTGCTTTTTTTGTAGTTAAATTTGGCAATATCGAATATTTTCGGTCGCATTCCTTTCGCTGTTGCAGATCCGTTTGCCAATCTTTACCTGTCTTTATAATTTATACTGTTAAACAATTAAAATATAGCTTTCTGTAAGATTGTCGCTAAATAGTCGTTTCTGAAATATTTGGAAATGCTCCATCAGGACAAGGATACAAATACATGAAAATAAAATAATTATTTATTCTCTTACGACAATTTTTCGTCATATTTTGATAATTTATTGGCAGTGGCTCATCGTTGGTAACTACGACCTGTACGGACGTGCAAGGGGTATTTTCCATGTGCGTGCGAACCAGTTTTAATAAAAGGTGTTAATATATTATACGGAACTGTTTTATTTATACAGGGTGTAACACGCCAGAGTGACACGGGAGGTGGATCAATCAGACAAAATCAACATGACCTTAGTGAAAGCTTTCTAGTTTTCGAGATATTTCCACTTTTAAGTTTGTTTCAAAAAATCCCTACTTTTTGCTTCTTTTTCGCCCGTTATGGCTATAAGCTTTTATAGCATGCGAAAACGTGTCAGGGTGATAGATTTAATAACGTAGTACTTGTATATTCATGTTGTTTCTACTTGTTCCAGGGACTAGAGCAGTTTGCTGAAAAGTAAGTGCATTTAGGGTTTTCTTATTGGTGTCGGGTTTACAGGCGACTACGAAAGAGAGCTGCAGGGTTGTAAAACCTACTGGTGGACGGCTCTTAATACTGCCCTCGCCCTGGCAGGGTGCCTCATTTAGACAGTTACTAATTACTAAGAAAAGCCGTCAGTTCAGTAGAAAAGTCAGGAAAAATAATAACAAAACGCTATCATACAGTTGGAAACTTTGAAAGCAGAGATAATCGGAAGAATTATATAAAACGTACGCTTCAGAAACTCCAAATAAGTGGTCGGTAGTAGCGAGTAGCTGCGGAAATGTTAGAGAATTTTTTTGGCACTCTGCTATGTGGGGGCACAGCGAGGGATACAGACAACATGCCCTTGCTCATTTGTGCAGGGGCACATCGAGTGGATGCAGATGCCCTTGCGCATGCGGGGGTACATTCGAGGTAAATGTATTTTCATCAATAGGACTTCTGTGTAATATGTATTGACAATTTATCGACATTTTGTTTTCGAGACGTGCAAGCGATATTTCCCATGCGCGTGCGAACCAGGTTTTATAACAGGAGTCAATGCATTAAAGCGAACTTTTTTTATGTATATTCATTTGTTTAACCAGATATTCGAAAACATTAGTACAATACAATGGAAGCAATTAAACTACGAAAATAATACCAGCGTAACTTTTTTTAGATAGAAGAAAGCTTTATAGCCGTTCGCATGCGGAGACGCTTTTTCGGCCAAAACTGTGATAGTGAGAGTTGTAATAACGTAGTACTGCTGTTTATACTTTTTGCAGAGACTAGCAGTTTGCTGAAATGAAAGTGTATTTAGGATTTTCTTCGCCTTTTTGGCCATTCTGCGATGTGGAGGCACAACTAAGGACACAGTCAACTATCCATCATCGGTAAATATGTTTTTATATTTTATACAGGACTTCTATGTTTTAGGTTTTCTCGACAATTTTTCTAAAGTACTATTGGGCTTGGTTATTGCTTTCAACTAGCAAAGCTGTGATATACTTCAACGATTGCACAGTGCAAAAGTCCGTCAAGAAGAGGGAAAAGTGAAGGAAGGAATTCCTCTGGGTCCATGGCCAAGCTGTTAAACAGGTATCCAGGATTTAAAAGAACATCGCTAGGTATTAATATGGTGTTAATGTAAGTTCACGCAAGTATGGTCACAAGATACACTCCAGCTACTGTATTAAAAACAATTATTACTTTTTTGTGAAGAAATGTTACGCGAGACATGTGGTTAATCATTTTCGGTGAGTCTTGGAAAACACATGGCTGACGTAAAATCGTCCAGTGAAAAGTTCAGGTTTCATAGGTGTGTCCGTAGATAATAAGGTTGTAGTAGCAGTAGTAGTAGTAGTAGCAGTAGTAGTAGTAGTAGTTCTGGTAATACTTACGAATATTTGGTATTATATTTCTATTTTATTATCATCAGCTGGATAAAACACCTTTATTTATTGAGAAAATATATTTACATGTAAAATGGTTCTTATTCTTAGGTATTTCATAAGTATGTTGTCTATGATAATTTATGCTTTAAAATCGTAGCGCAAGTGTTATTCTTAGTTTGTTTCAGCTTTTAGGAGAGAGTGAGAACATTCCGTATTTCAGGAAGTGTGATGAACTATGATAAATATTGATGAAAATGATGTAGTCATTATAATTTTAATTTTAACTCACATTTGGTATTTACTTTTTTTTAGGTGCATATTTTACGAACATATCTATTTTTAGCTAAGATGTGATTGCACATTTCTTATTTTTACGTATTTTACAGAATTGCTGTCCTAAAACTTTCAGGTTTTCTTTCAGAATCATAGCCCAAATATTTTTATAGAGCTTTGGAGGGGGAAACTCCAAATTTCAGGAATGGTACAAGTTATATATAGCTGGATGAAAGTTTCATGTGCATACCCGAGTAGAGTGAAGAAAAACAATAAGAGCATGTTAAGAATGACTAAAGCCCCCGATTTATACAGCAATATATAAAGAAAGCAATAAAACGAACATCAAAATTTTTACAGGGTAAGCATTGGAGAGTACCGCATCAAGAAGGTTGGTTTTCAACTTCACGAACCACTGAAACACACATAAAACTGTTGAGGACCTTGGAAACGTTGCCAAGAGATATATTTTCGAAACTTACCCTGAGAAAGCAAAACGCTTTTCACTCAAAACTGTACTTAAAATTATGCTATTTTCCATGAAATACAGATCCAGCCTTCTTGATGTTTCAAAATAAGCAGAGGTGTTATTTAAATGTACTTACCTGAACTCTCTTTGCAGATAAATGTGTGGATAATAGTAGTATCGTCTACTGTCAATATATTGATGGAGTTTTACGAAATATTTGCAGCCTGAAAAGTTATATTTCTTCACGCCCTTGAAGATGATTGCAGGCTGATATATGCAGAACGAACATCAATTGATCAAATGAAGAGGTATTTTTTACATAACCTTGAACTTAATTATTCTTCATATTTCACTGACGTCTTACCCGATTAATCAGGCTTATCAGGAAATACAGGGTATTCGACAAATAGAGAGAGATATTTCAGAGGGTGATTCCTTGTTAAAAATATGAAAAAATTTAATTATTGTTTTATTAATACCTCAAAAAGCATTTGCTCGATTCTATTGAAATTTTACAGTGTTATTTTTTGTATTAAAAGGCTAATTTAGCCCCAAATAGGTGAACATTATTAGGTCCAGTGGCGTTCCGGGGGTACCTTAGCGAATATTATTGGCAAACATATGTACGCCACTGCCTATTTTGTAACTGTAATATTTGTTGCTTGATTAAGCATCTAGAAATACAACTTCTTTGACCCATGTATTTTTTCGTATCTCACTTCGTTTTCGAGAAAAAAAAATATAAACTGTTTCATTGCATGTCAGTGGACAGAATTGGTTTATTAATTTTTATAAATAATGTTAACGAGGAAACTCCAAAATATCTCCGTATGTTTTGCGAACACCTTTTTAAACCTATTGCAAAAAGCAGCGGCGCCACAGAAGAAAGCAAATTTTATTTTTCTAACACCTTTATCAGAAAGAAGTCAGTGAATTACGAGGGGCGTTTTTAAATTAAGAACCAATTGCGCATCGTGAATATCAAAGGCATTGTAATTTTTGGTGACAACAACTGTCATGTTTTGCCGCGAGTAAGCTCGAAAAAACTGCTGACAGGTGCTGTCTTACTAATTATTCCACCTAAAAACTAGGAATTCTAAAAAAACTACCTCACCTATACAGGGTGACTTTGAAGTTGAGTCATTAATTTCCAGATAATGATTGTAGAAGGAAGATAAACCAAAATATGTGTGTAAAAATAAAAAAAAATTAAAAAAATTTGTTTACCTTGTTTTATAAAGTATCCTCCCGACAAGTATTTCAGTGCGGACCTGTATTTGATCGTGAGGTCTTGGAGCACCGGCATGCAGTCCCCTGTGTGGTCTTAAGTCACCTGAATCACGAGCCCGTTGTACTACATTAACAAAGGCACGAGGGGTTGGTTGCACTCGATTGGGAAACCGATCCGCATAAACATGTGCCATTTTTTATTTCGTTTGAGCCACGCAACAGACACTACTATTCACTGACACTGACTGTATAAAAATGAATAAAATAATTGTAAAAACATCGTTCCAAATTCTTTCGCTTTTTTGTTTCCGATGCGATGAACCAAACACGAGCACATAATATTATTATTGAGACAGGGCGGTACTCAAACTTCCAAAGGGCTATAACTTTGTTACTTTAATTTTACCAGAAAAATGGTAAAGGAAAAAAACATTTCTTTTGATCAGATCTACTCACTGTTAAAATAAATGACTCAACTTCGAAGTCACCCTGTATAATCTAATTTTGTTGTTATTAAGTATGAACTACCTAAAGTGCCAAAACCTGCATTTTGCCTCGCTTTTCGGCCATAACATTTTTTCTATTAGTCGGATCTTTTTACGTGTGGTTTCATTTTGTAGATCTCATAAATATGTAAAAATTTTATTTGAAAAGTTTTTTCGTTCCTGTCAACACTCCAGATTGAATCCCAAAAAACACGTTTTCTCATTCTTTGTTGTCAAATAAAAAGTTTTTCGACAAAAATTGGTGTACCCCTTTTATGCGTCCCTGTTTTAAATGCCCACTTGAACAACTTGCACCAATAAAACCAGACCTTACAATTATTTCGGACTAGACTAAAAAAGAACTATGGGGGATTATCATGAGTGCATCTAATTTTTCTGAAAAAAATCGAAAAAAACGCTGCTAAGTAATATTCTACAAGAAGCACGAGTGCTAGTGGCAACAAAATCTGAAGACGAGGATTTTTTTCAACTGCACGAATGTTTTTTGCTAAAAAAATACATATTACTTTGCATTGTTTTTTCTATTTTTTTCATAGGAAAAAATTAGACGCCCGCATGGTGTTTAACAAGACCATTTCATGAGTGACAGATTATTCTGCATACACATAACTTACAAAATATACTACCATTGTTTAGCGTCATTTTCTGGTGTCCTAGTGAAAAAATAAAAATGCTCATATTTTAGTTTGTGATACAATTTGAATTCATAAATTAAAATGTTCTGATTACAAAACGGTTCTTACTTAAAAAATTGCCCTCGTATAAACCGTTACTTCAATGCTACTTTTTTTTTAGGTTAATAACTGTGGCATGCTGGCGATTTTCGATTGTGCAAATGAACCCAGAATTACGGAACGACTTGATTTTTCTTCACCTGATACAATTGATCTTAGCAGTGACGGTTGAGGTTTTCTAGGGGTTTTCCTCGCCCGAGTGCGAATGCAGTCACTAAAAAAACGCGTTCCCCTAATGAATAGTTGATAAAATTGTACTTATCCTATTAATGATCATGTAATTTAGATCAAATAGTCATTAAATATATTTATATAATAAAATTGTGTTTTTTTTTCACTCGATGAGGGAAGTCCCGTATGCATAGGCAAAAAAGTATTTTATCCTATGCAAAACCTTATATAAAACTGAGAATTGATAAAAGTGTTTAGAGTCATAACCTTTTGTGAGAATTCATAGCACAGGAAATTCATTTGCGATAGAATTGAACTTTCAGAAGATTTCGATACTTGGCATTACTCAACGAATAAAAACACTTTTAACTGTGAAGTAATTTGGTCACAACGCTGTGGCAGCACTGTTGATGAACTAAGGTTATGTGGGGCTATGTGAGAGTCAGTAAGGTGGGTTCATAAAAGTCAGTATCCATACCAGGCGTCGCGTGGCGTCTAGGTTAACGTAGTTTATAAACTAACCGCATTTAAAACTGAAACTGGCATATTCATAGAGCAATAACGTAATTATTATCGATCTGATATGAGCATCATCTTCCGTGAGTCTATACTCAGCACGTCGTCATCGTCATCTATGTTTCTTTCCATTACAGCTGCATATTCATTTGAAAACTTCCCACCACGGATTCATCGAAAAAGATTTGTCAAGGGGGACAACTTTTTACGCAAAAACTAACTACTTGACCTTTTATAATTTAAAACGGTAACTACCAACAACCTGATTTTTCTCCGCATTCTTTTCATCATCACATATCCTGGGCGTACTATATTTATTGTTATACCTGTTTAGTTATTTGTTGCTAAGGAAAAGAAAGAATTTAATTAGCTGTCAGTTACCTTTGTGACAATCTTGAGATAGTGAAAATTAATTTATTGATTCAGATTTTACTTCCAAAATGTGTTCTATAACTTAATATACGATCGTTTATGAATTATTTATGTTTAAGTCTTCTAAAATAGCCCTTACTGTCCGTTCATGGTTGTAGCACTCCTAGTTCACAAAAAACTGGAAACACTAAGAACGTACACTACTACAAAAAAATTAAGGAAGCAAGAAAAAAAATCAAATTTTTCAGTAACTTTTGACTGGTAGTTTTTCGATGAGAAATGGTCGTAATAAAAGCATTAAGATTATAGTTTTCAGGTGTTTGAGCCAAAAATTTTAGAACCAACGTAACAGCGCAAGGAAAAGTTTTCAGGCTCAAAAAACGGTTTCTTCGGAAATATTGGTCGAAGTTTGAAAGAAACCAAACGAGCAAAATCTTTGTATCAAAACATGTAATCTGATTGAAAATGGAAAAATCATTTTTCATCTTCTGTTGTCACTATTGGATATCTGTAACACTTTCAATTTTGAAAATAGCAATTAGAAAAATATTGTGTATCCATGGAATATTCCAAAAAACTAAAATATTAACCAGCGGCGGATCTAGAAAATATTCAGTCGAAATAAATAGGATCCGGCAATGAATTTGCATCATTTTCAAACTCTAAGCAATCAATCCGGAGAAACCGCCGTCGTTATTAGTTGTACATTGAGGTACACAACACCAGTAAAATAATTCTCTAGAGCATCATATTGCCCAATAATTCTACTTACAGCGGAAATCAGTAACAGCCACCTGATCTGTGATGAATGCAATAATTTGTGGGGTTTCATATTAAAAAATGTTTGAAATTCTTAAAATTCCGAAAATCTTTTAAAACTGCGTTGCATATAGTTGATACGCTTCTTACCAACTTTTGGTTGCATTTCTATATTTTTTCATTGTATTTCTCAATTTTTTTTGTTTGCCACAAACCTTTCAAAAATCACATGAAATATGACATTTAAAAAAGTTTTCACTAAATCACAAAACTTGCTCAAAAATCACTAGATCTAGTGAAATTTCACTAGACTTGGCAACATTGACCCGCAGCACCACTGCAGACTGCAGCGTGCTGCAGGCTAACAGCCGTTGTGTTGTAGGTTGCAGTTGCAGCGCCACTGTCAATCCAGTGTTTTGTACTTGAATGGTTGTCGTCCTCGATCATTTCTTCTCTCTGAGATACTTTATGTTCTATAATAATTTGTTATTTACGTACAGTTGTATATGTTTTGTCGTATAAACGACATTTGCATTTTGGGCACCGGGCACAATTAACAGGTTTTGATTCTAAGCGACCTTTGATCAGCAATTGTGCCGGTCTTGATACACAGCTGTTTATTGCTGCCAATAACTCCCCAACGGCGATATTGGGACGAGATCAGGGCATAAAGGAAAAGTTCTTTCATTATATTTATATACACTAGGTAAGCACTTTATGAACAATTACATAAAAGTAAATTAAAGTGTGCGCAGCAAGGTCAAGGAAATAGTTCAGGTTAACCACAGCCGTAGATGTTATTTGGAAGAGTTCAAAGAGTTAAAAAAATACTTCCATAATTCGGGCCAGGCAGGAGAGGTTCTTTCACTCCATTGGTAGCTCCTCCTTCGACCCTGAAGGACAAAGAGACTTTGTGATAATCACTAGTACTGATATCACCCCTCGGTTGCCCATCCTCATCTGATACTTATATATCTGCCCTAATTTTTAATTATGCTATATAGAAAGATCTAATCCCTACTGTCTTCAGACTGTCAACATCTGTCAGAGAAGAGTTTTAGGCCGTATCGTCAGTCGTCCCTACAATTTATTGTAGGGCGCCTTTATGGCCTCCTTGATTGTCATAGTTTTCTGCTTCTCCGTGTCAGAGCTCTATTTTGAGGTTATGTCACAAACATCTATTTGCATCAATTTTTGCTTGCTTTTGAGTTATATCATGTTTTATCAGCCTGAAATTTCCTACAATTTAAAAAGAAAACATATCTTCACAATAGGAGGACGCTGACACGGGACAAGTGTTATCTAGAAATTTTTGAAGGAGAGAAAGGAGTATGACAATCAAGGAGGCCATAAACGCGCCATTACAATTGTAGGACGACTGACGATACGGGGTTTAAATCAGTACACTACATAACTATATTGACAAAATTCGAAACAATCCACTTTGTCGAAAATAGGGAAAGCCAGTGAAAATCTTATTAGTACCCAGTGAACATGATGACGTCAAAAGACGTCACTTTTTGGTAGGAAACGTCATTGACGCCATTTTTATGACGACAAGACGTCTTTTAAAAGCCTTTCACTTTGACTTCTTTCTTAGGACAGACAATACTGAAAAACAACACACCTACAAAGCAAATATAGATTTTTAATCAACAGTAAGGTAAACCTGATATCCAAATACTAATAACTGTATTATTTATAAGGGGAATTCTTCAAAAAAAATATCTTGTTAAAATGACTTTTCTAATGATAGTATTCCAGATATTTCAAATTGCTATCTCACATCATGTTTTATTCCCCTAAATAAAAAATTTATTGGAAACACCTGTATAACAATAATCAAGTTCAG